>CM056997.1:6071464-6671464 GCA_029891345.1 Dryococelus australis
ACATAAACTATCTTCGAACGAGTCCACTGAAATCCAAAGGTTGTTGGAAGACAAAAAAGGAGAAATAAAAATATATAATCCTAAATAATGAGTTTTGCTAACTATTTAGCAACATTGGTCCGTTTATTTTGCGCACATTTATCTTGGTAAGTGGTAACGCATCAGATTTGTACTGAGGAAGAGACATCTTGTCAGAAATATATCACTCTGGTAAAATATTTGTTCACATTGTTAGTAAAAAGAATGGCTGCAGGATATCCTTCCCTCTTGCAGTCCACAACCGCACTGGCGCTAAATTAGACCAAGGACAATTTTTATGTATGCCTACCTTGCTTTGTATTTATTTAATATTTTTGAAATCCTTGCAGGTAAGAGCGCATTGAGGGAGTTTTTTTTAGATTAAAATAGACATTATGCAGGTGTAATACAGGACAAGATATTGAAAACTGAGGGAACCCATGTTTTGAAATGTGTAGTTTAGCCGCTATGGGGCGACAAAATTGTGTAAAATTTGTGTGTGATTTTTAATGATGCGCAACCCACTAGTCATCAGTCCAAGATTGGTGAAATATCTGAGCCAAAGATACTTTCCCACGCATAAGCGACTGCACTTTGTAGTCCACGGGTACAACCTATTACACAGGAAGGTCCTCCTAACGATGACACTCCCCAACATTTCCGGAACTATTGCAGATCACGAAATGCGGTTTTCGCTAAATAAAATCACGTACGGTGGCAAGCTGTATACCGCAAATTGACTATTCTTAACACGTGCATGGACAGAAATAATTAAACCACACATTATTTCCCCTTTAAACATGCATTCATGTCAACAGCATCTGAAAGTAAGTGCAAAGAGGAATTCATAACAAAACACAGGATGGCAACCCCTATTTTACTAATGAAGCGGGATGATATATTCAACAGCATTTCCACAGATGTACGATCTACGTTCTACAAAACACTACCTATTCGCCGATTTATTGCTAAATCGCAAATGGTTCCAGACATTTGAAACGAAAATCATTTCGAAACTAGATTTTTGGAGGCGCATAGCTCCCTTAATAATCACTTTAGGGGAAAGTGGTACTTATATTTTCTTCAGGAATATCCTGCCGAAGTATGTCGGTGTTGTTTGGAAACACGCTGTATACTCTATGACTGAGACTGTTCGCAAAGCTTCCTTGCTTACGTCTTATTGGAGGGCTTTGTGCATTGCTGGCGACATCGTGAATCAGTTATTTGACTCATAGTTTGCAGGTGTAGGCTATGCGTATTTGACTCATAGTTTGCAGGTGTAGGCTATGCGCATTTTTAATGACACCTCATACCAACGGGGAACAAATGCCCGTACACCTGTAATGAACAGATTTCGTGCAAATCAGTTTAAGAAACGGAGCTCGTAACATTTCGATTTAAATTAAGTTTTTTTTTTGTGTTCTGACAACCTGTTTTTTTCAACACGTCCGTTTTCCATGCTCATTCCTGTACTTACTCTGTTTTTAAGCTTCAAGTTGGTCAAAACTAACAAAGTAACTCAAACAGCACTACAAACAAAAGTGCCATCAAATTTTGCAGTTTTTTACATAACACTGTGCAGTGCGATTCCATTAATTATGACATGTTTTCTTACGTTCCTCGTTCAGTTCAGACATTCCTTTGCCCTCATCTCAGTTATTGTATTCACTTTCAGAGCTGGCCATAAACAAGACCATCTCAAGAGAGAGCAAGTCTTCTCCTTTCACTGTCAGTCACGATCGTCTATTTGAGCCAAGTCACTTGCAGAAAACATCGGAAATATTTTCAGTTTCACGCACACATCATGTTAACGGTAGTTCAGCCCTAAGTTCGGTTTGGTTGCCCAAGAATTACAAGGTAGACTGATTCTGAGATAGTCTACCATCGCCTCCCGCAGTGTAAGAACGAAGATACTACGTAACAGTGAGTCTTGGGCCTCGTAAGGACATTTTCCACCATCTAGTCAACCGGAAGTGAAAACCAAAACCGCTTATATGTCACGTGAGTTTTCTTTCTAAGGGACTATGTGATCATAGCAAATACATCAGAGACTGCGCTATATCAACAATAGAACCAAGAGTGCGAAAAATGACACAGTTATGAGGTGTGAAGCTACAGTAGGTATTAGGAGAGACTTATGCATATTTATTAACTGCTGTCATACATTTTCTCTTTTTGTTGAGGTTTTGATTCTGTTATTATACAGTCATCGTACCAAAATTATATTACAGAAAAAGAAAATTACGTCTCCGAGTCAATTATGAAATTATCAAGAATTTTAGATCAATTAAACGCAATACTGGACAGTGGCACTGATATCTGTTAGCTGATGGTGATACTATAACCAGGGTTTCTCAAAGAAATCTGCAAGCTTTTCGGAACTGCTGTCTAGTGTATTTGGATGTTCGTAGTTTGTGCGCAGTTCATTGAAGACTTTCGAAAATTATCTGTGGCAAAAGAAAGTTTCTTTCTTACGCGTATCATAATGTAAAGACTGGATTGGTGATTTGCAGTAAGATTGGCAACGAAGTTCTAAAAGTAATTTTATGTTTAATTTCTTATAAAATCTGAAACGTTTAAGATGATGGCCACTGAAATCGCTTTCCTTTAAGATTCGCGCCGATCCAAGCAAGCAATGTTAATAACAACTTTGTAATGTTTCTAACAATTTCGCAATGACAGAGTTCCTACACACAACATACGAAGCACTCGGGACTGTTCACAAGCACCATGTCATGTTTCTGGGAGGGAAGAAGCAGATGTCAGACTCTTCGCGACTACAGCACGATCATTTTAATATTCTCGCCCTCTTACTGTATGTTGTATGTTTCAGTTTTAAAAAAATAATAATGTCAATTGAAGCACTGCTGTTTTTGGTATTGTAAATTTATAAAATAAATAAACTGAAAAAAAGACTTTCAAAAGTAACCTTTTATTTATAAATGCACTAAAAAGAGAACAATAATTATACTAGTTAAAGCATGTGTAGAACTTGTACGACGCGGTTGAATAGCTGTAATTAAATTTAACTACAAATTAATATGTTCGTATAAATTTATATTTAGTGTATAGAAGCGAATAGTTAAGATCCTCGAGAAAAATATGTGGTTACTATGGTTACGCAAATGGGGTATATGTTCTATATTGCGAATAGTTAAAAGCCTTACACACAATATGTACTTACTACAACCATGCAAATCAGACATACATTCTATATAGCAAATAGTTAATATTCTTATTCAAGATATGTGCTTACTATGCTTATGCAAATGAGATATACATTCTATATTGCACCAAGCTTTTATATATTAAATATAAATTGATACAAACACATTAATTTGTAGTAAAGTTTATTTCGGCTGTTCGACCATGTCTTAAATGTTCTACTAATTCTGTAAATACTATAAATATTCTTCTCTTTTTAGTTCATTTATAAATAAAATATTGGGTTTAAAAGGTATACTTACAGTTTATTTATTTTTCACATTTTAGTCTCTGCCATTTTTTTTATTATTATTATATATGTAAACTAGTTATATGCTCATTTATACATTCGTAAGACAAAAAAGACAAAAAATGTGCAGTCAAGCACTGGTGGCCCCTTCCACACTTCGGGCTGCAAACTGACTAACAGTAGTGCGCTACAGTCAGACTGCACGCCAGTTAATTGCATAGAGGTTTTACAGATACCGTACATACAAACAATGCAAGTTAAATAAAAGTTTGTAATTAAATATATTTTATAAATAATTAGGCAAATAGTTTGCCATAGATTCTTAAACAAGTAGTGACTGACTAGTGAGTATTAAACTAGGGGAGAATTCCCCTTCTGATTGAAAACTGAAAATTGTAGGGGGGGGGCAACCATTCCCTTTGCTGCACCCTCCGACCCCTCTCCCCCTTCCCCTCGCATACATAGTGCCTAAGGCACTGTTGTCACAAGTGATGGAAGGATTGCTGAGTTGAGTGATACTAGTTGGCACTTAACAGCGAGGGATTGGACACCAGCAAGGGTAACATGAGCTGAAGTGGAGCAAGGGCGGAATGCAGGGGTGGATGGGATGGGAATATCCCGGTAAAATTCGAACGTGCAATGAAAACGTCTGCCACGTCTCCCGTATATGACAATCTGGGTAACCTCACCAGAAGCTGAACCCGATTCGCCTTCACGAGAGGCGAGTAAGCTGCCTTCTACATCAACACGACTCCTAACTAGCAGAATGATACATTATATAACAAAACACTTAGCGAGGATTTGAAAAGTGCTCAGTCATTGGTAACTCAATAATGCATGATAGTCGAGTAGGTTAATTGCGGCCTCCGATGATAGTATTGGGAAGCCGCAGTATTGTGGCCCAGAAATACTCATTTCCCACTACTTAAAATTTATTTCGATTTTCTTCCAACTTCCCGGTGTTTATGGATAAATGTTATTGAACAGCATGCTTATTTATAAATTGATATGTATTTTTACAATAATAATGTGAGGGTGGGGGCTTACCTCGAACGGCGAGGCGTCGTCCTTGGAGCGGCTGCTGAAGTCGAAGGAGAGGTAGAGGGCGACGTCACGATGCGCTCTTAGCAGCGGCGGGTACGGCACGTTGAAGCTGAGGCCGGAGTCGGCGACGTACACCTTCCTCGTGTCGGGACACACCGGCTCGTAGAAGCCCTGGAAATCCTTGTCTGCAACATCAGACAGCGCCACTCTCTCTACATGCCTGCCTGAATATCACAATGCTTCAACTTGCGAATACTCCTGTTCGCCTGTATGAGATACCTTCTCCTGAAAGAATCAGTTTCAGTACTAGGAAAAACATGGGCTTGCTTCTAGTAAACAGTACTAATGGGTAAAATTTGAGTTTTGTGTGTTGGGTGTAACCGAAACGTTTGATAACGATTATTTATGAATTATTTGTATGTATTTGTATTATGTACGATAGCATCGAATAAGAAAATGAAGTTTTTATGTCATATCTCAGGGACCAAACAACCGATTTCCATCAAGTTCTTCACACAAGCAGTGCTACGTTAGGTCATGTAAACTGACGTGTTTTATGTTGCATATGAGCGGTTGCACCACCGTGGTTCAAAAATCGATCCGAGATCGGATCTAAGATCGCTACTGAAAAATGTTGCACTATTCGAGTTAAGATCTGGACTGGAGATCGTCAACAAATGTGGTTTTAAATTACGCCAACAGATGGAACTAAGTTCGATTGTTTTCTTGGGAAATTAACAACATTATACGCACTTGAATATTATTCAATAAAATTCGTACAACAATAATTCACTTAAAACAGATAAAACATCGCACATCTAGTTCTATCTATAATGAAAAATTAGCCAACTTCCATGACGTCATATATTACGAACCAATAGCAAAATTTGTCTTATACTTAATATCGATCTCTCACTTTGGAACCAAGATCGAAGAACTGGATGTCCAAAATCATGAAATTTCGTTGGTGCAACATTTTTACATTGGACCCAAGGTCAAACTGGATACTGTTTTGGAACTAGGATCATTAGATCTCGGATCGGGGAAGATGTCGGTGCAACCGGGCATCAGTCCCTCATTTTCACAATAACGGCCCTGTAAATATTTTAGGTTAATAAACCCTATCATTCTAAACAAGGGACTGATAAAATCCGAAGTTTATGCCCCGAACCCGACCTCCGTAATGCATTGGATTGCACGCTAGATTTTTAGCGTATTTACGAGCTTTTCTGGCTAGCTTATAGTACGAGGACTTTTGGGTTCAAGTCCCAGGAAAGGCATCTATGTATTTGTAATTGTTTCACTGCTGTTGCATAAGTTTCTGGTTTCATTTCTAAAGTTATTTATTCCCAAGAGAAGTCTAGTGCGGCTTACCAACTCAGCTTTCAAGATATTATATAAAAATTAATTCCATGCATATTGAGGAAAGGAGGCTCACTAGTTATTGAAGTAACTTCTTCTTCCTTTTCATATTAATGAACTTTGCATTGCATTCTAAATCAACTGGTCAAAAGGAAAATTACTGTGCCACTAACAAATAATTATGCTACTACCGAACACTGTGTTATGAATGAAGAAAAACTCCTGCTTGTAAATTTGCAACAAATCATTAAAACGAAATAATAATAAAATTCCATAATATTAATGAATACTAGATGTTGTATCATAAGAAAACAAAAGGAAGATAAATGAAAGAGATGAACAAGGCAGATTTATAACCTTCGATTAAGAAATCAAACTAGTAAATGCAAAAGTATGATCTTACAATACTTATAACTATGATCTTACAATAATTATAACAGAGACAAAAAATATATAATTTGAGTTAGGTAAAATTATTAAATTTGTAAAAAAATTCTAACAAAGAGGAAAATGAAAGTGAGGGCGGGGGGGGGGGGGGAAATTGGGGACCCATATATAAGAAATAATAAATTATTATAATTTTTACACTGACCTCTAAATCATGATTAATTTCTGCTGTAGAAACTACACTGGTACAAAATTGTAAAATGAATACCCGGACCCAACGGTCCCACATGAATGGAGGATCGATTAAATAATTATACAGGTGGTATACTGTATATGATGATCACGGGGTCGTACACGTATGGACAGAGGCAACAGAGTGTCTTGAACAACGTTGTCAGTATCTTGTGTAGTCTACTTTAGCTACGATGCAGTCCTGCAGTCGTGAGTAGAGACGTTCATAAAGGTGTCGTATGTCATATTGGAGAGTAATGTCCCATGCTAATTCCACCTGTTGTTACAATTGCTGAAGGTTTGTTGCTGGTATTGCAGACACCACCAAACGCCACCCCATCATGCCCCACATATGTTCAATGGGGGAGAGGTCGGGTGATCGTGCTGGCCAGGGGAGTTGACGAACACCTTCGAGAGCGCGTTGGGTAATACGAGACATGTGTGAACGGGCATTGTCCTGCTGGAAGAGGACATCTCCTTGGCGTTGTAGGAACAGCAACACAATGGGCTGGATGTTGTTCTGGATGTAGTGTTCACTGTTCAGTGTTCCTCAACAAACACCAGAGGCGTGCGGTTATTGTAGGCTATTGCTTCCTAGGCCATGATGCCAGGAGTTAGTCCTGTATGTCGCTGCCGTATACACTCTGGTTGTTGCGTCTATCCTGGACGACGCCGCACTCGCAAATGACCGTCACTGGCTCCAAGGCAGAATCTGCTCTCATCAGTAAACACGACTCCGCGCCATTCATCCATCCAGTTACGTCGTTCGCAACATCATCCGAGGCAGGCTGCACGGTGATGAGGTGTGAGAGTAAACATGGCGAGAGGCCCCGTTGATCGTAGCCCAGCATCCAGCAGGCGGTCCTAGCTGACACCCTGGGTGCAACAGTGGTCCTGATCTGTGCGGCGGTCACCATGCGATCAGCAATAACTGCTCGTCTGATGCTGCGGTCCAGGCGGGAATCAGTATGCCGCTGTCATCTGGAACCAGGTTGACGAGCATGTGCACCATCGCTGGACCACCGGCACCACCAGTGATGCACAACAGACACTTCTCGTCCTACGCGTTGGGTGATTCTTCAGATCCACAATCCAGCCTCCCTTAGGCCCACAATATGACCTCGTGCAAGGTCTCTCTCTTTATTGCCCGAAGAGTGGTCGTCTATGCCGTCGTGGGATGTCTACAGTGCTTACTACACACAGGTCGATGCTTGAAACAACACGCTACTCTTTCACCGAGTCAACTTCGCTTGCATTGGGCTCAGCGGTGTATGCCTAGTACGCGGTTCCTACTCTGTCCACAGCACAGCACTGTTGATTGTTTGAATGTACTATCCTCTATGAGCGCCCTATACGCATATGGTGTTTCTATGTCATCGCATTAATGGTGTTCATTTTTCATCTTCCACCACTGTATACTCATAGTTTCGTACAATCATACAGAGACAAGGCCACAACATACAGTTCTCTTTGCAATTACTATGTACGTAAACATTTAGATGGCGCCAAAAATCAGCATGATTGCTGCAGAGTGGAGAGATTGGAAGGGCTCCTAACATCGAAGTCTTGAGAGCCGATGAGGGTGCAGTGAGAATGAAGTGAATATAGAGAGGCGCCGCAATGCAAGGGCGTGGGAACGGGAGATCTCCAAGAAAGCCCACCGGCCAGCGGCATCGTCCAGCATGATCCCCACGTGCAAAAATACGAGAGGTGTTCCACCGGGACTCGAACCGAGTTCATCTGGGTAAGAGACGAGTAGTATGACTACTATACTAGCGCTGTCCTTGTACAGGGTAAGTCCTTTAAAAGATGCCCCGTGGGACATGTGTAGCAGAGCGAGGGAACGAGGAAATACAGTCCAGTGTGACAACAAAATACCTAGAGTAGGTGCTGAAAATGGCCGCCATTGACCTCGAGGCAGGTGTGCAGACGACACCAAAAGTTTTCACACTGGTCTGTATTTCCTCACTCCATTACACGCATGTCCCACGTGGCCTCTTTTAAAGGACTAACCCTGTATTAAGAGTCTAGATTGGTTAAGGGTATAGAAATGTGGTTCCTGAAGCAATATAGTTATTGTTTGTGCAGGAGTGCAGAGGGTGAAGGGGTCTGGTGATGAGACGAGGCGACGTGCAGGTATACATACTGACCGTCGTCGGCTGTGGTGAGCGGGGAGATGGGTCGTGGCTCGCTGGTGGAGAACTGCAAGCCCGCATGGGACTGAAGACGACGCCAGCTCGACCAGCCCTCGTGTCCAGGAGCTGTCCTCGCGTCAGCCAACTGAGGATCCTCTCTGCCTTGGTCTGCTGCCGCCTGCATCTCCCCGACATCCTGTGTCTAGTAACCAGTCAGACTTTGTCACGCACTAGCCTCTGCGCGCACACACACGCACACAGAGGCCGGTACTCCAGAACGCTTTTATAAGGGTTTTGGTTCAGTTCGAGTCATACCCAGGCCTTATCAGTATTCCAGAGTGTTATAGTGCCAGGTAAGTCGTTAGTTAAGCCACGGCCGAAGCCTTAATCTTGGGGCTTTGAATTTGCTGACGTATCCTTGGCGCAAACGAAACTTACGTATGAGCAGAACACATGTCATTTTGGCGGAGCCAGTAGTGTGGTGCGAACATGCGTTATAAAATATGAGGCGTCCAGACCGTTATGTCACGACGTAATTATTTATTAAAAACTACGAAACCAGTAGAGTTTAGTTGTTTCGCAAATAAAGGTTACAGCCCTCATGAATACTGTGTAATATGTACGACATATTTCAAAAACTTCCATAATTAAAAATAACGCAAAACACATAATAGATGAATGTGCGTGTGTGTGTGTGTGTGTGTGTATGTATATATATAAATTTATTCAGCTTTACTTTGTGTGCACGATTAAAATTTACGTTAATAATTTCCACATTACAACAGGAAGTATAGTATAATGTTCCATCAGTTATCACACAATAAAGAACACAATAAGTATATCACGTCGGACAATAACAATAATTATTATTTTTTCTTACTCTATCATAGTTATTTCAAGTCTGTAATAACTGCCAGCTCTACAGATAACGTAATAAATAAACCATGATGGTATTTATTTGTGCAAAAGCTATGGTCAATAAACACTTCTGTGTCGCTTCCATTCGCTGATAGCCTCGCACGAGGCGGCGAATAACAAGCCGCGGAACATCCAATACCATCTCAGGGCATAGATAAAACACGTTTAGCTAGTTAAGGATTAGTCATGGCTTTTCAATCGCCCGAGATGGTAGCACATGCTGCATTTAATGCTAAAGTGAACGTTCTGGAATACCGGCCCAAGTCTTCTCTACTTCATACTCCATTCGCGGCGCTGACTTCCGCGCCGCAGTCGTTTGGTGCGCCGCCACTCTGCGGTGCGGGAGGCTCTGGGCTCGAATCCCAGGCAAGGCATGGGTGTTTGTTTAAGTTAGGTCATATGTGTGTTTGTAAGCCGTCCCCTGATAAACCTTCAGTAATAACACCAATGAACGTTGATAAGCCCTGTCCATCCCATTATACCTGCAATTGTGCACTGAACTACATGCGATAGTATTTCGCAAAAAAAAAAAAAACAGTCTGGTTCCCTTGTTTTTCCATAATCGCATGGCAAAATAACAGTTTTGTTTTTATTTTTCAATCACACAAATACAAAATAAGAGAAAAAAGACTGAAAGGTATTACTTTAAAACGTAGTTTATGTTAGAAAACATTAAGAAACTCACACGTGACAAATATGCAAAACTTCGTTTAAATATTGTTGAAATATTTGTTGTTGGTAACATACATATCTGACTATTCTTCACAAGTACATTATCTCTTTTAAGTGAGGTAGTGCGTTTGACGTCCAAATACTGTAAAATAATAATTTTGTGCGCTTATGAGTATCTAATTCAACTTTTTTTGTTACTGTAAATAATGCGAAATACCTTCAAGCTCAACGATATTTAGAACTAATATAAAATTGTAAAATCTTTGATGTCAGGCAATTTTTAATCAATGTAATTAAGTATTTATTTAGGAGGATTCTAATTATTTTATAAGACGCTTGGCTGATAACAGTTCAGCTTAAAATGAATTTCGACTTAAAACAAATTTGGCCTAAACACGTTCCTCTAAAGTTCCATTCTGTTACATTGTAGGCTAAATGACGCGAGCCCTTCATCCACTTGTATGCAGTCGGATTACACTCGTTTGCAACAAGTTCCACTGTTTAAATTTCTCTAATGTATATTATGGCTACTAACGTACTGCACTGTTAAGCACATAAATACCATTCACAAGTCGCTTCGTCGTTATACGATCGAGTATCTTAAGAGTCCTATGTACTGAAACTTTCTTGTGAAATAGTTGTTTGCGCGAATACGCGCATCTCAGTAAATAAAAGTTATGTAAATATGACTTTTTGTAAGAAAATATAAAAAATATATATATATCAATGGCCCCCCCTTTTTTTTTTTTTTTTTTTTTTTTTTTACTTTTACTATATTAAGTGTATTCTTGGAGAAAAAGATTCGTGAAAAAGGTCAAATATAGCATTTTTAAAACTTGCCTATGTATATAAAAGCTTGGCACAATGTAGAAAGTATGTCTCATTTGCGTAAGCTGTGATAGCTACTAGTAAGCACATATATTGCGTGGAGCTCTTAACTATTCGCGCCGAGCTTTTATATAGTAAATATAAATTTATACAAAAATATTAATTTGTAGTAAAGTTTATTATGGCTGTTCGACCACGTCTTACAAGTCCTATAAATTCTGTTACTACTCCTCCGATTATGTTTATCTTTTTAGTTCATTTAGAGATATAAGTTTGGTTTTAAAAGGTTTTTTTACGGTTGATTTATTTTTCACTTTTTAATTTCACCTATTTTTTTTTACTCTATAGGTAGACTATTTTATAAATTCACAGACTAGTCCGTCATAGGTATCGCTTGGGATCAGGTAAATTTCAGTGCACTCTTTTGGCGGGAAGTTGAACCGGCAAGCTGAATATTCATAATTCATCTTACAAGTGTGTGTGTGTGTGTCGATGTATTTGCCATTTCAATACGAGCTCACGCAGACCGGAATCTTCAAATGGTATTTCATATACACACACATGGTTGGTCATTTGTATTCCTTCTTGTGATTGCTAGTGATTCGGTGTGCGTCGGACAGACAACTACCGTACCTACAAACAAGTAAAGTTGAAGTAAAATAAAAAAAGTTTGCAAAAACATGAGCTGCGATATGCAATAGGAACATGAACTCCGATATGCGATAGAAACATGAGCTGTGATATGCGATACGAGCACGAGCTGTGATATGCGATACGAACACGAGCTGTGATATGCGATACGAACACGAGCTGTGATATGCGATACGAACACGAGCTGTGATATGCGATTCGAACACGAGCTGTGATATGCGATACGAACACGAGCTGTGATATGCGATACGAACACGAGCTGTGATATGCGATAAGAACACGAGCTGTGATATGCGATACGAACACGGGCTGTGATATGCGATAGGAACACGAGCTGTGATATACGATACGAACACGGGCTGTGATATGCTATACGAACACGAGCTGTGATATGCGATACGACCACGAGCTGTGATATGCGATACGAACATGAGCTGTGATATGCGATACGAACACGGGCTGTGATATGCGATACGAACACGAGCTATGATATGCGATAGGACCATGAGCTGTGATATGCGATACGAACACGAGCTGTGATATGCGATACGAACACGAGTTGTGATATGCGATACGAACACGAGCTGTAATATGCTATACGAACACGAGCTGTGATATGCTATACGAACACGGGCTGTGATATGCGATACGAACACGAGCTATGATATGCGATAGGACCATGAGCTGTGATATGCGATACGAACACGAGCTGTGATATGCGATACGAACACGAGCTGTGATATGCGATACGAGCACAAGCTGTGATATGCGATACGAACACGAGATGTGATATGCGATACGAACACGAACTGTGATATGCGATACGAACACGAACTGTGATATGCGATACGAACATGAGCTGTGATATGCGATACGAACACGAGCTGTGATATGCGATACGAACACGAGCTGTGATATGCGATACGAACACGAGCTGTGATATGCGATACGAACACGAGCTGTGATATGCGATACGAACACGAACTGTGATATGCGATATGAACACGAGCTGTGATATGCGATACGAACACGAGCTGTGATATGCGATAGGAACACGAGCTGTGATATGCGATACGAACACGAGTTGTGATATGCGATACGAACACGAGCTGTGATATGCGAAAAGAACACGAGCTGTGATATGCGATACGAACACGAGCTGTGATATGCGATAGGAACACGAGCTGTGATATGCGATACGAACACGAGCTGTGATATGCGATAGGAACACGAGCTGTGATATGCGATACGAACACGAGCTGCGATACGAACACGAGCTGTGATATGCGATACGAAAACGAGCTGTGATATGCGATACGAGCACAAGCTGTGATATGCGATACGAACATGAGCTGTGATATGCGATACGAACACGAGCTGTGATATGCGATACGAACACGAGCTGTGATATGCGATACGAACACGAGCTGTGATATGCGATACGAACATGAGCTGTGATATGCGATACGAACACGAGCTGTGATATGCGATACGAACATGAGCTGTGATATGCGATACGAACACGAGCTGTTATATGCGATACGAACACGAGCTGTGATATGCGATACGAACACGAGCAGTGATATGCGATATGAACACGAGCTGTGATATGCGATAGGAACACGAGCTGTGATATGCGATACGACACGAGCTGTGATATGCGATACGAACACGAGCTGTGATATGCGATACGAACACGAGCTGTGATATGCGATAGGAACACGAGTTGTGATATGCGATACGAACACGAGCTGTGATATGCGATAGGTACACGAGCTGTGATATGCGATACGAACACGAGCTGTGATATGCGATACGAACACGAGCTGTGATATGCGATAGGAACACGAGCTGTGATATGTGATACGACCACGAGCTGTGATTTGCGATACTAACACGAGCTGTGATATGCGATACGGACATGAAGTGTGATATGCGATACGAACATGAACTGTGATATGCGATATGACCATGAGCTGTGATATGCGATACGAACACGAGCTGTGATTTGCGATACGAACACGAGCTGTGATATGCGATACGAACATGAACTGTGATATGCGATACGAACATGAACTGTGATATGCGATAGGACCATGAGCTGTGATATGCGATACGAACACGAGCTGTGATATGCGATACGAACACGAGCTGTGATATGCGATACGAACACGAGCTGTGATATGCGATACGAACACGAGCTGTGATATGCGATAGGAACACGAGTTGTGATATGCGATACGAACACGAGCTGTGATATGCGATAGGTACACGAGCTGTGATATGCGATACGAACACGAGCTGTGATATGCGATACGAACACGAGCTGTGATATGCGATAGGAACACAGCTGTGATATGTGATACGACCACGAGCTGTGATTTGCGATACTAACACGAGCTGTGATATGCGATACGGACATGAAGTGTGATATGCGATACGAACATGAACTGTGATATGCGATATGACCATGAGCTGTGATATGCGATACGAACACGAGCTGTGATTTGCGATACGAACACGAGCTGTGATATGCGATACGAACATGAACTGTGATATGCGATACGAACATGAACTGTGATATGCGATAGGACCATGAGCTGTGATATGCGATACGAACACGAGCTGTGATATGCGATACGAACACGAGCTGTGATATGCGATACGAACATGAACTGTGATATGCGATAGGAACATGAACTGTGATATGCGATACGAACACGAGCTGTGATTTGCGATACGAACAAGAGCTGTGATATGCGATACGAACACGAGCTGTGATATGCGATAGGAACACGAGCTGTGATATGCGATACGAACATGAAGTGTGATATGCGATACGAACATGAACTGTGATATGCGATAGGACCATGAGCTGTGATATGCGATACGAACACGAGCTGTGATTTGCGATACGAACACGAGCTGTGATATGCGATACGACCACGAGCTGTGATATGCGATACGAACATGAACTGTGATATGCGATAGGACCATGAGCTGTGATATGCGATACGAACACGAGCTGTGATTTGCGATACGAACACGAGCTGTGATATGCGATACGAACACGAGCTGTGATATGCGATACGAACATGAACTGTGATATGCGATAGGACCATGAGCTGTGATATGCGATACGAACACGAGCTGTGATTTGCGATACGAACACGAGCTGTGATTTGCGATACGAACACGAGCTGTGATATGCGATACGAACACGAGCTGTGATATGCGATACGAACATGAACTGTGATATGCGATAGGACCATGAGCTGTGATATGCGATACGAACACGAGCTGTGATTTGCGATACGAACATGAACTGTGATATGCGATACGAACATGAACTGTGATATGCGATAGGACCATGAGCTGTGATATGCGATACGAACATGAGCTGTGAAATATAATAGGAACCCGATGTGATCCATACTCAAGTGGCCAGTTCAAGAGAAGCAGTGTGTTTAAATTATTCTATTGAGGTAGGCAATTACCTTAAATCAAAAAATAATTTTCTGATTCAGTTACAAACTTTCGCGTATCCAATGTAATATGTACCGAGTGTCACGCTAATTTCAGAGATCTGAAGATGGAACTGAAATTACACCACTTCGTATGTCATAGTATCAGCAGTTGCAGCTTACTGTACAGGGTACCCTATCAAGCTGAACTAGTGACAATTGTTCAAATTCAGTGAAGTATGACTGCACCAATGAAAAATTGTTCCGCTCAAAACCGTTGAAGCGTCCTGGAAATTTCCAGTGACTAAGAAATGTAATACTTGATGTAGGATTTTGGTTTATAGTCGTGTAGATACTGGCCATGCACAGAAAGTTTAGACAAAGTGGACTGTAATCTTCTTTCATACATATTGTTTTCAGATATTGTTTACGGGATTTTAACATACTTAGGTAGAAACACAGTGTTAACACTATGTATGGAATTGTGTTGCCAATAATTATGACCAGCGACCTTCTTTATGGTGCATAGAAACTCTCAAAACGTAACGCTGCGTTTGTAACTACTGACCACGACTTATAGAGCCTATCTTTATTTAACCAGTCCTGTATAATACAGTTAAAAATTGGCACACATGCACATATTTTCTTTTCAATTCTGTCCGGAAAATCTCAAGATTGTGTGACACTGATGTGGTCTAGTTGATGAATAAAACTCTTAACTCATTGTATTAAAATTATTTTCATGGTTTCAGAGTCTAATTGTTTAAAAGCAAACAACTTCCTTTGAACATGTATGTTAACTTAGTGGGAGCCATTGTCCTTGACCCTGCTTATTATACAAGTTCATTCTTCTGTATGATCACGGTGAGTTTTCGGAAACGCAAGTAATATGTACACAAACGCGCTTCATAATGACAAAAAATAAATAAACAAGCTCAACACGTGGTAATTTATTAAGTCAGTATTCTCCATATCTTCGAGCTTCAGAAACGAAAAATGCCGCGGCTGCCAGAAGATTATGGTGTTTTTGCGGTAGAATGAATATTTTTACCACTTAAACCTTTTTCCCAAATACCGTAAAACCCCACAAGTCACATGTAACAATTTTCAACACTTCAAATATTAAATTATATATTGTTCTACATGTATTTATTATACATTTACATAAATAAAAATAAAATGAAAAAAGTACTTGTGTTGCTTCCATACAAGAGAATGTTTACTCAGGTTATAACAAAAGTGCGGTAAATAAGCGATGACAGTCACGTTATGTCGTATTTTTATTCATGTTCAAATCCCAAGTCAGAACAAAATATTTTTACTTTTTTTTAAACTTCTTTTGTATATACAGTAAAACACCAGCATAACTAAATTTTATCTTTAAAAATCAAGTAGCAAATATACGGAGAAGCTCCTCGAGTTCTAAAATTTTTGTGAAATATACGTAAAATCCTCTGTCGAAGGAAAATCGCAGTGTATTTATTTTAAGGAACAAATAACTTTGATCACTACTTTTTCACGACCCTACGAAAAGTTTTTTCCACAATGCAAGGAGTAGAATAAAACTAATGAACTAACGTGAGAGAATGTATTACTTCTCCGTTCAGCCCACAAGTACGAGAGATTAAAGGCTGAGATGAGGTGAAAATGTAGCAATGGCGGAATTCAAGGGTGGGAGGGGGGAGAACGGGAGTGCCCCGGGAAAACCCGCTGACCAACTGCAAGGTCTGTCACGTTTCCCTGCATGCGAACATCCAGGACGCCCACGCCTCTGTGAGAAGCGAGTAGTCTGGCCACTGAATCACCGCGGCCCCCAGAGCGCGTGTGAAGAAGGTTGGTCGACGCGAGTAGAGGGCTCGGGAGGGTACGAGGTATAATTTATTCAAAATGGCAGCGATGCAGTTGTATTTCCCCCCCCCCCCCCGCCCATACCATCCGGAGCACTCGCATACGTAATTGAAATTGAAGTTTGTTAAAAAGGACTTCTATTTTCAAAAATATGATAACACACAACACAAACACGTCATCGCGAAATAACTATGATTACCCCCCAGTGTTAAAAAAAAAAATTAATAAAGGTGAAAGACTCAGTTTTGGCAGAAATCTTGAGACAAAGTAAATAAGTTGCTTGCTGTTTAGCCCTTGTAATTCCACTGCAGTTCATTCCTCATATATCCCGTGATTCCACTGCAGATTAGCCCTTATACATCCCGTAATTCCACTGCGCCGGGAGGGGGGGGGACGCAACTGCATCGCCGCCATTTTGAATACACTATATCTCGTACCCTCGCGAGGCTCCTGTGACGTGTACCTGATCTTGTCGCGGATAATTCTGCGCAGTTTCTTGCCTGGCGATCTCCCAGAGGCCTCCACGCAATTTTTGCTTCTTCTCCTCACCTGGAACCCAACACAACACACGTCCTCTTAGCCGTCACAGCACCTACGACCACGTGACCGCATACATGCATAACAACTCTAACTCATCTACACTGATTTTTTGGACGTTAATATGTCTTTAAATCTGCGAATATGGTGGAAGGCAATCCAGAAAATCCGATTTAACAAAATCACGGGATACAGTTTGGCATTGCTGCTCCGAATCTGTAGTCTACATTCTAAATTCAATTACACCACTCGATTGCCAAAGTATCAAGGAATATGTTACGTTGAGAGAGGACTGCGAAGCCATGAAAGCGTTCGCGGTGGAAGGGGGGAGGGAAGCGCGTAGCAATTTTGAGTTCGTTTCCCGCGTCTCATAACTTCCGCGTAGTATAACTTTTGACTAGGAGAAGCTACGACGCTCATTTAAGTTTCGATCGACAACTCTCGTCAAGATCTGTTGATTGCGTGTATAAAGACAATATGTGTGGAGTGGTTATGGCGAAATTGTATGAGTTTAATGTACAAAATTAAGAAAACTTAACACAATTTCGACCTACACTCGTCAAAAAGCCAAGTCTAAATACAGAAACCGTATACAGTTGGAAAGAGCATCTCAAAAGCAATCCAGTGATACCCACAAAACTCCATATGATCGAGTGAAGCGGTGCCGGGAACGTAAAATAAACATCAAGGCGTCCGAGCGCGTCAAAGTAGACGTATTCACGCAAAACAAACGGCCGTGTCCCCAACACAGCCAAACCCAATTTTTTTTCATCTGCATATGCCATCAAGATGGCTTCACACATTTTCAAAACAAAGTCAAAATTACGTTATGTGTTAGTAACGTAGACGTCTGTACATGTTCGATTCCCCAAAATATCAATGATTGAAACCTTTTCCAGGATGACGATGATAGATTATATTAGTTTCAAATAGGCATTATGTATAAATTGTAGGCCTGCAGAACATTCACAAATGTTGGCTGCCAGTTTCCTTTGCAGCATCGGTTCTTAGCTTTTCTCTAAGGCTGTTGCCATTCACATCACTGTCAAACGATGTCATTTAAAAACCTTGTGGTCGACGGTGCAATAAAAATTGTTACAAGGTTTAAACTATTTTTGCTAGTAATCTGTGATACTTAAAATAATATATGAAATAAGAATTCGTGCCTGTGAAATTTGGGTTACCTCTCTCTGATGGTGTAAATGGGAGAGGGTTTAAAAGAGAAAAAATGTTTTTAAGTTAATTAAATAGATCCAATCTGTGAAGACATATATTTGGTAGAAGCGTACTGTTCTATCAAAGCATGTGTTTAAAATCATACGCTATCCATAAGTGCAAGCCCCGTTATTCCGTCAGGTGCTCAGTGTTGGGGCACAGGAAATGTTCACTGTAAAGCTAGAATGATATCCCTTAGCATGGGCGTTTGGGCATCTTAACGGGTCTGCTACCAAGCCGGCAGCCGCCAACTTCAAATGGAGAATCAATGTTAAACGAAATTCCTCCTCGTTGCGACAACTTTTAAAGAAAACTATTTCATAAAAAAGTATTTTATGTGGAATTTCTTAAGGAATGGTGCTACGTTAAAATATTTTGCCAATCGTTTTGTTTAATATGTTATTTTATAAAATGAAAATAATATAATTGTTTTTTGGAAAAAAATTATTTATCCATCATTTTTTGTTATATGTAAATTTCGTGTAGCAATATATTCTCTGAGAAAATCGCGTCAACATATTTTTGTTTGAAATAGTTATCTTTAAAATTGACGCAATGAGAAGGAATTTCATTTAACATTGATTCCTCGTTTAAAGTTCGCGACTGCCGGCTTGGTGGCAGACCCGTTAGCATGTGGGAGGAGGGGAGGGGGAAACGGTGAGAAATGGATTGTACGTAAACATTTTACCCACGTATTTGTTCCACTGAAAACTAGCTTTGTATAGTGGAATCCAAATGGGGAAATAGTGCGCAGAAGTCCAAAATGCGTCGGGCGAGTCGAGAGAGCTCATTGACACTTCAGATAGGGGTGCGGGGGGTTGTTCAGTCCAGTAATGACAGCGGCCGAGTGCAGTTGGGGGAGAGCTGCTCAATGTGTGCTTCTTACCTGTCGATAAGACTTAAGTCGCGCAGGGCAGCATTTAACAGCGCGGTAGTAGAGAACGATGTTATCAGTTTGCTGTGTATTATAGCGCCAGGAGTGTGTCGTAGTTTCCATCCCTCCAGTGGCGAGCGCTCAGTAGAGCCCTCCCCTACACTGCCTCCCCTAACTTCCCTCCCTCCAGTGGCGAGCGCTCAGTAGAGCCCTCCCCTACACTGCCTCCACTAACTTCCCTCCCTCAAAGCTACGCAAAGATTATTTTCTCATTTGAACCTTACTATATATTTCAACTATACTATTTGATTACAAGGTAGCCTTCTATATGCGTAACTAATTTAATTGTAATAATTACTTTGAAAATTTTACAGTGAGAAATCTTATAGGCTGTTCATGGTAAAGTGAGCACTTTTGAGGCCTTAATTACTTCTTCCTTTCAGTTATTTTTTATCCTTTAATCACCTTTCTAAAAGTAAATATTGCAATTTAAGTAATAAACACACTCGGTATATTCCACCGCACTCGGATATTAACACCTAAGGCTAAAATAAAATATATTTATTGCATATTGTTCCAAATGAGAGGGCTTTCAAAAGTGCTCACTTTACCGTTAATAGCATACACAGAAAATATTCGATGTTACAGCAAACATGAGGAATTATTGGAATTAAATTTTTTCTAAAGCCATTATTCTTCACTGAGACATGTTGCAGCAACTCGTTTTTACGAACCGAATTCAAGATGTCATTTTAAACATACATCTTAGAAGGAAAATTGTAAACGTTATTCCACGAGTTTCCCTATAAGTACCTGTAACAGGACCAGCGATAGTTAAGGCAAGACTTTACCAAAGACAATTCTTTACTAATAGAAGACCAGAAAGGCAAATTATTGGCCCGGGGGGGGGGGGTGCATCACACTTACCCTTTTCGGTAACGACGCTTATGAAAATTTCCTTTTTCGTTCATTTTTGAGACGCAAAGGTTCGCACTCTATGGTAGGCTTTGGGTTCGATGTATTGCACAAATGCTCAAGTTTGTTTACCTGAAGACCACACGAAGTTGTTTATGTGTATTAGTAATCTAACGCAACAAGGAAAGTACAAGAGGGCGATATGTACATAAATAATTCCGTATTTATAAATTTACTGAGACTAATTTCTGTGTAGCTGGTGCTGATAACTAAAATGAAACTTGTTGTAAAATGAATGTTCCAAAGGTGAGTTCTTAAGCAAATATTGCGTTATTAGCTGCATAGAGGGCTGTAAGGCGAATAAGGTTATATATATGATCGGACTTCTATGTTCTGTCAACCCTTAGTGACAAGAGACCATGAACAGGTGAGCGATGTTTGTGTCGTGGTAAGTTATCTGATGGATCTGGCATCTGGCCTGATAAATGCGAAGCGGTTTTATAGAGCGCAGGCGAAATTTGATTCCCAGCAATTCAGAATCGTAATGATGTTACGCAAGTTAGTCTCGTCACGTAAAGCGAGGCAACGAATAAAATCGATGCTCTGATACGTGCATAAATTTGTTTTCTTTCCGTCCCCGCATTACTGGCCAAGTATACGTATTTTAATAACATTCGATGTCATTGCCATGCGTAGATGTGGGCTGGAGGCGAGCAAGATAATCCAACTTGGTAGGCGTTTCGGGACAATAAACAATGTTAAATTGTAAATAATTACAATTAAGTGGCTAGCTGCAGGTTTAATCAGTTGTTGCATACTACAAAGAAAAATACAGAATGTGAAAACACGCAGGTAAATGCGAAAAATATAAACCTGTAATTCAGTTGCAATGGTGATGAAGTGTTAGTCCTCGCATGCGATCAGTTGTGCATAAACTTGTGAGAAAAATTCCTTGCTCGGAACTCTTGATATATTTTGACTAGATTACTACAGTAATGCTGCCAGTAACTCAGGAAGAGTAGTTGTAGGTATCTTAATTAATCTGTGGGTCCTAAAGTTTACAATACTGGCAACTGAAATCGATTTCTTCCGGTTTCGCGCTCATGGAAATAAGAATTAGTGCAATAGTTGACCAAATATTCGTAATAATTTCAATTCATGCGCTCGGCATATGGATACTTACTAGTTATCAGATACACAGACATTTTAAACCTTTTCACGTGGTGGGACCGCAGTGGCTGAGGCGGTTAGCATCCTCGCCTCTCACCAAGGTGAACCGGGTTCAATCTCCGGCCGGGTCACTCCCGGATTTTCGCACGTGGGAATCGTGCCGGACGATGCCGCTGGTCGGCAGGTTTTCTCGGGGATCTCCCGTTTCGCCCGTCCTTGCATTCCGGCGCTGCTCCATACTCACCTCAATCACCCTCGTCGGCTCTCATGACCTTGCTGTTAAAAGCCGCCCAAATCTTTTCACTCACGTGGCCGGAGAAGACACGAATCAGAAGGACGAAACAACGCAGGACTTTCGAAATTGTTTATTTAACTAGGAACGTGCTACACTCAGAATCTTTTCATCGGTGACGAGATTGTAAGACAAACTAGGACAGACAAGACTAGTGCACTGTGTTTCGCCGGTATGTATCGTACGATAATGGTGAAGGTGCCCAAGAAGAACATCTTCGACTCAGGTGTACGTAACACTAGATCGGACAGACAAATTAGTCCCACACAAGCAATTAAAATAGTTTGTTTACAGTATTTCCCCAGTGAAGTACATTTTCGCTTTCAGACTGTTGACTTAAAAAATTGGCCAGTTTACGATGAGAGGGGTCCTGGGTTCAACCCTGGATAGGGCTAAAGTTTTTGCTCTAGTAATTCTGTAAACATACTTCATTGGGTAACTTAGGATGTACAAATATTTCGTCACACCACATCTGGGTAGCTGTGGTACATCGATGCTTATTAAGGTCAATACAGTGAACAAATAGAGGCAATGAATAAGTTGTTTACACATTCAATTGATTAATGGTACTAATTACAATAGGCCCTGTATATTTTTACCTAAAAATGGAACGGTTGTTTTTTCCACTAAAATTGTGGAAGATAATGGTGTCGACTGTGTTCTACACAATATTCACATAACGAAGTCCTTTAATACTTTAGTTGATTTCTTCTGACCAAGGTGTAGAGAAACTTCGATGTAATAAAATGAGGTACCTACAATATTATATTTTTGTACAAGCGTATGCGAAAAAAAAAGGCTCCTCTCGAGGTTTTCAAAAGTGCTCAGTCAACGGCGAACAGCATACAACAAACTAATATATGTGAGAAGGTGTTTGCTGGTGCGTACCTGTGGCCGTGGTTTGTGGTTGCGGTCATCATCGTCGTCCTCAGAGTCGCCCTCGTGGCTGCTATAACTGGCGTCGTCGTCGCAAGGTTCGCTGCCGTCGTCTGTCCAGGTACAACCGTCCGGCTCGCTGCACCCGCTCAGCATGTCCCCTGCAGACACGCGCAGCCGTCAACACACCTCACATCGCAGTCTAAAGATATACACTAGAGTGGCCGTGGGATAGGAAAAAGTCTGTGTGTTAGTTCCGCTAATGATCCAGAGGAGCGCTAATGTTCTCGAAGACGTCCGGCTCGCTGCACCCGCTCAGCATGTCCCCTGCAGACACGCGCAGCCGTCAACACACCTCACATCGCAGTCTAAAGATATACACTAGAGTGGCCGTGGGATAGGAAAAAGTCTGTGTGTTAGTTCCGCTAATGATCCAGAGGAGCGCTAATGTTCTCGAAGACGTCCGGCTCGCTGCACCCGCTCAGCATGTCCCCTGCAGACACGCGCAGCCGTCAACACACCTCACATCGCAGTCTAAAGATATACACTAGAGTGGCCGTGGGATAGGAAAAAGTCTGTGTGTTAGTTCCGCTAATGATCCAGAGGAGCGCTAATGTTCTCGAAGACGTCCGGCTCGCTGCACCCGCTCAGCATGTCCCCTGCAGACACGCGCAGCCGTCAACACACCTCACATCGCAGTCTAAAGATATACACTAGAGTGGCCGTGGGATAGGAAAAAGTCTGTGTGTTAGTTCCGCTAATGATCCAGAGGAGCGCTAATGTTCTCGAAGACGTCCGGCTCGCTGCACCCGCTCAGCATGTCCCCTGCAGACACGCGCAGCCGTCAACACACCTCACATCGCAGTCTAAAGATATACACTAGAGTGGCCGTGGGATAGGAAAAAGTCTGTGTGTTAGTTCCGCTAATGATCCAGAGGAGCGCTAGTGTTCTCGAAGACGTCATCCGTACGGTGTTGCCAATTCGGCATCCGTGAACCGCAGGGGCTACATGTCCGTTCAAATTCTGCCAAAGGTGAGCCTGTCACATGAGAGTTGCCAGAATTCGTTGCAGCTGTGAATACCCAACTCATGATTTACTAGTGGCGACCATAGCATGTGTTCCGTTTATGTCGTAGAATCGCGTGTTTGCGGAGATTTGCAGCGATATCAACTACTATTTGGTTTTATTTGCCTCTGCGAAAATGACATCATAAATATGTAATGATTATTGTTTTTAATTATAACATGTTATTTTACTACAGTTTAGGTTTATATTAATAATGAATGGTGTCATACATGATAGTAAACTTTTCATTCCGTTCTTATGTGAAAGGAAATGGACAGGAAATAATTGTTCAATAGTGGAGAAATATATGTTAGATGCACGACGGTTTACAATTGAACGAAATGATTACAGTCTGGGGTTGTGATCTACTATAAAGGTGACTGTCCATACAAATAATCAGTACGTACAATGTGTCGTTTCAAGTGTCATTAAGGCTGTGTCCGAACCACGGAAGGCACTTATGTATATAAGCATACTCCACTCGGCTCGATACGTGATACATTCCGACAGGCATACCTATTTGCATCCTTTACAGCAACTAGTTAGCTGATAAGATTCTGAATAAGCTATTTGACGGAAAATACATACTGAATATGTGCTGGAACGTAGGCGCATATATTTAGAACTACCAACTCATTAGAGCTGTAGCTGTAAGGTGCATGGCAATGAAAGTGTTCCTATTAACCAATCGTAGACATTTTTACAAGAAAGGAATGAATATATATTTGAGTCAGTAAACGCAGTTATCGATAATGTATCATTAAGACTGGTAACAACTAGAGGTAAATTTCCTTTTAACATAATATTGGCATCAATAAGAATTAAATGTCGGATTTTTATATAACGTTTTCACTCATCCATGCCTTGCCTTGTAAAAACTTTGATAGTGTCCTCACTGCTCTGCATATTAACTATAAATTCAATGCCACGCCCGGTTTATAACAAATCACTGAATAAAACTGGTAATGTAATGTTTATCCCGGCTCTTCAAGATCATTAATAGTTAAAAAGTACACATTGTTAAGATATTTGTTCAGTGGCGTTTCTAGAAAGTTAATGCCTACGTTCCACTCTTTATAAAAAGAAATATTAGGAATACCAATTATAAACTACATATAAATCGATTTTCAAAATAGTAGCTTATCGTCTGTAAGGGCGCGAGACGTACACACATTCCTTTCCCCGTGTACAGGCGTATGTGATTTCCCGAGACATGTAAAACATTTACGTACGTAGACTTGAGACACGTGTGTTCCTCCGCCTTGCCCTGTTTCTCCAAGCAAGAACTTCACCCGTCCGCCATGGAAAATTATTGATCGAACGACGTGTGGTGAAAACAAATTATGTGACAAATGAATTAAATATACCACAGAACTTATTTTTATATCTAAGAACACTTACATTTCTGAAGGATGTCCACGTTGAACGAGTTTCGGCTCGTAGTCGCATAATTACCGCACAAATAAATGTTTTGTTGGACATGCTCGTCGTTAAACTGCCCAGCCGCATGGTGCCGGCGGGAGTTGACGCGGCGCCCACCAGATGTCAGCAGCGTTCCTTGTTCACCGTGTGGCGGAAACCACGCACCTGAACCGCGCCAATTTGAATGGCTGAATTTGAATCGGTGGACTTTACGTCATAGAAAATGAACTGGACTGTTATTTACACTTAGCGAATATGGTTACCCCGCTAGGGGATAATTGCGAGGATGTTTTCTTCGACACTGGTTCGCTATTGGTGGATGATTGTACCTACTCCTATAGTGAGGCAATCCTCGAGATTTTGTATTTAAGCGTTATGGAAACCTGGTATCGGGGTCAGACGCTTAACTGCGAGGAAAGTCTCTCCAGATAACAGGTCAGATATTTCGGTTTGATCACTAGTTAAATAAAAATGTAAAGTCCGTAAGTATTGCACGAACGTCATTTTGCCGCTCTAATTTTTAGTTTACAGTCAGAATATTTTTTGATAATATGAACAGGATAGGTATTTTCTGCACAACATAATAAGGAACAGCTTGCAATTTTCTAATAAGATATATTAGTAAATATGGGAGGAGGAACCATTTTCTTGTTCAAAAGAATGTGAATTTTTCAAAAAACTATACGTAGTATGTGATCAGTTATCCGCAAATTTTTAGGCAGATCGAATAACTTCATTCTTGGTCTTGTTTCGCCCTCCGTTTTGGAAACGGGCTGTTCGGGAAGATTAAATGGCCTCTGCCAGAACTTAGAAGCCAGAGATTCTCTCTGTTTTAATATGAAAATAGTGGTGGAATTACATTTTTGAATAACGAATTGTGTAGCTGAAGTAAACCAACTTTACCTTAAAAATACCTGTTAATGGCCATGGAACATAAGTGGCCAGGTTTAGGAGACATAAATTTATGCGTTTATTGTACAATGCCAAAGATAAAATTTTAAATGGCAGTAAATGTTATGGACAGGGAAGGTTAAGGATGGAACGACA
Source organism: Dryococelus australis (assembly GCA_029891345.1). NCBI lineage: Eukaryota > Metazoa > Arthropoda > Insecta > Phasmatodea > Phasmatidae > Dryococelus > Dryococelus australis. The sequence goes on from CM056997.1 coordinate 6,097,891, forward strand.
GTATGAGTCATCGCTTGCCTATTTTAAAAATATTTCTTGTTAATTCTAATGTTGAAATTCTCTTGGCTCAACTCTTATGTGACTTTTGTAAATGTTTTAAACCGGTAATCATGAGGAAAGTAAAAAAAAAAAAAAAAAAAATGAATTTGTTATTCCGTGTGGAAATTAACCTTTTAAGAGTCCATGTGGGACAAGAAATGTAATGAGAAATCAAATATTTAAAGAGTCCATTTGGGACAAAATATTTTTCTATTCATATTTTTTTAATATTATGGTAAAATACTAGTTTGTCAAAAGATGGTTAAATGGATTGTTGCTCTGATCCCTTTGTAATAACAGTGCAAATAAAAGAGAAAAAAATTAATAAATATTAAAATATACTATTGATAATTCCAATCTTTCACTTCGTAGTGTAGTTTTAACCTCTTGTACATTAATGCAATTTGGCAGGATACATTCCACCTTAGTTGATTTACAACTATATGCTCTTTCCTATTTTCATGATGGTTTTTAAACATACTTTGGTTTTATGTATGGTTGAAAAATGAGTTACTTGGGGTGTCCTATCGTCTTGGAGCCTCAGACTCATGCGAACGCTGTATGATCGTGCATCTCATTAAGCAGAAAATCTTATGCACAATGCGGGAAAAGGACATTATTGATCACGTGTAAGGCTCAACTATAACAGATGTTTGTTTGAAAGCGACAAAGCAACTGTCATCTCTGTAAGATCCAAATTTACAATAATGATGTGCATAAGTGGATATTGTCTGAAAAGTTGGCAGCTGTGTGTATTTACATTTACACGAGCGTAACGCAATACACCATTGTATTATCTACAATGTAACCTCGGACTCATAACAGTGCGAAAAACGTTGCCACTGAAGCGTTTATCAGTAATGTTAACACCAACGAACGCATAAAAACTATACATAACAAAAAGAGTCGCATTATTATACTTCAGACTAAGTACATTACAAAATATTACTTTTTCTACACTAAACATCAGTGGAATGTAATGACTCGGTGCCAATCAGTAATAGTCGGCAAGATAAGGCCGTGTACGAAAGGACAAATTCGTTATTTTGTAATTTGTCATTTCGTAGGTTTCAATCCGGACGTTGTCGGCAGTCACTTGTTTAGCACTCGCGGCAACACAGTCTTACATTAACAGTGAAAAATTGTTTTATATCAAATAAATGCTTAAAATTTGACGTAAGATTTCTACCAACATCACTGAAATGCTGCGAATATGTTAATAAACAATTAAATAATATAATATCCAATAACGACTTAAAATAAAACATTTTTTTGCGAAATATATAAACAAAGCACAGCAGTTTCTTGCGTTTTAAAACATGTCTAGTGTATTTTATGAACAGTTATTTGTTTCAAAAGACGTTTTAAGTACGCTCTCCCGCATGTGTTTTGAATGCCAAAACCAACATGGCGCTGATTTTGCCATTTTGTATTTTTGCTAACATCCGCTATATACAAGATACAAAATATCAATTAACCAAATGTCGAAATGTTTGTATACACAATCGGATCTCGTGATCATTTTGTCAATACAATCTGCCATTTCGGATACGGCCTACGTTTACAATACAAAACTAATGCTTTAAGAATTATGCAGTAGGCGCTTATCTGTCGTACGGAAACACGTCTTCTGTATTTGCAATTTTCCATTAATGTTTTAGTTCTTAATTCCAATGAATTTAAACCGGCAGCAAGCCTGTCATGTATACTTTTGTTCCTAACATAACCTAGTATAAAACAGCCATATTGAAGCAGATCATACTTCAAAACCGACAGTTGCTATTAGAGAAGCTTATTATTTGTGAACTAATATAATCGTCAACACGTGCGTGCACACACACACGCTTTTGTCATATTGTTTTATACTTACATTACTGTAAATAACAGTTTCCCGCCTACAACACCGACTGCTCTGTACTGATTGGTCGTAGTCTAAAAATGATTTCTAAATATACAAAATACAACTATATCTTTCAATGCTTAAGGAAATCTCACCAACGCATACGACCTGATAAGGTTCCACTGGGAGCCAAAATATAATAGAACACACATTTATTTCTTCTGCACACATCTTCACGCATAATATAATACAAAAATATTTATGTTGTTAATCCAGCTTTACTTCAGACGTCACAGATTACGCTGCATTACGGTGTGCAGGTGTGTATAAACGCAGTCGAATAAATAAATTGCTCTGTTCATAGTGTACAATTGTTACCAAGAATAACAGAAATATTATTAAATATCTTGACTGTGTCAAAAGTTTTTCGTGTATTCTGGAATGTTTGTCGTCTCCTAGCCTACAAATGGACAATGACAGCAGTTTACGAACACTATGTAAAATTGGAATTATTTGTGACAGAAGGGAATCCTTGTGGGTTATCTTTGTGGCATATTTAAATAATTATAATTTACTTTTCCTAAAAGTAGTTATGTTCTGTGTGCCCCATGTTTTGTTGAATGAATAAATACTTTTTTCGTCAGCGACCACTCATTTTGTTTGCACGATTATACTATACTAACGAAATATATTTGATAACATGTACGATCATCTTCATAACAAGGAGTGTTAATTCATACAGCCAGTGTAGATTCGATTCGTTTAAACAAGGGTGTAGCTAGGAATTTATTCCGCGGCTGGGGGGGGGGGAGGGAGAGAGAGAGAGAGATTTCATATTTTTATTTTTGAACAAAATACAAAACCTGTATGATTACAAATGTATAGGTACATAATTATTTATAATGAATGGGTTCGTGTACAGATATGGAACCACAAAATGCTATAAACATATTCTTGATGTTCATGGAAGATCACATATTCCTTGAATTAAAATAAAACTTGTGATTTTGTTTTCAACGTTCATTTCCTTTTCGGTGGGAAGATATGTCCCGGTATATCACCCCCCCACCCCGGCTCCACCCCTGTTTTTTAAAGTTTATCTTTAATGAGCATAGTAATCAATCATGTGCTCTCCGTAATTAATCACGCTGTTAAGGTTATGCGGCCAAAATAAGACAGAGCTGTTACAATAATAAACTTAAGGCTTTCATGTGTGCCTGTTAATAGAGACCAATCGATGTGATTAGCAAACTACCACCGCAAATCGATTGTACTGTGCTGGTACTTGCGTATTAACATTAATTGTAAACAAAGATATTCTGGAAATAAATATTTTATAACAATTAATAGCCATGATGTGCCACATAAAAAAAAAAAAACTTTTTACCCGTCGGAGATTTCAAAATAAGTATTCAAACATTAAAATCTCTTTTCAGTTGTAAATCAGAAATTCAAAAATCATTATTTTGCTGTAATAAGTATGAAATATGCTACAATTGAAAACAGGTGCAATGTGCCGCGTACTACAGAAGTGAAACTTCCCGAATGTGAAAGAGACAAAGACAGAGAGAGAGAGAGAGAGCGACAAGCCTCGCTCAGCAGACAGTTGCTTCAAAGTTACTCTTGCTCGATAAAACAACACCGTACCATTACGGCATACTCACGATATTTTCCACTGCTATTTTAAACTGTAAAAATGAGACATGTTGCCATCGGGGCTACCTAAATATTTCAATATTTCACTAGGCACCGTTTAATTTGCAAATAGTATACTAAAAAACTAGGTTAAAATAATATTTTAACTGTGACCTATTTCTTACCGGTCGTTGCCAACACGTCGCTGATCTCGCCGTTGTTAATTCATATATATATATATATATATATATATATATATATATATATATATATATATATATATATATATATATATATCTGTATGTGTGTGTGTGTGTGTGTGTGTGTGTGTGTGTGTGTGTGTGTGTGTGTGTGTGTGTAATACAGGTTATTGAGAAAACAGGTTGACATGTTATGCCTAGAGTGTTTTTTCAAAGGTTGATTTTCATAAGTCGCTTCCAATCGGGACTGGACTATAATGGGAGACATCGCATGGCCGTTGGCGCAGCCTTCCCCACCATCCCCTCCCACCAAGCAACGTCATAGATTCCTTAATTCGTTGGAACTGATAGAGAAGTTACACAAACATGCATGTTTATGACAGACTGTTCCAGAACTGACGCAAGAATGTTTGAGAATATAAGGCGTTGTAAGAGACTGTAATTTAAAGGGTGCACAAGAGAGGAAGCCATGTATAAATAGTGTGCAGAGAGGTCGATCTGAGAGAGGCGGCCAGCACATTGCTTAAGATAAGTGTCTTACTTGTTGGATAACTTTGTGATAGATAAGTTGTTATGATTGTTGTTAAAAATTTTTAATCTAAGTTTTATTTAGTAATTGTGAGGTAAAAAAAACGTTTTAACAGTCAAAAATTCTAATTCTTTGTAACATTTTATGTATAGTTTGAAAAGAAAAGTTTTCGTCAAGGTAATAAATGATTAAAGGCAAATCCTTCACTACTTGTAAATAAAAAAGGTTTCTATGACTTTAGTCAAAATTGACGTGAAATGTTATTGACCAAAAATAAAATGTAAAAACTCAAATTTTTATTTTTTTAGTGGTCTTCAATTTTAATTTTAAAATTTCTTTTGAAATCGCTTAAGAGTATTGAAAACAATGCGGTCATTTCGTGTGAGTAATACTAACATATTTAATTCAAATGTATTTACTTAATTTTAGAATTTGGTTTGTTTTTTTTTGGGGGGGGGGGGGGGAATAGACATCCACACAGCTTATGACTATTGCCGGGGCAACTGGGGACTAATATATCGAGTCTATTGTTAATTGTTCTCACATCCAACTTTGTAGACGTACGAACACGTGTACTTGTAAACTACATCCGCGTCATTTCTTGTCGTTTTATTTCATTAAATAATTGTTATTCTTACATTTTCCATACAGTTTCCTAGGGCTTTCTGTTCTATGTTAAGCGGAAAACCCACTGTAGAGTTTTGTTCGGAGCAAGGAATACTGCCAGAAACGAATGAGAGCTGCTTGTATTGTAATTATTTACTGGGTTGCATCGGTGTGCTCCTAGTAGAGCTGCGAGGTTTACAGCCCACTGTGAAGATGGCTCGGCTGAGGGGTTTGTGTAAGAATAAGCCAGGGCTCAACTAAATATCGGGGAGGAAACATTTCGGTATCAGTACTGGCATAAAACCTATTAATAATGACATACGTGTTACATAATAGAAAATGTAATAGGAGGGAATTACTATGCCGAACCTCCCTTATGCAAATGCGGGAGGGGGTATGGAGGGTTCACCATGCCAGGCTCCAACATTGCACTATGTCAGGGAGTGCCCACCTACGTGTATATTTTTGTATAGGCTATACACGGTAAAATGAGCACTTTTAAAAGCTCTGCTTAAGATCTACTTTTATGCACGCTGTGTGTTCTTCTGCCTTATGTAAAGTTAACATTGCCATGGGTCTCATCGCTTTATTCATGCGTCGATCAAGTGAAACGTGAAGTTTTTAGAAAAATAAAAATTTTACAAATCTGATCATTTTTACTTGTCGATGCATTAAAAAACCGAAAGCGAAAGAAATAATTTAAACTATCACAGATGGTTACCTAGCATTTTCTATTCGACGTTGAGATAAGGAACTACTTTCCATCTATCGTTACCAACTTTACCGGGCGCATGTCACTCAGTGCGGCCGTTAAAATACATGCATGCAGGTTAATTTGTAAAGTGCTCGCTTTGTGGTGAACAGCCTTTAGCAGTGGGTAGTTGGTGAGTGTGTGGACGGACTTACGGACAGCAGTCTCCTCCTCGAGGTCCGGTGGAGGCGACAAAGCATCCCGCCTGCTCTTCTCGATGACTCTCCTGAGGAAGATGCTAAAAGCGCTCCCCCACACGCCCTGCAGGTAGTGCAGAGGTGGCTCGCCGAACTTGCCAACAGTCCGTCCCAGGTAGAACTTATCGCCGAACATGTCTGGCTCCATGAATAGTCCGTGCTTCAGGAAGCCGACCTGCAGTGGGCTGAACTCCACCCAGTCCTGCCAACACCAACCACATCACATTCCCCTGCTTGGCAGGCTGAAGCTCATGACGAGAAGCAATATCACGCCAAGTTTCAATACTCAGTGAACTTCTTATGATTCCACTGCTTTTGAGTGTCTTGCGCTAGATAAGTGAGCTCTCACAACTGTATTTTAGAACACAGTGTAGGTGACTTTACCAACCAAAGTAAACATAGGCTTGTTGGGCCAATTGCACTGGTGTACCATAAGCATTCAGCCGTCTGTGCTAGTTTGGTTTCGCCCACCTCACAGCAGCGAATAGACCAATCATAAGAGCCCTTTTTAAAAGTACACTTTGGCCAGCGTTCCATCAAAATGCGTTCATAAATTTATATTTTGGTATCTGAAGATTTTCGCAGTTTTGGTAGTACTGCGGGAAACTCTCGTTAACAGAATGGATATCAAAAAGAACATGAAACTTTGTTACTGGATAATAAATGTATTTCCGATTCAAACAATTTCAAGGGAAATTTAAGAACTTTTATTATAGTGAGCTGTGTCACGGACGGCTAAGAGGTATATTTGTTTTAAAATGACGTACTTTATGCATTCTAGCACGCATATGTCTGACCTTCGGAAGAATGGTTCAGAATGCACCTTATAAGCAAGTACGTATCTATAATACACACCATTGTAGTCTGTCATCTGTTGGGAATTACAAACAGATTGTCCAACAGTTTGGCGAAGTAATTGAATAATGTCAAAAGAGTTGTGGTAAACAATACAATTTACTGCTGCATACGCAGGATTTATTATTGGGTTGATCCAGACATGGGAAGTTAGTAAACCAAACAATGCATCCTTCACTTCCACGTTTTTTATTAGCACAGAGGGATGCGCATATCCTATTGTAATAAGTACTCATGCTAGAGAGCAGATTCGATGTAACTTTAAACTCTCCGGTTGTTCAGTTAAGGTTTCTTACGCAGTAATGTGTATATAAATTTTCGCTGATTACATGTTTGAATATGTTGTTACCAAGACAGATGTTCCACGCTATTTGAAACTTGCTACTTAGACTCTAAAGAATCAGAGTTCATGATACACTGCTTGGAACCTACCAGATTAATGTGAGCACCAAGCCATTTGATTGCTGACTCGGTGCTCATAAATTGGATTGTCCTGGAGACAATGTACTTGCTTGTTCAATGAAACCCATACTCGCAACGCAACCTAGGTTTAAATGGCCTCAGCTGGCAGACAGAGGTGTGAATTTGTTTTTCAGTTCACATATTTTTCAATTTCTCCAGAGGTCCGTAAATTACAGAGCATCAGTAAATCCTCAGTGAGCTATATACGATTCGGTTTTTGTAATTGATGTATTATTCTATTACATGTATGCAGTCGTCAGAACATAGACTATGGTTAAAGTGTTCAAAGAACTACTGCGTGAGCATGTGTCTACAATTAGGCAGGTCGTTGTATGATTTTCGCACAGAAGAAACCAGTAAGTCTTTGCACGCCTACTAAAATTATTTTTTAATTAGTATCAATTATTTCAGCCGATTGGTTTGATCGTACATTTTTTATCCTCAGAAGAGTCTCTTGAAACCTATGTTTGGTCAGTCGTACTTGGTATTACCAAAAGTATATTTGGCATTAAACATGCAATTCGCTAATACAAACAATTGTTCTAAGAACAAAGCTAATTCCTAGAACACAATATTGATGATACTCGGTTTCTCGCCGTTAATATTCTTGTTAAAGTACTCATTGTCATAAGCGCATTAATACCTACACATACTGAAACATACGTTTAAACATAAGTATGCAAGTACATAGCTACATCCAAAATTAAAGTTAGCAAATTTGCCTTAGTTTAAAGGAATTCTTCAGTGAGACGTTTCAAAATTTAAAGAAGAATAAATGTCATATAGTATTCCTTACCTGGTAAACCCTTGCTGAAACATCTTTCTTGATGTGCACACATGTGTACAGAGGAAGTGGGGCCAAGCCAGATACAACCTTACTCTTCTGAGAGGAAAGAGTATCATACTTTCTCTAGAATTAATAAAAATACAATGTTATTAGTTACATGAATATTGATGAAAACATCAAATCAGATCATAAAACCGAATAAAATGCAAAATTTGCATATGTGTGTTAATCTGTGTCCTTATCTTGTGACGAAAACACAAAAGCACAAACAGTTTCAGTTCCAAAATTCCTTATATCCTGTTTTCCTTTAACTATGTTCACAGCATTTACCAAATTTTAATGACATCAAAAACATTTTGAAAGGCAGCCCTGTGACCAAATGGCCGTCAAGCAGGGCACTCCAATAAAACTACACATTTCTTTCTGCAAACTGACTAAGAATTAAATCCAAGCAAATCTATACTCGTCCAAAAGGTACACGAGATTAGATAAGTCAGTATTATGAATTATTTAAAGCCTTCAAAATTGAGTAAATTAAATCACAACACACAGACTTTTACTTTCAAGCCACGTCATATAAATTTAAATTCAATTTATATTGAGATATAAATACTTGATCTCAAACAGCCAAACTTTGAACATTTTAAAAGAAAGTTGCATCAGATGGGGCGCAATAACCTTTCCAAAGCCCATCTGAACTAAAAACAATAAGTAAATACAACATTTAAAAAAGATACAATTTAAAACTCATTAAAGCAGTTCAAGCACCGACGATACCAAATATAAATGCACTCGCAGATGGGTTATTATTTAAAGCTTTCAACATAGCGTGAGTCGATGCGGTCCCAATTCAATTCCATGAAGTTTTCAGGCGACAAGCAGCTAGGAATTTACATTACTTCAACAAGTAGACCATTATAAAGCAAGGGAACTATGGGCACCACATACTAAAAGTTACTCCAAACTTAATTTAGAAAAATACCAAGGAAATGCCAAACAGAATTCAGTATACAAGTAAAATAGCGCTCCCGAAACCCTAACTCGATTGACCAAAAATTCGCTACAACATGTCACGAACCCATCTCACCGTGCGACTCATCGTGCATTGCTGGATACATTTCAGCTCGCTCAATACTAGCGAGGTTTAGGCTGTTGAACATAGTCCATAGTGGACCGACGAGAAGAAATACCAGAGAGGTATTCTCGCTCAGCTGATCTGAGTAGAAGTGGACGAGCTTTGCTCGAAAGCAAGCCTCGTACAAACAGAAAATATACCAACCAATAACATCATTGTTGCTCGCGCATGCGCAGAAGGGGTAGGGGTAGCTAAAAGGTAGGCGGGAAAACGGGAGGGGAGAGGTAGCCAAGGCAAACACAGGTGGAGCAGCAGTTCAAGATCTTTACACCAGATGAGCGCGCTCTATAACGCGTGCGGCGCAGGCACAAGCTGCGCGATATTATGGTCGTTAGGTTCTGATTACGTCGGAGTAGCTTATTTCTATGCTCAGGTTATACAGGATTTAAACAATTGCAAGTTGCCTAAAAATATTCGTATCTTTTAAAGCCACGTTCATACATCTGACAGGGAATTGTAGATTAAAATTCAGTAAAACTCAATTTTAAGAGATATATTTTATTAATATAATTAAATCCATTCAGTGGAATGACAACTTTATGGATGATGTAATATGTACTGTAAAGAATTAAATAGTTTTCTTTTTAATACAAGTAATTTTATGTGTAATAATTGATATAAAAGTATTATCCTTTATGCTGTCACGAGTGTTGTGTAAGTTCTGAAGGAAAAAGGTAAACTAAGGTAGAAGTACACGGAGTTTGCGAGAGAAGAAAAGAAAACTCGATACTTATTCAAGGGATGGGACGAAGTATACGAAATAGATGTACAAAAACCGGCAGTAGCTGAAGTTCAAGAAGAAAAAAGGAACAAAATAAATATAACAACATTTATTGCCCTTACAGAGTTCCAAATACATGATGAGATTTACTTTAAGGGATGTGGGCTTGTATATGAAAACTTTACCAAATTGTAAATACGTTCCTTTTGAATAGATATGGAAAACCACGTGAATAAATCCACTCATATCAGTCAGTCAGAATGAATTTTGAATTTTTTTTTTCTGTGTGTGTGTGCATATATATATAATCATATATGTGTGTGTGTGTGTGTGTGTGGACCTGTTACTGGTACTAATACTTTGATATTTTTATTGTGCAGCAACTGCCTGTGCAAATCTTTATGAAAATCAGACTGTCTGAAAAAATGAGTAGCAATGAGAGATGTGATAATAGGCGTATTTCGCTCACTAAACATGAATCAGTGAAAATGAAGCGCAACAAGCGAAAATTGAGCTACCGAAAGTCTGCTGATTACATCAGCGATCGAACTGCACACGTTTTCCTGTCATTTACGCTCATCTAAAGAGAATTTGATTAATTATAATCAACTTCTGTCCCTATACTTTAGTTAATCACCAAACAGGAGGTGTCACACAACTTAATTCAAGCGACTCTGGCATCACTTGTTTAAAAAAAAAAAAACTTTTACAAAATAACAGAGTAACCACTGAACGGAAATGTGATGCTGCATTCGTAATTGTTGGCTGTTGTGACGTTAGTTTTGAGAACTGCCTCGTTTACCGAAAGGACGTTTGTTAAGTCCAATCATTTCGCTGGGGCTTAACCGGGCTAAATACTGATGAAGATCGAGTACTTGCCACGAACATTGTCACTGTAAAGCTTATTTATCGTACTCGTGTTGTCCCTAGAAACGTGCTTAGTGAGGTAATTATAACAAAACTGTTCGCAACACTAGGGTTCCTACCCTTCCTGGACTCATGATGGCTACTAACTCCGCGTCTAGAACACGTATTACTCCATAACTCTCGAGTAGACTGAGGTCTCTGATCGGAAAGTCAACCGGATTGGCCCAGCAAAATGTTATTTCAAGTGTACAAACTAGTTAACCTTTAACAAAAAATTTATGACGACGCGGGACGTAAAAAATCCGCGTACTCATCTTTATGCTACTTAAAAGCACGGAAATATTGTTTCAGTAACTCTGAATATAAATTCTTTGGCAACCAATATTCAATCAAGAACATTTCCAAACAGCTAGCGGTTTTATTTTATATTTCCTATCATCAGCACGGGGCATGAAAATGTGGCTTGTGTATGTAGTTGAAAGCCATTTTTAATTTACCTCATTCACACGTGATTTAATGAAAACACAAAACTATATGTAGTGTTGCATACCCTAAAAACCTGTGTAGCGGAAAATTAGCTGTAGAGTTGTGGAGAAGGGTTTCCAGAATATTAGCAACCATGTTTCAGTGTTATCATGAGAATGTTATGCTATGTATAGCAGTTGTAGCTGGGGTATCTCGAACTCCAGTAACTTGCAGTCTACCAGGCAAATCATGCTCCCTTAACAAATTTCTCAGCTATACGTATAGTTATTTGGGTTTACAACTGTTAACTAAAGAAATACTAAGTTGTAAAGAAAGCTATATTATGCCTTATGCACATAAGGAAGGCAATGGCAGAATGTTCTGTTTGTATTATCACCTTCGTTTAATCATTACATAATAATTTAACTGGTTGCTGCAATTTTTAAAAAAGGTTTTGAGAATTCGATAAAGCGTCAAATGAAATTTAAATTCTCAGCAAACAAAATGCCAAATAACTTAAATTGTCGGTGTGTGTATATATATATATATATATATATATATATATACACACCGACAATTTAAGTTATTAATATATTATATACAAAAGTTTACTATATATATGTATAGTAAACTTTTGTATATGATACATATTTTTATAATAAAACAGTTTTTCACTCTACATTTTGTGATCACCTTTCTTCTATAAACTTGTATCATCCAAGTAACTGCAGAAAGTAAGTGCCCAGACTCCAGACATAGTTTCTTTTTACCAATAGTAACACAAAAGCCACATATACTTATGTCTGTAAACGTATTTGTATATCATTTATTTGCATTCAAAATTGAAACGTAAAACACCTGGAGAACAAAACGCACGAGTGTAGGACACATAGTACAGGAAGTAAGTGAGTGAAACTGCGTATGTAATACTTTAGCGTGGCGCGCCTACGAACTATGCAACTACTCTACACACATGATCGCACAGCCTTGTTCTCCAGGTGCTGTACTCCGCAACTTTCAATACAGTTAAATTATATAAAGCTGCAGTTCCTGATAGGCCTATAAGTGTATAGAGTTTTTGTGTTACTACTGGCCCAAAAATATGTCTGGAGTTTGGGCAGTGAAATTCCGAACATTCTGTATACGTATCTTATATTTAGTATGTAATCTCGTATTTTCAATTTTATCTGTGGTATGGCAAATTTTTAAAGACAAGGTTTCTATCACGGGACTATGATTGTCCACCAGGTGGTTCAGCGTAAACTATTTAAAATAAATAAAAGATAAAATAAATAGCAATGAGGTTTGCTATGGTATGAGAGGAGAAGACGAGAGAGTTAGTAACTAACAGTGCCGAGCATGAGGTCTGCTATGAGGTGCCCGAAGAGGTCAGTGAAGCTAATTGGCTGGCCATTCTTCCTCTTTCTCGCGATGTTCTTGAGGTGCGAGGCAACTCTGGAGGGCCTAAACACATCCAGCCAGCCTCCAGTAAACTTGTCTCGCAGATCCTGCTGGAACTCCACGGGACCTTTCTCCGGGAAGTCAGGCTGAGAATACAGGTCCGACACGTACCTACAACATATGGCGCCAACTTCAGCTCTCGCTACAGTAGTTGTAGCTATGTGGCCGGACCGCCGCGCCATTCTACACCAGGTTATGGTACGGAATTAGTCTCGTCCTGCAATTTCAAACTTAACACTTAATAACTAAGACATAAGACTTAACACTTGGGTATAGGTTCGAAGGGGATCAACTTCCTATTGGATGAAGGTGGGGCATATAAAGACAACTCTCCCCCAAATCCCAAGAAAATCGGCCGAAAATGAGCCTTTCAGGCGGTTATAGCATCTCCTCCCGGGAGAGGGGGAGAGGGTAGGGGGATCGATAGCCGAATTTCCAAAGGTGTGCACAAATTTGGTTCCACCCCTCGCGGGAGGGGGCGAGATGAAAAACCAGATAACCGGCCCACCGGGGCTCTGCGGGCTAAATTAATGATGCACAGTGTGCGGCCCGGATATGGAACCACCTGAGATAACTTGGATCTCGTACAGGAATGGGACAGAGCCACCGAAAAATATTTCTAGCGATCAGGGAATGATTTCGAAAAATGACCCTTATTATTCCGCGCGGACGAATCGGGTGAGTTGTGTGCATGAAGATGTCGGCTTTACCTTCAGTGACAAATTGCTCCACTTGAAATTATTTGCAGCTACTCGCCTCCCATCAAGGCAAACCGGATTCGATTACCGGATTTTCGCATGTGGGAATCGTGGCGGACGATGTCGCTGGGTGGCTGGCTTCCCATCGCTCTTCCATTCTGGCGCTATTCCATGCTCACCTCCACGTTGAAGATGTCAAGTGCGCCGTGTAGGAATCCTGGTTCATTATATTACACATCAGATTATATTAAGTCTAGTCAATACGTTCTAATAGGTAAGAGCGAGTAGGTATTCAATTTATAGCGGGCCCCGAACAACGTGAACTGAGTCTATGTCCTCTGATGCTGAACTACTGAAGGCAAGCTCATATCATTTAGTTATACGCTGTTCATGGTAGAATGAGTACTTTTTAAAACCCTGCTTAAGATCTATTTGTATGCACGTTGGGTATTCCTCCGCCTTATGTAAGATTAACATTTTCATGAACCTCATCACTTTATTCAGGCCTTGGTCAACTGAAACTGTAAAATTATTAGAAAAATTAATATTTAACAAATATGCTCATTTTACACTTCGATACATTTAAAAAAACACAACAAAGCGAAAGCAATAATTTAAATGATCAGAAATAGTGGCCTAACACATTTTATTCGACGTTAAGATACGGAACTACTTCTCATACATCGTTACCAACTTTACTGGGCGAATGTCACTCAATACACCCGTTAAAACATATTCAGGTAGCGATAGCGACTTTATTGAAAGGTTGATTTCAAAAGTGCTCGCTTTACCATGAACAGCCTATATCAGTTCACATGTGACTGCAAATAAGTGTCATGTTTAAGAAACCATTGTATTTGGACATCGTAATTGGCTAGAGGCCGGTAGGAAACATCTGTAGGACAGTGAAGGCCATTTACTGTAATAATTCGTTAACTTTCAGAAATCATTGGGAAACTATTTTCATTGGTGTTCATTTGATTTTCACCGATATCACGCAACGTTCACCATTTCGGTCTTAGTTTCTGCCCGTATTCCGATTCATACTGAGGATCAGCGTGGCCTTCTCGCATTAGCTTCGGAGGCCGCTCAGCAACGAGCGCAGCATACGTACGAATACAGAAGCGAAACAAGACCTTCTCTCGCGAACTCCAGCCGCCCACGACAGCAACGCAGTTCGCCAATCAGGGACCTGGTAACTTCATTGGCAGCCGGCAGCCCAGCGAATAGGAAATATTTCGCGACTCACAGTAGCCAATCACGCGCAAGGCACACTCCAGAACGTCGGTCAGCGGTATACTCACTTATTCTCGTGCCTCGTGCGGCGAGTGATTCAAAGAAATCGCCCGGCCGCGTGTGTCTCTGTATTCGGCTAAGGCTTCTAAACTACTTGATGGATTTTCATACGGTTTTCACCATCATTTAGAGAATTTCTTGAGGAAGGTTCAGCTGTATTATACATTAATATTTAATATAAGGATAGCAGAGAAATACAGACGATTTATAATAAAGTCGGAAAAAGCCCTCGGCTGCTTGAATGCCTTACGCTGACTAAACCATAAGAGACACGCCAAATTAACGTACTACAGAATATTGTAGGTCTCAAAAAGGTCTATAAAAATTCCGCGACAGCATATACGTTAATCTATTAAGGATGAAACACAGCAACCATTTTTGTCTTTTAAAATTTGATTCAAAATAGGGGTTCACTTACGAACACAACACAGTATTAGTCCTATATTAGTTACCTTAAGCATTTAGTGTATATACTTGGTGTAAACCTAAACAACGCCATATTTGTAAATAGCGCCCGAGCGAAGCCGGGACAGGTCGCTAGTTATGAGTAAGTTTGAAAATACATCTAAACGTAATCACATATATAAGCGTTTTCATAATAATTTTCTCTTACCGTAAGAGTTATTTGGTTACTGTGAAGGATGGTAAACAGGCACGTCGATGTACGATATGCAAATTATTTAAGTTTAGTACTGTGGTGCATATGTAAGTCATACGAAGGCTCTGCCCTCGCTATTCGTGTGGCGTATCAACAGCCCCCATTATTACGACCACGGCAGTGTAAACGAGGCAGACGAACACAAACATAGTACAGGGTGTGACACTAAGAACGGCTTGCTGAAGAACTTCTAGAATACTTCCGTGCTTGGTGAGTTTATGCGTAGATAGGTACAGCAGAGTGAAATCCAACTGACAAAACAATGCGCAGAAGTCCATTCGTGAGAGGTCATTGTCGCTACCCGGAGGCGTGTGGTATGTTGTTGAGTTGAGTTCAGTTCAGTAGCGACAGCGGCCGAGTATGGTTCGGCGAGAGTAGTCTCTCGTGGTTTCGTTCAGGATGACCCTCCCCTACACTGCCTCCACTACTTCCCCTACCGCTACCGCTGTGCTCTTTGCAGGGCTGAGCGTCTCGTCGACAGACACAGAAGAAATTGTTCAAAGAAACAGAAACGAGAGAATCGGTCATGGCTGCAGTAAGGGTGAGTGAAGAGATTTGTGCTGCCCTTAACAGCGAGGTCTTGAGAGCCGATGAGGGTGATTGAAGTGATCATAGAGTGGCGCCGGAATGAAGAGGCGGGGGAAACGGGAGATCCCCGAGAAAACCCGCCCACCAACGGCATCGTCCGGCAGTGACCCGGCCGGGGATTGAACCAGGTTCGTCTTGGTGGGAGGCGAGCGTGCTAATCGCTCAGCCACCGCGGCCCCGGCTGCAGTAAGGAATTATTCCAGCACTCGTGATTTCGGGAAGCCATGTAAACATAAATCAGGATGACCTGAGCAGGAATCGAACCCGTGTATTCGCGTATGCGAGTCCCGTAGTTTATGAATATACGCCACATCTCTCGGTAAGAACGTATGCGTAACGTAATACATACGGACGGTGTTTGCTCCTCCGAACCGCCCAACATTGCTGACGTCATAGCGTCGTATTTCCCAGTGTGCAGCAGGTTTCCGCGCCGACAGTTTCGAACTTATCTCTCAGGAGGAGGAGGGTTTGAGGCAACTTTCTCGTCAATCGAGTTTGTGTAAGACTGAGGCAAGACCGCTGATGATAAACGTAGGTAGTTGAGGTATGAGCAACTTCTTAAAGACGATGACTTCAAACATTCGCCCAGTACGAAACCCCTTGCATGAAACAACTATACACATTACATAAAACCAGGGGAGCTCCGACGCCATAAGAAAGTTGGGTGGCTATTCAGTATAAATAATACTGTGGGTGAAAGGAAACTATAAGACATTTTCTCCGCCTTTTTTTGTTTCGTTTCATGACCGAAGGTAAATCTATAGGCCTAATCACTTCTGTTTTCCGTCGTGCCATCGTGAGGTTAGCCTCGTCACTAAATACTCCCCTATAAGAAAATCGTCAATTATAATACTGAGCGATTCTGTTTACATTACAGACATTTGTGTAAAAACAGATATATTACTTGTAAAATTTCTTCTTGTTAACGTTATAAGAGCCACATTTGTGATACAAGTAGAAAATAAAATGGCGGTAATTATAAGGAATCATCTCGCGAGGTGAAATTTACAAGCAATTACGTTATGTGATAATCATTTCAATCAAAACATGTGAATGTGTGTACGATTGTCATTATTTTTACAAGCTTTTATTTAACTTGCCTTGTTAGTTTGTTTGTACCCACGGGTGAAATCTTGCAAGTCAATTTTAAACCGCTTACCGTTATCCAATTGAGCTGAAATTTCGCATTCATTTGTAGTTCCCATGACAATACAATGTGATGGTACTACACTGAGATGATCTGATGATGGAGCCGGAAGGTGGCCATAGGAACTCTGCAACTACATGCAGTAAACTTCGTATCGAGTTTGTTTTACAGAATCGAGTAACAGTCAAATGGAGATTGTAAGTGTCACTGCTGTTGTGCGCGTGCCTTTTATTGTAGCGGTAAATGGTTCTGAAAATGAACAATTATTATAGTTTGCTTCTACAGTATGTCCCGTATCGGAATGAAAGCGAACTACTGGTCGATCACGATACATCATGGGAATCTTTCTTAGCAAGGGAAAGCCATATTCGTGATACAAACACATGTTTGGAGACTAAAAAGCGAAAAATAAAATAAATGTAAAAAAACTTTTAAAACGAACCTTTTATTTATAAATGCACCAAAAAGAGAAAAATAATTATACTAGGTACTCATTTTGTAGAACTTTTAAGATGTGGTCGAACTGTCGTAATAAACTTTACTACAAATTAATATGTTTGTATCAATTTATATTTAGTATAAAAGAACTTGGCGCGAATAGTTAAGAGCCTTACGCGCGATATGGTCTTCCTATGCTTTCGCAAATGAGGTATACGTTCTACATTGCGGGGGGGGGGGGTGCTACATGAGTGAATGAAGAGATTTGGGCAACTCTTGACAGCGAGGTCTTGAGAGCCGATAAGGGTGATTGGGGTGAGCATGGAGCATCGCAGGAATGAAATGGCGGAGGGGGGGGGGAGATCTCCGAAAAAAAAAACCCGCTGACCAGCGGCATCGTCCGGCACGATTCTCACATACGAAAATCCGGGAGTGACCCGGCCAGGGATTGAGCCCGGTCCGCCTTGGTGGGAGGCGAGCAGTCTAACCGCTCAGCCACCGTGGTCGCTCTATTCTACGTTTGACAAACTGGTTACAGTGTGTTTCGGATTGTTCCCGTGGCCTGGATATAAATATGTCTCTGCACGTTGCTTGGCTTGTCCGCGTTGACAGATTCATCACAATAACTGTAGCCCTGGCGCAAACCAAACGTTTACAACACAGTGCATCGTGAAACTATCAAACTTCAACTCTGCAAATGTGCAATTTGTATGAAAACTTGTAATGCAGTTCGGTGCAGCAGTTCTTTAATTAAATAAGATCTTAATTCGGACATTGAAAGAACATACTCGTTTTGTAGTAACAAATCATTTACAGCCTAGTATGAAACAGTTTCATGGAAACATAGGGCGGAACCTCCCCCCCCCCCTTACTTAATGAAGAGGAATGATATTAACATCCTCGTTTTCAGAGATACAATGTTACAATTATACAAATCAATATAGTAGTATAATTATCTTCTTTATGGCATAGGATTTACAGAGTAGGAGCTAAGAGCCATCCGCCATCTTGGTTGGTGCCACGATCAGGGCTCGTGGACGTGTTGGATGTCCGTCTCCCTCTTTCACCCCACCCCGACAACCCATAACCCTAAAGATTTTTTAAATAAAAATCATGTTAATAATTAATATTTTAATAAATAACTATTCAAATGAAAATTGTAAAAAATTCGACCCTCTCACTCCCCAACCACCACTGCCTTCCCACACCCCCACCCATCACCCCCTTCCCATCCCCTCCCCAATCACGACCACCACCCCCTATCACTCCATCCATTCTCCCCCTTCATACTCCATCACCCCACACCATTCCCCTCCTCTCACAACCACCCCCTCTCCCAATCACCCCCTCCCCCCATGCCACAACCCACCCCTCTGCCACCCCTTCTAGACCCACCCTCCCTACCATGGTTGGGGATGTGGACGGGGTGTGGAGAAGTGGAATTGGGATGGTGGGGGAGGGGGGTGAATGGAGGGTTTGGGAAGTTGTGGAGGGGGAGGGGATTGGGTGAGAAATAGGTGACGGTAAAGAGGGTGGGGCGCCAACCAAGATGGCTGAAGACTCCGACCGACATGGCCATCCTGGCTCTGACTTCAACCGAGATGGCTGATGGCTCCTAGCTCCTACTCCATAAATCCTGTGCCAGAACGAAGATAATTGTACTATTCCCTATTAAGCGACTTGCTACTTTATTTGCAAACACTTTATAGTATTTTCAAATAAAACATTTTAAAAATTTATTTTCGAGGGCGCTAGCTCCTTTAACAATCATTTATGGGAAAAGTAGTAAACAACTATTCCTGTTGTATTTTTGTAAGGAGTTTGTCGGTGTTCATAAATTTCCTGAAAATATATGTAATAATTCGTCAAACATAAAGCAAAATTTCTTAACATTTCGTTAAAGTGACACTGAAAACTGTTAGTATTAAATAGATGCTGCTATTGACAGTTTCTGATTCAAAGAATGTTTCGATAAGTTTCCAGTCAGTCAGTAGACCGTAGAGCAGGTATAGTGAGAGATGGCAGGCTGGAGCTCACCAGCAGGACCCAGACAGCGAGGCCAGGTAGGTAACACAGTCGAAGACGCCCATGTGTTGTAGGGCCTGCAAGGCTGCGGAGAGTCCTAGCACGGCCCTCACTCCCCCTCCAGACGCTACCACGGCCACTCGAGGCACCTGCAACAACCATACAAATAGCCTAGGAATGTTTTTTTTTTAAGAGATGGAGTGGCTCTGAATGAAATATTTACCTTGAAACTGTTTATCTCATGGAACAGTCCTTTCTTTTTACAAAATCTTTTAGGAAGAAATTTTTAAAAGGTGTTTTTAAAACATTTCTTCCTGGTGCATCAGGGTGTTGAAAGTTTTTATTGCCAGGTATTGCTCAGATGAGGCAGTAAGGCGTAAAATTACCCAAGGAAGGAAATTATTAAAATCTTTAAAAACTAGTAGTAACAGAAAAATTGTATATTTTTGTCAGATGTGTTTAGTGTATTGTGGGTTTGGTGTTAAACCTCTTTTAAGAATGTTTAAATAATATTTTCCAAAGAGTGGAAGTTTTTAAAATAACCTTTCTTTTAGTGGAAATGGTGCTCGTGAGTTTGTACTGGGAATTTGTAAATTGCCGTGTATGAGGCTGTCAGAGGTGAGAGACGGCATTCATACTGAAGTGTAAACCTTTTGTAAGATCTGTAAGCTGGTGTTCAGAGCAAGTCTAAACAAATATTATTACTCTGAGCGTACATATTGAGACAAATGTTTTGGCATATTGAAGAAAATTTTAAATCTTAATGTGATGACATTGTGTCGCAAACAGAAAGTGTAATCTTGTGTAAGAACCTTTTCCAAGAACGTCTAGTAAACGAGACAAAGAGAGGCCAGTGTTCTGTTTCTGTGAAGTTGTATGTAAACACCCTTTTCCCACTATGGACAAAAATGATGGAAATCCAATGAAACAAAAAAAAAAACATATTTGTGCTCTGCTGTTTTGAAAGGTGAATGACCCATCCCTTTCCTGATCCCCTGTAATTAGAGATAGGAGTGAAGGAGGGTTGGGTTTAGTTGTTTGCCGGTGTTGAGGCACCAGTGACAATGTGATGCTATCTTACAAAATGACAGACAAAATAGTCTCCGTGTAGACGCATTTGATTGTTGTAATATATACAGCCAGCATATAAAGTTACGCATGAATTGAGTACATGGCTTCGACGATTCAGCATACAAAGATAAAATGGCTATATTGCTGCCATTTCGAAATTAAGTCTCTGATTCGCTTAAAATATATCATTTTACATAAACTGATGCAGTATTACTTGGTTGTCAAATTTGATAAGAATCGAACTAATGTTTACTGAGGTATGACATAAAAAAACTTCCCGTGTGGGGTTGCTAGTCTCCTATCGGGTGCATCCCCAGGTGGCGGGTAGAGGAATGCCTCCCAGATCTGAGTGGTACATCCCCAGGTGGCGGGTAGAGGAATGCCTCCCAGATCTGAGTGGTACATACCCAGGTGGCGGGTAGAGGAATGCCTCCCAGATCTGAGTGGTACATCCCCAGGTGGCGGGTAGAGGAATGCCTCCCAGATCTGAGTGGTACATCCCCAGGTGGCGGGTAGAGGGATGCCTCCCAGATCTGAGTGGTACATCCCCAGGTGGCGGGTAGAGGGATGCCTCCCAGATCTGAGTGGTACATACCCAGGTGGCGGGTAGAGGAATGCCTCCCAGATCTGAGTGGTACATCCTCAGGTGGCGGGTAGAGGAATGCCTCCCAGATCTGAGTGGTACATCCCCAGGTGGCGGGTAGAGGAATGCCTCCCAGATCTGAGTGGTACATCCCCAGGTGGCGGGTAGAGGAATGCCTCTCAGATCTGAGTGGTACATCCCCAGGTGGCGGGTAGAGGAATGCCTCCCAGATCTGAGTGGTACTGGGGAAATGGAATACCCGGGGCGGACTGCAACTAGCAACGCATACATGAGCCTCGTAAGTTGCGTTGAGAGATTTGGGTGGCTCTTAACAACGAGGTCTTGAGAGCCGATGAGAGTGAAATGAGGTGGGAATGGAGCAGCACCGGAGTGCAAGGGAGGGATGGGAGATCCCTGAGAAAACCCGCCGACCAGCGGCGGCGTCGTCCGCCTCGATTCCCACTTGTGAAAATCCAGGAGTGACACGGCCGAGGGTTCACCTTGGTTGGAGGCGAGCAGTCTAACCGCTCAGCCACCGCGGCCCCGTAGCCTCATAAGTCCTGTAAGGCAACTCATCTAAGGAAAGGTAGCCCCTACAGAAAATCCCTGGTCCTCCAAGTTGTTCAGAAACCTCAAAATGTCTCAGAATATGGACGGATTTCTAGACAACGACTAAGGCGAGGAAACTGGAAATGAGAGTTCGGACTTTGAATGATAAAACATGATATAAAACCTGGTATAATATAGACAGTGGTCCAGGAATCGAAGAGAAATAAGATTGATATATTCGCAATCCAGGAGGTAAGATGGATCGGTGAGGAAGAAATTAATATAAGATGTGCAACAGTATATTATAGAGGGAATTTAGTTGAACACATGCATGGAGTTGGTTTTATTTTATACAGTCAACTGGAAGATGAAGTTCTACGATTTTAACTTGTTAGTGATCGAGTTTCCCTACTAATGCTTAGAGGAAATTTCTGTAATACATTTTTGGGTGGTTATGCTCCCACAGAGGACGCTGAAGAAGGAAAGATGGCTTTCTATGAAGATTTAGACAGAATATACGAACTCATATCGAACTATCATATAAAGATTGTCCTTTGTTTGTGATTACACTCGTACACTTAACTGGAGACTTGGTTTTGACTTTTGAATAGTCTGGTTTTAGTTTTTTATAACTTTATTTTAATTTACCGATTTTTTGCCGAAATAAGTAAAAAAAAAAAATTGTTTTGCATCATAGAGGCATTTTGTATCAATATATTTCTGACTACTTTTGAAATTCTACCTACACAAATATAGGTTGACAATTATTGCGTTTAACCTACATATTATTAATCTTAAAGTGAAATAATCGTAAAACGTTAATGACACCTACTTCCGAAATAAGCCGCGAATGAAAGGCTTGTGTGAGCTAACTTTCCCTGTGGTGCAATCTAGTTTGTCACGGTCGCCATCTTGAATTTTCTTAATTGTGTCATAGCCTATGACACTCGGGTTATCAAAAGGGATCGATAGACACTTCATTTATCAAAATCGGTGCCATAGATGATATGCTATAGTGGAATTTCCGAAATTTAACATACATACATGCATCGTGTTAAAATCATAACCCTTCCTTTGCTTCGCAGTAGTCGGATAAAAATGCGCCATCTTCACGTCCATCCAGACTCCAGACTCCAGAGAAAGACTGTTCCATTAATCCTACGAAATTATCCTTTTTCCGGACCATAATCAACTGAAGTGGGTGTATAGTGTAAACTATTTTTTTCTCTTCGTAATTTTATTTTCCTACAAGCGTGTGAGAGTGTTTTCCAGTGGAATTGTAAGGAATGTTATTTGCGAGTCCCAATACGAAGCCAGTATTAAATGCCCTATACTGCCCTAATGCCCGGGTGCACTAACATCTACCCCGATCCGAGATCGAATGTTCCTAGTTCCAAACCAGGATTCAGTTTGATCTTGGTTCCATTGTAAAAGTGTTACACCAACGAAATTACTCGATTCTGAATCTCCGATTCGTCGATCTTGGTTCCAAAGTGAAGATCGAGATTAAGTATGAGACAAATTTTGCTATTGGTTCATAATAAATGACGTGATGATGAATGTAGACATAGTATGCTCACACTTTTATCGTTATTTTTAATACCAATGTTATTGAAGAAGGTAGCGTACATAGAACTAGTTGTGCGATGTTTTATCTGTTTTAAGTGAATTATTGTTGTATGAATTTTACTGAGTAATATTAGAAGTGCGTGTGATGTTTTAATTGACTTACAAATTACTGTAATTAGTCCTAACTGTTGGCGTATTTTCAAACTGCATTTGTCGCTGTTCTTTCGTGATCAAGTAATTCGATGGGTTAGTTAACTTGTGCGGAAAATTAGTACACTTTATGATATTCTGAATGGCTTTTCCAGTTTTACGTTGTGTTTGTTTGGAGGAATAAGTATGAATTTCGTTCTCTCTTTACAAAACATTAATACATCTTCAATTATATGAATGCATTTGAACTTAAATCTTTGAAAAATGTCTCAATTTACATTTTACAACAGTAAACAACAACCTAATCCATTTTTTAAACGATTTAATTATTGCTTAGTTTATTTCTAGTAAACAAATACATTTAACGGTGTTTTTAAATGCACATAACCTATAATCAACAGACTTGTATGCTTCTCTGATCTCGGATCGAGATTTCGAACCGCCATATTCGGTGGATCGAAATGAATTCCATCTCGATCTTCAGTCAAGCTCTGAAATCGAATGGTGCAACAGTTTTCTGTGTCGATCTTAGATCCGATCTCGGATCGAGTTTCGCACCACGATTGTGCAACTGACCATGAGATCAAATTGCTCATGGTTATACCAGCAGCTGAACAGAAATGATTCGTATTAAAAGAGTAACAAGGTTTTAGACCAGTAAATTAATGAGCGGACTGTCTAGTTCAGCCAATGTGAAACTGTCTGAATTAATGAGCGGACTGTCTAGTTCAGCCAATGTGAAACTGTCTGAATTAATGAGCGGACTGTCTAGTTCAGCCAATGTGAAACGGTCTGAATTAATGAGCGGACTGTCTAGTTCAGCCAATGTGAAACTGTCTGAATTAATGAGCGGACTGTCTTGTTCAGCCAATGTGAAACTGTCTGAATTAATGAGCGGACTGTCTAGTTCAGCCAATGTGAAACCGTCTCAATTAATGAGCGGACTGTCTAGTTCAGCCAATGTGAAACCGTCTGAATTAATGAGCGGACTGTCTAGTTCAGCCAATGTGAAACTGTCTGAATTTAGTAACACAAATATTTTTATTGATAAAAGGTGTCTCAGAAAATGTATTTCTTCTTAAGAAATTTTGATATGTATTAGGTTAACCGGGTAGGATAATTTGTTTTGAGAATCTTTTAATTTAATAAATTTTTAGAAGAAAATTCTTATTTTGTATTTGCTTTTAGTCTAGGATATTGATATACAAGTGTATGTTACATATAGGCATAGTAGATGAGTTGTGTTATAAGAAAACAGAACCTACAGAGTTGAGTAATTAAGTTGGACACATTACTATACCGTTAGCTTTGTTAGTGTGTGTAATCAAAGTTGGAGTACCGTTGTTATACGCGCTGTCTTGACACACTGTTCGTGGCGATCCAAAGTTGAGTAATTAAGTTGGACACATTACTACACCGTTAGCTTTGTTAGTGTGTGTAATCAAAGTTGGAGTACCGTTGTTATACGCGCTGTCTTGACACACTGTTCGTGGAGATCCAAAGTTGAGTAATTAAGTTGGACACATTACTGCACCGTTAGCTTTGTTAGTGTGTGTAATCAAAGTTGGAATACCGTTGTTATACGCGCTGTCTTGACACACTGTTCGTGGCGATCCAAAGTTGAGTAATTAAGTTGGACACATTACTACACCGTTAGCTTTGTTAGTGTGTGTAATCAAAGTTGGAGTACCGTTGTTATACGCGCTGTATTGACACACTGTTCGTGGCGATCCAAAGTTGAGTAATTAAGTTGGACACATTACTACACCGTTAGCTTTGTTAGTGTGTGTAATCAAAGTTGGAGTACCGTTGTTATACGCGCTGTCTTGACACACTGTTCGTGGCGATCCAAAGTTGAGTAATTAAGTTGGACACATTACTACACCGTTAGCTTTGTTAGTGTGTGTAATCAAAGTTGGAGTACCGTTGTTATACGCGCTGTCTTGACACACTGTTCGTGGCGATCCAAAGTTGAGTAATTAAGTTAGACAAATTACTACACCGTTAGCTTTGTTAGTGTGTGTAATCAAAGTTGGAGTACCGTTGTTATACGCGCTGTCTTGACACACTGTTCGTTGCGATCCAAAGTTGAGTAATTAAGTTGGACACATTACTACACCGTTAGCTTTGTTAGTGTGTGTAATCAAAGTTGGAATACCGTTGTTATACGCGCTGTCTTGACACACTGTTCGTGGCGATCCAAAGTTGAGTAATTAAGTTGGACACATTACTACACCGTTAGCTTTGTTAGTGTGTGTAATCAAAGTTGGAGTACCGTTGTTATACGCGCGTTCTTGACACACTGTTCGTGGCGATCCAAAGTTGAGTAATTAAGTTGGACACATTACTACACCGTTAGCTTTGTTAGTGTGTGTAATCAAAGTTGGAGTACCGTTGTTATACGCGCTGTCTTGACACACTGTTCGTGGGGATCCAAAGTTGAGTAATTAAGTTGGACACATTACTACACCGTTAGCTTTGTTAGTGTGTGTAATCAAAGTTGGAGTACCGTTGTTATACGCGCTGTCTTGACACACTGTTCGTGGCGATCCAAAGTTGAGTAATTAAGTTGGACACATTACTACACCGTTAGCTTTGTTAGTGTGTGTAATCAAAGTTGGAATACCGTTGTTATACGCGCTGTCTTGACACACTGTTCGTGGCGATCCAAAGTTGAGTAATTAAGTTGGACACATTACTACACCGTTAGCTTTGTTAGTGTGTGTAATCAAAGTTGGGTACCGTTGTTATACGCGCTGTCTTGACACACTGTTCGTGGCGATCCAAAGTTGAGTAATTAAGTTGGACACATTACTACACCGTTAGCTTTGTTAGTGTGTGTAATCAAAGTTGGAGTACCTTGTTATACGCGCTGTCTTGACACACTGTTCGTGCGATCCAAAGTTGAGTAATTAAGTTGGACACATTACTACACCGTTAGCTTTGTTAGTGTGTTAATCAAAGTTGGAGTACCGTTGTTATACGCGCTGTCTTGACACACTGTTCGTGGCGATCCAAAGTTGAGTAATTAAGTTGGACACATTACTACACCGTTAGCTTTTTAGTGTGTGTAATCAAAGTTGGAGTACCTTGTTATACGCGCTGTCTTGACACACTGTTCGTGGCGATCCAAAGTTGAGTAATTAAGTTGGACACATTACTACACCGTTAGCTTTGTTAGTGTGTGTAATCAAAGTTGGAGTACCGTTGTTATACGCGCTGTCTTGACACACTGTTCGTGGCGATCCAAAGTTGAGTAATTAAGTTGGACACATTACTACACCGTTAGCTTTGTTAGTGTGTGTAATCAAAGTTGGAGTACCGTTGTTATACGCGCTGTCTTGACACACTGTTCGTGGCGATCCAAAGTTGAGTAATTAAGTTGGACACATTACTACACCGTTAGCTTTGTTAGTGTGTTAATCAAAGTTGGAGTACCGTTGTTATACGCGCTGTCTTGACACACTGTTCGTGGCGATCCAAAGTTGAGTAATTAAGTTGGACACATTACTACACCGTTAGCTTTGTTAGTGTGTGTAATCAAAGTTGGAGTACCGTTGTTATACGCGCTGTCTTGACACACTGTTCGTGGCGATCCAAAGTTGAGTAATTAAGTTGGACACATTACTACACCGTTAGCTTTGTTAGTGTGTGTAATCAAAGTTGGAGTACCGTTGTTATACGCGCTGTCTTGACACACTGTTCGTGGCGATCCAAAGTTGAGTAATTAAGTTGGACACATTACTACACCGTTAGCTTTGTTAGTGTGTGTAATCAAAGTTGGAGTACCGTTGTTATACGCGCTGTCTTGACAACATGTTCGTGGCGATCCAAAGTTGAGTAATTAAGTTGGACACATTATACACACCGTTAGCTTTGTTAGTGTGTGTAATCAAAGTTGGAGTACCGTTGTTATACGCGCTGTCTTGACACACTGTTCGTGGCGATCCAAAGTTGAGTAATTAAGTTGGACACATTACTACACCGTTAGCTTTGTTAGTGTGTGTAATCAAAGTTGGAGTACCGTTGTTATACGCGCTGTCTTGACACACTGTTCGTGGCGATCCAAATTGAGTAATTAAGTTGGACACATTACTACAACGTTAGCTTTGTTAGTGTGTCTAATCAAAGTGGAGTTACCGTTGTTATACGCGCTGTCTTGACACACTGTTCGTGGCGATCCAAAGTTGAGTATTAAGTTGGACACATTGCTACACCGTTAGCTTTGTTAGTGTGTGTAATCCAAAGTTGGAGTACCGTTGTTATACGCGCTGTCTTGACACACTGTTCGTAGCGATCCAAAGTTGAGTAATTAAGTGGACACATTACTACACACGTTAGCTTTGTTAGTGTGTGTAATCAAAGTTGGAGTACCGTTGTTTACGCGCTGTCTTGACACACTGTTCGTGGCGATCCAAAGTTGAGTAATTAAGTTGGACACATTACTAACGTTAGCTTTGTTAGTGTTTGTAATCAAAGTTGGAGTACCGTTGTTAATCGCGCTGTCTTGACACACTGTTCGTGGCGATCCAAAGTTGAGTAATTAAGTTGGACACATTACTACACCGTTAGCTTTGTTAGTGTGTGTAATCAAAGTTGGAGTACCCTTGTTATACGCGCTGTCTTGACACACTGTTCGTGGCGATCCAAAGTTGAGTAATTAAGTTAGACACATTACTACACCGTTAGCTTTGTTAGTGTGTGTAATCAAAGTTGGAGAACCTTTGTTATACGCGCTGTCTTGACACAATAGTTCGTGGCGATCCAAAGTTGAGTAATTAAGTTGGCACATTACTAACACCGTTAGCTTTGTTAGTGTGTGTAATCAAAGTTGGAGTACCGTTGTTATAACGCGCTGTCTTGACACACTGTTCGTGGCGATCAAAGTTGAGTAATTAAGTTGGACACATTACTACACCGTTAAGCCTTTGTTAGTGTGTGTAATCAAAGTTGGAGTACCCTTGTTATACGCGCTGTCTTGACACACTGTTCGTGGCGATCCAAAGTTGAGTAATTAAGTTAGACAAATTACTACACCGTTAGCTTTGTTAGTGTGTGTAATCAAAGTTGGAGTACCGTTGTTATACGCGGCTGTCTTGACACACTGTTCGTTGCGATCCAAAGTTGAGTAATTAAGTTGGACACATTACTACACCGTTAGCTTTGTTAGTGTGTGTAATCAAAGTTGGAATACGTGTTATACGCGCTGTCTTGCACACTGTTTGGATCCAAGTTGAGTAATTAAGTTGGACAATTATAACCGTTAGCTTTTATGTGTGTACAGTTGGGACCTGTTATAGCGCTGTCTTACCACTGTTGTGGCGATCAAAGTTGAGTATAGTTGACCATTCCACCTACTTGTTGGGAATCAAAGTTGGACTTGTTATACCGTGTCTTGACACTGTTCGTGCGTCCAGTTGTATTAGTTGACACATTACTACACCGTTACTTTGTTAGTGTGTTAATCAGTGGTACCTTGTTACCGCTGTCTTGACACACTGTTCTGGCGATCCAAAGTTGAGTAATTAAGTTGGACCATTACTACACCGTTAGCTTTGTTAGTGTGTGTAATCAAAGTGGAGTACCGTTGTTATACGCGCTGTCTTGACACACTGTTCGTGCGATCCAAAGTTGAGTAATTAAGTTGGACACATTACTACACCGTTAGCTTTGTTAGTGTTGTAATCAAAGTTGGAGTACCGTTGTTATACGCGCTGTCTTGACACACTGTTCGTGGCGATTCAAAGTTGATAATTAAGTTGGACACATTACACACCGTTAGCTTTGTTAGTGTTGAATCAAAGTTGGAGTACCTGTTATACGCGCTGTCTTGACACACTGTTCGTGGCGATCCAAAGTTGAGTAATTAAGTTGACACTTACTACCCGTTAGCTTTGTTAGTGTGGTAATCAAAGTTGGATACCGTTGTTATACGCGCTGCTTGACACATGTTCGTGGCGATCCAAAGTTGAGTAATTAAGTTGGACACATTACTACACCGTTAGCTTTAGTTGTTGTAATCAAGTTGAGTACCGTTGTTATACGCGCTGTCTTGACACACTGTTCGTGGCGATCCAAAGTTGAGTAATTAAGTTGGACACATTACTACACCGTTAGCTTTGTTAGTGTGTGTATCAAAGTTGGAGTACCTGTTATACGCCTGTCTTGACACAATGTTCGTGCGATCCAAAGTTGAGTAATTAATTGACACATTACTACACGTTAGCTTTGTTAGTGTGTTAATCAAAGTTGGAGTACCGTTGTTATACGCGCTGTCTTGACACACTGTTCGTGCGATCCAAAGTTGAGTAATTAAGTTGGACACATTCTACACCGTTAGCTTTGTTAGTGTGTAATCAAAGTTGGATACCGTTGTTAACGCGCTGTCTTGACACACTGTTCGTGGATCAAAGTTGGTAATTAAGTTGGACACATTACTACACCGTTAGCTTTGTATGTGTGTAATCAAAGTTGGAGTACCGTTGTTATACGCGCTGTCTACACACTGTTCGTGCGATCAAAGTTGAGTAATTAAGTTGGACACATTATACACCGTTACTTTGTTGTGTGTGTAATCAAAGTTGGATAACTTGTTATACGCGCTGTCTTGACACATTACGTGGCGATCCAAAGTTGATAATAAGTTGGACACATTACTCACGTAGCATTTGTTAGTGTGTGTAATCAAAGTTGAGATTACCGTTGTTATTACGTGTTGAACATTCGTGGGATCCAAAGTTGAGTATTAAGTTGGACACATTTACACACGTTAGTTTTTATGTTGGTATCAATTGATACCGTTGTTATAGCTGTGTTAACACGTTGTGCGATCCAAAGTTAGTATTAAGTTGGACACATTACTACACCTAGTTGATTAGTGTGTGTAATCAAATTGAGTACCGTTGTTAACTGCTGTTATAAACTGTTCGTGGCGACCAAGTTGATAATTAAGTTGGACACATTATAACAGTTGCATTATGTTATGTTGTAAGTGAAAAAAAAAGTTGGAGTACGTTGTTAACCTGCTTGACACACTTGTTCGTGGCGATCCAAAGTTGAGTATTAGTTGGACATTACTACACAGTTAGTGTTGTGTGTGTAATTAAGTTGGAGACCTTTATACCGTTACATTGTTTGTGGCAATCAAAGTTGAGTATTAAGTTGACCTTCTTACTACTTGTTGTGGATCAAAGTTGGATATTGAACCTCTTAACCTGTTTGTTGGTCAATAAATTAGGGTACCTTTAACGGCTTTTACTGTTGTGCATCAAAGTTGAGTAATTATGGCCTTTACACACCTTAGCTGTAAGTGTGAATAAGTTGGAGACCTTATACCGTCTTACTTTTGTGGATCCAAAGTTGAGATTAAGTTGGACATTTATACGGCTGTTTGACAAATGTTACGTGATCCAGTGTATTAATTGGACACATTTCTGACCGTTAGTTGTTATGTTGACAATTGATAACCGTTGTTTTAGTGTTTACACAAGTTTGGGATACCCGTTGATAATTAGTTGGACACTACTACCCGTTAGCTGTTAAGTTGTAATAATTGGAACCTTTTAACCGCTGCTTGCACATGTGTGGGATCCAAAGTTGAGTAATTGTTGAACCTTTACACCGTTAGTTTGTTAGTTGAGTATAAGTTGGACCTTTTATACCGTGTCTGACAATGTTCGTGGCGATCAAAGTTGAGTAATTAAGTTGGACACATTACTACACCGTTAGCTTTGTTAGTGTGTGTAATCAAAGTTGGAGTACCGTTGTTATACGCGCTGTCTTGACACACTGTTCGTGGCGATCCAAAGTTGAGTAATTAAGTTGGACACATTACTACACCGTTAGCTTTGTTAGTGTGTGTAATCAAAGTTGGAGTACCGTTGTTATACGCGCTGTCTTGACACACTGTTCGTGGCGATCCAAAGTTGAGTAATTAAGTTGGACACATTACTACACCGTTAGCTTTGTTAGTGTGTGTAATCAAAGTTGGAGTACCGTTGTTATACGCGCTGTCTTGACACACTGTTCGTGGCGATCCAAAGTTGAGTAATTAAGTTGGACACATTACTACACCGTTAGCTTTGTTAGTGTGTGTAATCAAAGTTGGAGTACCGTTGTTATACGCGCTGTCTTGACACACTGTTCGTGGGATCCAAGTTGAGTAATTAATTGACACATTACTACACCGTTAGCTTTGTTAGTGTGTGTAATCAAGTTGGTACCGTTGTTATAGCGCTGTCTTGACACTGTTCGTGCGATCCAAGTTGAGTAATTAATTGGACCATTCTACACCGTTAGTTGTTAGTGTGTGTAATCAAGTTGGAGTACCCTGTTAACGCGCTTCTTCACATTCGTGGACCAAAGTTGAGTAATTAAGTTGGACACATACTACACCGTAGCTTTGTTAGTGTGTTAATCAATTGGAGTACGTTGTTATACCGCTGTCTGACACACTGTTCGGCGATCCAAAGTTGGTAATTAAGTTGGACCATTACTACACCGTTAGCTTTGTTAGTGTGTGTAATCAAAGTTGGTACGTTGTATACCGCTGTCTTGACACATGTTCGTGGCGATCCAAAGTTGAGTAATTAATGGACACATTATACACCGTTGCTTGTATGTGTGTAATCAAAGTTGATACCTTGTTATACGCGCTGCTGACAATGTTCGTGGCGATCCAAAGTTGAGTAATTAAGTTGACACATTCTACACCGTTGCTTTGTTAGTGTGTGTAATCAAGTGATACCGTGTTATACCGCTGTCTTGACACACTGTTCGTGGATCCAAAGTTGATAATTAATGGACACATTACTACACCGTTAGCTTGTTATGTGTGTAATCAAAGTTGGATACCGTGTTATACGCGCTGTCTTGACACACTGTTCGTGGCATCCAAGTTGATAATTAAGTTGGACACATTACACACCGTTACTTTGTTAGTGTTGATCAAAGTTGGAGTACCGTTGTTATACGCGCTGTCTTGACACACTGTTCGTGGCGATCCAAATTGAGTAATTAAGTTGGACACATACTACACCGTTAGCTTTTTAGTGTGTGTAATCAAAGTTGGTACGTTGTTATACGCGCTGTCTTGACACACTGTTCGTGGATCAAGTTGAGTAATTAAGTTGGACACATTACTACACCGTTAGCTTTGTTAGTGTGTGTAATCAAAGTTGGAGTACTTGTTATACGCGTGTCTTGACACACTGTTCGTGGCGATCCAAAGTTGAGTAATTAAGTTGGACACATTTACCCGTTAGCTTTGTTAGGTGTGTAATCAAGTTGAGTACCGTTGTTATCCGCTGTCTTGAACTGTTCGTGGGATCCAAAGTTAGTAATTAAGTTGGACACATTACTACACGTTGCTTGTTAGTGTGTGTATCAAATTGGAGTACTTGTTACGCGCTGTCTTGACACACTGTTCGTGGCGATCCAAAGTTGAGTAATTAAGTTGGACACATTACTACACCGTTAGCTTTGTTAGTGTGTGTAATCAAAGTTGGAGTACCGTTGTTATACGCGCTGTCTTGACACACTGTTCGTGGCGATCCAAAGTTGAGTAATTAAGTTGGACACATTACTACACCGTTAGCTTTGTTAGTGTGTGTAATCAAAGTTGGAGTACCGTTGTTATACGCGCTGTCTTGACACACTGTTCGTGGCGATCCAAAGTTGAGTAATTAAGTTGGACACATTACTACACCGTTAGCTTTGTTAGTGTGTGTAATCAAAGTTGGAGTACCGTTGTTATACGCGCTGTCTTGACACACTGTTCGTGGCGATCCAAAGTTGAGTAATTAAGTTGGACACATTACTACACCGTTAGCTTTGTTAGTGTGTGTAATCAAAGTTGGAGTACCGTTGTTATACGCGCTGTCTTGACACACTGTTCGTGGCGATCCAAAGTTGAGTAATTAAGTTGGACACATTACTACACCGTTAGCTTTGTTAGTGTGTGTAATCAAAGTTGGAGTACCGTTGTTATACGCGCTGTCTTGACACACTGTTCGTGGCGATCCAAAGTTGAGTAATTAAGTTGGACACATTACTACACCGTTAGCTTTGTTAGTGTGTGTAATCAAAGTTGGAGTACCGTTGTTATACGCGCTGTCTTGACACACTGTTCGTGGCGATCCAAAGTTGAGTAATTAAGTTGGACACATTACTACACCGTTAGCTTTGTTAGTGTGTGTAATCAAAGTTGGAGTACCGTTGTTATACGCGCTGTCTTGACACACTGTTCGTGGCGATCCAAAGTTGAGTAATTAAGTTGGACACATTACTACACCGTTAGCTTTGTTAGTGTGTGTAATCAAAGTTGGAGTACCGTTGTTATACGCGCTGTCTTGACACACTGTTCGTGGCGATCCAAAGTTGAGTAATTAAGTTGGACACATTACTACACCGTTAGCTTTGTTAGTGTGTGTAATCAAAGTTGGAGTACCGTTGTTATACGCGCTGTCTTGACACACTGTTCGTGGCGATCCAAAGTTGAGTAATTAAGTTGGACACATTACTACACCGTTAGCTTTGTTAGTGTGTGTAATCAAAGTTGGAGTACCCTTGTTATACGCGCTGTCTTGACACACTGTTCGTGGCGATCCAAAGTTGAGTAATTAAGTTGGACACATTACTACACCGTTAGCTTTGTTAGTGTGTGTAATCAAAGTTGGAGTACCGTTGTTATACGCGCTGTCTTGACACACTGTTCGTGGCGATCCAAAGTTGAGTAATTAAGTTGGACACATTACTACACCGTTAGCTTTGTTAGTGTGTGTAATCAAAGTTGGAGTACCCTTGTTATACGCGCTGTCTTGACACACTGTTCGTGGCGATCCAAAGTTGAGTAATTAAGTTGGACACATTGCTACACCGTTAGCTTTGTTAGTGTGTGTAATCAAAGTTGGAGTACCGTTGTTATACGCGCTGTCTTGACACACTGTTCGTAGCGATCCAAAGTTGAGTAATTAAGCTGGACACATTACTACACCGTTAGCTTTGTTAGTGTGTGTAATCAAAGTTGGAGTACCGTTGTTATACGCGCTGTCTTGACACACCGTTCGTGGCGATCCAAAGTTGAGTAATTAAGTTGGACACATTACTACACCGTTAGCTTTGTTAGTGTTTGTAATCAAAGTTGGAGTACCGTTGTTATACGCGCTGTCTTGACACACTGTTCGTGGCGATCCAAAGTTGAGTAATTAAGTTGGACACATTACTACACCGTTAGCTTTCTTAGTGTGTGTAATCAAAGTTGGAGTACCGTTGTTATACGCGCTGTCTTGACACACTGTTCGTGGCGATCCAAAGTTGAGTAATTAAGTTGGACACATTACTACACCGTTAGCTTTGTTAGTGTGTGTAATCAAAGTTGGAGTACCGTTGTTATACGCGCTGTCTTGACACACTGTTCGTGGCGATCCAAAGTTGAGTAATTAAGTTGGACACATTACTACACCGTTAGCTTTGTTAGTGTGTGTAATCAAAGTTGGAGTACCGTTGTTATACGTGCTGTCTTGACAGACTGTTCGTGGAGATCCAAAGTTGAGTAATTAAGTTGGACACATTACTACACCGTTAGCTTTGTTAGTGTGTGTAATCAAAGTTGGAGTACAGTTGTTATACGCGCTGTATTGACACACTGTTCGTGGCGATCCAAAGTTGAGTAATTAAGTTGGACACATTACTACACCGTTAGCTTTGTTAGTGTGTGTAATCAAATTTGGAGTACCGTTGTTATACGCGCTGTCTTGACACACTGTTCGTGGCGATCCAAAGTTGAGTAATTAAGTTGGACACATTACTACACCGTTAGCTTTGTTAGTGTGTGTAATCAAAGTTGGAGTACCCTTGTTATACGCGCTGTCTTGACACACTGTTCGTGGCGATCCAAAGTTGAGTAATTAAGTTGGACACATTACTACACCGTTAGCTTTGTTAGTGTGTGTAATCAAAGTTGGAGTACCGTTGTTATACGCGCTGTGTTGACGCACTGTTCGTGGCGATCCAAAGTTGAGTAATTAAGTTGGACACATTACTACACCGTTAGCTTTGTAAGTGTGTGTAATCAAAGTTGGAGTACCGTTGTTATACGCGCTGTCTTGACACACTGTTCGTGGCGATCCAAAGTTGAGTAATTAAGTTGGACACATTACTACACCGTTAGCTTTGTTAGTGTGTGTAATCAAAGTTGGAGTACCGTTGTTATACGCGCTGTCTTGACACACTGTTCGTGGCGATCCAATGTTGAGTAATTAAGTTGGACACATTACTACACCGTTAGCTTTGTTAGAGTGTGTAATCAAAGTTGGAGTACCGTTGTTATACGCGCTGTCTTGACACACTGTTCGTGGCGATCCAAAGTTGAGTAATTAAGTTGGACACATTACTACACCGTTAGCTTTGTTAGTGTGTGTAATCAAAGTTGGAGTACCGTTGTTATACGCGCTGTCTTGACACACCGTTCGTGGCGATCCAAAGTTGAGTAATTAAGTTGGACACATTACTACACCGTTAGCTTTGTTAGTGTGTGTAATCAAAGTTGGAGTACCGTTGTTATACGCGCTGTCTTGACACACTGTTCGTGGCGATCCAAAGTTGAGTAATTAAGTTGGACACATTACTACACCGTTAGCTTTGTTAGTGTGTGTAATCAAAGTTGGAGTACCGTTGTTATACGCGCTGTCTTGACACACTGTTCGTGGCGATCCAAAGTTGAGTAATTAAGTTGGACACATTACTACACCGTTAGCTTTGTTAGTGTGTGTAATCAAAGTTGGAGTACCGTTGTTATACGCGCTGTCTTGACACACTGTTCGTGGCGATCCAAAGTTGAGTAATTAAGTTGGACACATTACTACACCGTTAGCTTTGTTAGTGTTTGTAATCAAAGTTGGAGTACCGTTGTTATACGCGCTGTCTTGACACACTGTTCGTGGCGATCCAAAGTTGAGTAATTAAGTTGGACACATTACTACACCGTTAGCTTTGTTAGTGTGTGTAATCAAAGTTGGAGTACCGTTGTTATACGCGCTGTCTTGACACACTGTTCGTGGCGATCCAAAGTTGAGTAATTAAGTTGGACACATTACTACACAGTTAGCTTTGTTAGTGTGTGTAATCAAAGTTGGAGTACCGTTGTTATACGCGCTGTCTTGACACACTGTTCGTGGCGATCCAAAGTTGAGTAATTAAGTTGGACACATTACCACACCGTTAGCTTTGTTAGTGTGTGTAATCAAAGTTGGAGTACCGTTGTTATACGCGCTGTCTTGACACACTGTTCGTGGCGATCCAAAGTTGAGTAATTAAGTTGGACACATTACTACACCGTTAGCTTTGTTAGTGTGTGTAATCAATGTTGGAGTACCGTTGTTATACGCGCTGTCTTGACACACTGTTCGTGGCGATCCAAAGTTGAGTAATTAAGTTGGACACATTACTACACCGTTAGCTTTGTTAGTGTTTGTAATCAAAGTTGGGGTACCGTTGTTATACGCGCTGTCTTGACACACTGTTCGTGGCGATCCAAAGTTGAGTAATTAAGTTGGACACATTACTACACCGTTAGCTTTGTTAGTGTGTGTAATCAAAGTTGGAGTACCGTTGTTATACGCGCTGTCTTGACACACTGTTCGTGGCGATCTAAAGTTTTGTTCTAGGGAAAATTAATTAATTTATTTATTATTATACGTGTACACTACAAAAACCAAACGCAACTCTGTCAGTACAACGACAGTATTCATGACAGGAAAAGTGACGGGCCAACTCAGTGCCTTGTACGACTGTTCCTTACTATAATCCATTCACGGATACCTCTCACTTTTCTGAAGCTCTGCTAAATTTCTACTTCCAGGATATTCCTCCGCCTCGTGCAAACCAAGCTTAACTGAGTCTGAAATATCACACCAGAGGACAGCGCTCTGCATTCGTGCGCACTAAGAGTTAAAGCATCTTGTATAAGAACTATTTCTCACTAGGCACTACCGACACACATGTTGTCTCACTGTTTTTGTTCAGATTATTTATAAATGAAGCATTGCAATTAATAGATACAATATGAGGAACATTTCAATTTAACAGAAAAAAAAGTAACTTTTATGAGCACAAGTATAAAACGCTTGTGATACATGGCATATGTTGGAAATAACTAAACACGTCATACATGGAGAGATTTTTCAAAGGTTTGTTTCAATAAGGGTGAAGAAACCCCGTGAATGGACTATACAGGCGGTGTTAGATCCCTTCCCTGGTCCTGCCTCTGTGAGCAACTTGCTCCGAGATGCTACATACACAGCCACAACTTGAAAATGCCACACGTCGGTGCTGGCAGCTCAGTAGGATACCTCGACGGAAAAGCAGCAAGGCTGCCCAGCCGAGGAAGCGGTGAATATTAGAAACAAGTATTTCACTATATTTATTTTTAATTTACTTAAAATGGTTGTTCCGTGTTAACAAGTGACGAATAATAAGTTACAAATGTATTTATTTCTGTGAGACAAATAATATGTGACATTTCATAAAAATATTAGTGAATTTGCTCCATCGACAACTCATTAAAATGTTAAGAATAGTATAAAAAGCGAAATATATGAAAAATAATTGACGACTTAATGGCATAGGGCGCGAGTGTTGGCGCCTTTACGATAATCCGCTCGCTAACTTAAGATAGCGGCGTTATTTACGATGTATGTTTAACAACTCCCTTAACTAACTCATAAGTATGTATGTAGACTTATCTGAAACAAGTCTTGAGAGAGCGGGTAGTAAACTAATTATTTATTATTCCGTATTCAGAGAGGACTGTACAGTCCAATGTCCCTGAAACCTCGAGATTTGTCAATTCTCACACTATTGGTAATAACTATGATAGTCTACTCCGGCAGCAAGACCAAACACAGCCCACACTCGTAGTGCTGGAGCCATAGTAGAACGACACGAGCATGATACAACAGCCCCGACACGACGGAGATTTATAGCAGCCGATGGAGAGCGAGGTCAGCACGACAATATCGCAGCTCCGACAACACAGTAGTGGAATTCTATTTCCAATTTTCGTCATGTCGGGGTCGACAGGGCACGCAAAACATGCTAATAAAATATTTCATGCAAATAACAATATTTGCAGAAAATTATCTAGAGTATAATGTCCTGTTAATTTGGCCAAATATATTGAAACATCATAACCAAGAAAGATAAAGGAACTAGTCAGCATATACAAATATGAAAATCTTCGTTCGGACAGAACAGAAAAATTTATGAAGTTACACTTAGTACTGATTCAATAACTAAAATATCCTACTATAATATATAGACGTTAGCGAGTAAATATAAATACAGGAACAAATTTCAATATTAAAATAGAATAATAATAAACATAAAGCAACATGCGGGCGTCCACTTCGAAAAATGTTTAGAGCAACGGAACGAAAAACAGAAGAGAATAGCAAAAGATAAATCGTCCCTTACTGGCTGAAAAGCTGAACTAATCAAGAAGGAAGCAATAACTGATTTTCCAACAACAATTTGAGGCATCTCAGTCCCAGGCTAGGGTAAATATAGGCAATACCCACTGTAACGCAGGTAAATTCTGATACAAATGCTTCCATAATGTAATTAATTACTGCGCCAAATCCTTTTTTCTCACTCCAAAAAGAGGAAGAAATTATTCAATTTCTGTGAAAAACTGTGTTTTTAATGAAGATCGGATGCGAAGCTGATACGTATACAGCGAATAGAAGGGAACTCCTTCCTCTGCAAGACTGCCAAAAACCGCTTATATTCAGTAAGCATACAAATGTGACCTTCCTGTGTCCTTCTCTTCTCCCTTTAATATATGCTGGAGTGGAGCCTTAAACATTCCCCTCTGCTTTAATTTGGCCCTCGTGAAATTATACTCACGTGATACACACGAAAATATGTAAATTAATCATCTATTCCTCTACATTTTTGATAATAACTAACAATTCTGTTCAGTGTAGGCTACACGAATAAAGAGAATTTCTCCTTTTACAACACTGAGCGAAATGGTACAGTGGTGAACATTGGGACTTGCGTTCGAGAGGAACTGGGTTTAGTTATCAGCACGACCATTCTGACTTGCGGTTTCCTGTGGTTCCGGAAATCACTCAAGATAAAGGTTGGGTACATCCTTACGACACGTCATGGCCGATTTCTTTCTCATTCCGGCTTTCCTGGGTAGACTTCTTCCTCTCCAATGACCTCGCTGCTGATGCCGAGATGTTAGGCCCTACCTACCATCCTTTCACTACATTCAATATTATTCGCCATTACACACCAGTGGATAATACCCCTCATTGAAGGGAATTTGTCAAAAAAATATCATAAAGTGTATATATAACCTAGTCTCCTTGACATGTATAAACTTCCAGTCTTGGCATTGTTGTGATGTGTCAAAAGTTGTTTAGAAAGCTTACGACTTTTGGTGGTGCAAATTAATGAAAAAGTTTTTGTACAACGAAAAAACTGAGCCACGAAAATATATATCCACAGGTTTTTTTGAAAGTAAAATTTGTTATCTATACTGTTTTCAACCATTCGGTTGGTATTGTACACTTCTGGACGGCTTGCAAGAAGCAATAAGCCCATTAGGAAATACGTCATATAAACAGTAGGTTAGACGAGAGAGGAAACATTTTTCAGTAAGAACTATACTAAACTTACTTCATGTAATAAATTGTAACTTTTGCCTTTCTCTATGCTATATGCATGGGAAAGGCCGTTAGAGTGGCTTTGAACTATGAGATCCGTGTTTAAATCCCTCTTGAGGCATTACTTTCTTTCTTAAGTTAAGTTTGGGCCAGACAAGTTTGCAAACCACCCCACCGCCTCCTGCATAAACCATCCAAAATAAAATCATTAATAAACCCAATAAAATAAAATACCATCCCATTGCATAGTAAGTGAGATGTGATACTAACTACGGTATATTCCTCCAGCATATGAAATGAAAATTATTTTGTATGGACTGGATAGAAGGTTCACTGAAGACATGGTTACAGAAAAGGATGATAGAAAGAGGTAGAGAAGTCAATGAAAGGCCTCAGCATGGTCCAAATCGTCTGCATTCTCTCATACTTTCGGTGTGTTGTGATGCCAGAATGAACCCTTTTCGTTGAGTGTTAGTTAACGATTCTCTTCAGCCCTTACGCTGCGACCAGTTTGGAAGTTATTTGGTCCAGTGTTATTTATAGGGTCCGTCCGTGACGTAAAACATGGTAAGAACGCTGATAATTCGCACACGTATTTCAATCTCCATACGGTCAATTAACGTGGATTGCCTGTTGGTGTGTAAGCTGGGATATCTGTGTGGGTTTACAGTGTAGTTTTACTTACACTTATTTACAGTGCTTTGTAGAATATTCAGTACCTTTAAGCGACAGTTGCCCGGCTATTTCAGAAATGTGTGTGATGCTCAAATATTAGTTTATGTGGTTCACTTAAAGCAACGCTTAAAAATTGTGCAAAACTGTTTTGTGGATAATTATGTAAATTTTTCTAGAAGTTTACATTTAAATACACTCATTTGCAAAAAAGTGATCATCATGAACAAAGTACACGAGAACAACCAAGGTTGCCTCACAGTATCGTCCAACGTGTGTCTCATTTGTGTTTAATACGATTTTCTTGCACGGATGTGCCACTAGGGGACATGCATGTATCTATATCATTCATAACAGCAAGGCATCGAATAAAACCTTAGTATACGTGTGGGCCACAGAGCTAAGTTCAGTGAACATACAGCATGACCCAACGGCGTATGTCCAGCTGGATAAGTTTGAGAGGCTATATCGCCGGCCTCCTAGAAGTAGATTGCACGTTTCGGAGCATTACTCGACACTTGAACCATTATGCCCACATTGTGAGTCGGTGTTGGGCGCAGTGAGATCAGGATGGTACAAACACCCGTCGAGAAGGCTCGAGTCGTTCGCGGTGGACCATCAGCCGGGAGGACAATTTCATCATGCGTCAGGCTGTAAGCACCCCATGGGCGCCATCCAGGGACATGTCACGGCAGCTGGGGATACACCTGTGTCCAGCAGTATCATATCCTGGCGACTAGCAGAGCGGGATATGTCGTCGCGGTGTCCCTTACGACGTCCAACATTACGACCTGAGCATCGCCGAGCACCTGTGACCTCCTGTTGGGAACGAGCAGCATGGCAGCTTGTGGATCGGTGGCGAGTTGTGTTCAGTGATGAATCACGATTATGTCTGGGTACAGATACCGCCGAATTAGATTCTGGAGACGTCCTGGCCAGCGCTTCATTGCAGAGCGGCACTCTGCCCCAACGAGAGTTGTCATTGTGTGGGGTGCCATTTCCTATGATTCCCGCAAACTAAAGGTGGTGACTGAAGGAATCTTGATAGTACGGCGATACGTTCAGGAAATTCTGCAACCATGTGTGCCTCCCTTGCTGGTATAGCTTGACGACTCCATTTCCCAGCAATATAATGCCCGGCCTCGCACAGTACGAGTATCTCCGCCCTGCCTTTGTGATGTAACATGCTTCCTTGGCCAGCAAGATCCCCAGACCTCTCGCCCCACGAGAACGTCTGGGACCAGAGTGGGAGGCAACATGGTCCAGCGGCAACTACGGCGGATTTGAAAGGTCGGTTGCGCTATCTATGGCAGGATCTCCCTCAGGAGAACACCCTACATCTGCATACCTCCATGCCGGCCCACATCACCGCGTGTCTCCATGCTACAAGCTGGTCCAACACTATACTAAGTGCGTCCTGCATGTACTAGTCCCCTGAAATACATGCTTGATGTGGTGCATAATTTTCATGTTTTCTGTGTGCATACTAGCTACCAAGTTTTATGTCTGTACCCAATTACATACGTTCACCTGCGATGGTACTTTCAAGTTTATCAATTTTTTTTGCAAATAGTGTATTTTTCAACCGGGAACAAAACTATAACATACTGTTAAATTAACTAAAAATGGTTCAACACTCGCCCAGTAGAATTTTATGATAATTGACTGACAGGAAACTTACACTTATACCATACTAAAACATTACACACCCATCCTATTTCCTAAGACACAGACAGCACGGCGTGTGTAGTAAGGCCATCCGCATGAGAGTTGTAGACGGTGGGACTAGGCCACAGCGACCTAGCGACTGCTCGAGGACACTCGGACGAGGTACACTCACCTCTCTCAGGACGAGGTACACTCACCTCTCTCTGGACGCGAGGACCCTCATCTTCCCCCAGGAGACTCTTCATGGCACCCAAGACGTGCGCGAGGCGTCTGTCTAGGAACGCCAATTCGGCATCCGACAGGGACTGCCCGAATGTCAAGTCGGGACCTCTGCTTGCACTACCGACATTATTTTCGTTTCCATTTGTTTAAATATACCTCTTAAATATAAAGTAGCATTAGTTCAATAAAGGAATGTGCATATTCGATTAAAATTAGTTTATAGGCTGTTCACGCTTAATTGAGCACTTTTGGAATCAACCTTTGAGAAATGCCGCCGGCACTAACTGCATACATTTCACGGGGCAAGCCCGTGAGAACTCACATATATTATTTATCTTATTTATGTTTTTTACATGCATATACGTGTAATAGTAAATGAGTACAATATTTACTGTTCAAATAATTCCACAGTTCCACTTAACCAACGCATGAATAAAGTGTTTAGGCCAATGCCAATGTTTAATTTTACATATGACGGAATACACAACTTGCATACAAGTAAATCTTAAGCGAGACTTTCAAAATTGATCAGTTTAGCGTGAACAGACACGAACGATAACACTATATACCACAAATATGTACATTGTATAATTATGAATAGTGAATGCTATAAAACCGTGGAGACTATCGAGTATGCAAATGTGAGTGTTCATGCTGCACTCCCATCACCTCATTTTCCTTCCACTCTTCTTCCAAGGACACATTTATTGTCTTTTGTGCAGCAAGAATGTAGAGATTTGTAACACAACGTGTAAGGAAGGAACTTCATTAGCATTTTCCTTGTATGTGGAAGGAAAGCCATCTGACCGAGATACCATGCCATCCCGGATGTGCGTCAGACACATTGGCACATGAGTAAACATGTTATTCTTGAAGAGATCGCGCACCTTCAACAGTGTTTAGTTTTTACTTATCTCTAAAGAATGTGTTAAAAATTCTCTAATTGGTATACAGCACTATTTGTTATACTCAGTCTCGGCAACGAAGGCTGCTTCTTCGACAGTTGGGAAGCAGGCAGAACATGATATTCTCTGAATATGACAAGGTTCTTCAATACCATTTTGTGTGAAATTGACAAAACAAACACAAACGGCATGTCTTTCGCGCGTCAGAACAGCTCAAGTGGAATGATACCTCGTCAAAACAACACTGGCGCTAAGTTAGAGCTTTCAAAAAGTGGCCTTCGTAACTGAGAATGATTATAACTGACAAGAACAAAGAGAATAAAATATTGAGAAAAAGTTTGTATCAGAGCTACTGTAGAATATAGGCCCTGCAATGAAAATCGTTCGCAATCTCTGACTCATACGTGCATACAAAATTCCAGCAATTATAATCGTGTGCGCGGTGATATGTATGCAAGCAATATAGTTATATATACTCACTCGTCTATCTTCAAAAACTTCACCGTCACTGTTGAACCCTGGAAAAAAAAAATTCATTAAAGGGAAGTCGTTGTTCTAACACGTTAGTATGTCACAAAGTGCTACAAAATTCACACTTGGTCCTCGTCTGAGGCAGGGTCGACATGGATGGGGAGGCAGGAAGCTGGTCGCTGAGCAAACTGACTGTCCTACCCGTAGAGTGAAAAGTAAGTAGGTATTCGCACGAGAGCTGCGCGGTAGTTACTTTCAGTGTTACCAACATTGGACTGCTATTTTGCCAACAGCACTGTCAGAATCCACGTGCATATGATTTGAGGTTAGAACACTGTTTACTTGACTAAAGCCCGTTCTACAATGCACGTATACGTAAGAAAACGGACTCTGAAACTCCAGTAGAACAAACCGACGACTTGAGATGAGTTTTAACCATTCTTCTTTATTAAATCAAAAATGATAATTGCCAGTGCAAATCGAAGCTCTTGTTGCTGTGTATGCCACAATTGCCACTACAAAGAATATCAACAAACCAAATACGCCATTCCTATTGGCTACACGGATTCACGGACACGGGAGAGCTGGGAGATGCCCAGCTTTCTTACGTGAATCCGTACATTATCTGCGAGCGCATGCGTCTCATTGTAGAACGCGCCTAAGTGTTTTGAGAAGTTCTGTACACTCCTTCCAATCAACTAGAATATAGTCGAGCTAGTCGAGTTACATCAATCATGTGAAAGGGTGAATATGCTGGAAATTGAAATGTAAACAAACATGTTCATCACTGTTGACCACGTGACTTTGACAGTTGTATTGGTAATGGGTGAGCCAACGTTGGATACTTGCGCTGAAGACGAATATCTCTCTATGGTCCTACCAGAGACAGACATTCCTGGCCTGATTGGAGACTGGGTTAGAGGAGATAACGTGTGCAGGTTGGCATCAGGAAAATAACGTGCTATACAGGTA
Source organism: Dryococelus australis (assembly GCA_029891345.1). Classification (NCBI taxonomy): domain Eukaryota; kingdom Metazoa; phylum Arthropoda; class Insecta; order Phasmatodea; family Phasmatidae; genus Dryococelus; species Dryococelus australis. The sequence continues at coordinate 6,142,796 of CM056997.1, forward strand.
ATTAAAATGACGATACTAGAATTGCATTGTACTGGATTTAGCACGTCACTGCTACGCACAGAAACGTTTTAGAATGCTTTCCCTTTTATTATAGATGTCACACATGATCACGGACTCGGTGCTCGGATCATTACCGGCTTGGCCTCCTCGCGGTATAAACGTGAGTCTTAGCTGTTATTGTCACCTAGGAACTGGTAACGACTACTCTGTGTACAGAAAGCATTCTTCTAATACCACGCACGCACACACACACACACACGCACACACACACTTCTTAACTCCATTACATTTGCAATTCCTTCATCTTCTCCCTGTAGCCCCTATGATTGTTCCCGCTAATATTTGCCACTCTCTCATTATCATCAACGCAGAACTCGCCACAGAATAGTGTAATTGTACGTACGACATATTCTTTGGTTACGTCACGTGCCTAACACGTACCTCATACTTGCATACAATATATAGATAACACGACATTTGTAGTCGATGGAACACCAGAACGTGTACGATCGCAAATAGCAGACTCTAGACTCCGTTCGACATACGCCTAGTCTATGTGAGGAGAAAACAAAATATATTTTTTTTCTTCTGAAAATCGTATTTTACCAACTTGATTTGAACAAAGTGTGTATTAATATGTCCCCTGCATTGTTATTGATTTGTGACACCATACACCCCTTATTATGATGTGCACAATAAAAGCCTCGAAGTTTTTGTTTGCAGAGGTATAGACATTGCTCGATGTAGCTCAACGCCACACAAGAACAGAAAGTTAAAAAGTGAACTCGAATGTTTGATACCTCGCAAAAAGCACGTTTGCACTAATAATTCAATCATTCCAATTATTTACCGTCGAACTGAATGCTTGTAAAGAGCGCGTGAGACAAATGCACTACAAGCATGTTAATTCAAGAGTACATGATTTTGGATGCCAAAATAGGAAATGGCATTTTTATAACTATACAATCTAAAGTTATGCATAATTATGTATTACTGAGCTGAGTGTTAGTGAGAGGCTCAGTGTTTGATCGTCAGCTGCCAACCAGCTCTAGGATCCTTGGTTGTGGTTCTATGCCAGGTGGACAGGAAATATTTACAGACTTGCACGGTTGACACACGAGATGCAGTGTTGGGGTTTATCTGAGTGTTCTTGTTCCCTCTAGCCAACACATTTCCCGTGCTGTTACACCCATTAACTCATCAGATAGAACAGCCAGATTCACCAATCGTCAGCTACACCTCATCCATTACCTCCAGTGCGTCCCCATTACGATATATTTCAAGAAAGGCCGAATTTAGACTGCAATCAAGCCGGACTAAGCACGGAATGAATTTAACCTGATTTTTGTTAGGTCTCAATTCTGGAGTTTGGAACTCATATTTGGCGATATCGTACATGATCAAATATCTTAAGCACTCCAGTACTTTCCCATGGTAAAGATTTGTCCGTTTAGTAGTCTTTGGCACTGAAAGTTAACTCAGACGAAACCTACATGCTATGAACAAGCAGTAATTCACTATAATAGCCCTTTATTCTTGTGTGTTTTGATTCCAGTCCAGTAGTGTATTTATGATGAACATTAGCTCCACATTACGCGCTCCTATTTGCACTTTAGCAACTGGATTAAGGCCTATCTCAGTCCATATAAGGTTCTAGTGCATTTGAAGTGTATTCTAAAAGGGTTGTTAAACATATAATAAGTTCAATACCGAAAGCATTTTTATTCTAAGCTCTGTACACTCTAAAAAAAAATCCTGGTCAACTTCCTAAACTGAATCGAAAGTTTTTAACCCATATGTGGTATGAAAATAATACCATGCTTCTGGCTACATATATGGAATGTTTAGCGTCGCTACTATACGAAGTTGAGAAGTTTCCTGCCCATTTGACTGTTTCCTGAGCAAATGTAGGATCGCTGGCATTAATGTATCGGAAATAACTTTGCATTCGCGGTCTCTCACTCTACGCATACACTCGTATAGTAAATTTCCGAATGATTTTTTAGAGTGTACATAACATGTGATGCCTGCCTCAGACGGAAGATATTTTCGAAGTCATTTAGGCAAGCAAACTTTGAAAAGTTGCGGCGCCTCTATTTTAATAATGAAATTTTTGATCCTTCTAAGATTATATAAATGCAATAAACGTTTAAGTTTCCATACTTACGTGTTTGAATCTAAGCTCCTCCCGAACTTCCGTGTTTAGCGGTAGGTCGCCGAAATTGACCCTGACCTTCCCCAACACCTGGTCCACCGCTGTTCCTTGGTCAATGAGCATTGCTCCTGTAAACAAACACCTCATTTAACTGGCACATATCGTGTAGGTCGTTTCAAATTAGATTTACAGTAATACACTGTCGGCGCTTCCGCTTTTTGCCGTTTGGATACTCGGGGATTTGTTTGTGTATTGAATAAAAATAAAAATATGTTCATTACAAACCTCGTATTCTAACTCGAGATCTGGTGGTGCGAAAGCAACGTCATAGTAACATCAGTCAGGGTGTTTTCCATTCAAACTACTTCTAACTTGACCCTGCCTGTGAAACAGGCATATGCTATCTACTCAGAATAGTTCATCTCTGTATGCTAGTTTGAGCGTCAGTCTCTAAAGCCTGTAGCAGCTGACGTCACATAGTTTGACAAGTGTACACCTTGCCACTTTTAGAGAGAGAGAGAGAGAGAGAGAGAGTTACTAAATGTCCAGTGATCTCATTAAATCCCCCACTACCCTCCTTCATTCCCCCTCGCCTTTACCCGAAATAGTTTCATGCGACGTGTGTTATGGATGTGTGCGGATTTTAATATAGAAATTGGAAGCTTTTTCTGTCATTTATACGAACACTTTCATCGAGATCTAATCTATTTAGTATCTAGAAAAAAATATGCAAATTATTTTGTCTGTTATGATCATAGCCATTAATATGCAGTTTTTGCATGTGCAGGGCAGCCGGTTTGAATTGTTCTCTCCTACAAGATTTATTGTATGTTCGTTATAATACGTCTAATTTTTGGTTAATTTTTCGGTAAATGCTTAATAATAGGAAAAAATTGAATTCACTATGTACGTGCACAATAGTGGAATAAACACACACTTTTGAACCATCCTCAGTCTGGTAGTTTGAATAGTTATGTTTCACAGTTTATTATATATGCGTTACAAAGCATAACGTGTCTCTCTCTCTCTCTCTCTCTATCTCTCTCTCTCTCTCTCTCGTTGTTAGAGATGCTTCTACTTCCCACCTATTCTCACTGGGTTCCTCTTATTCCACTCCTTGAATATCTCGGCGAAATTCCATGTGCTCCAGCGAGGTTAGCGGATCAAATTCGTGTGTGATGACTAGAAAATATTTTGCACTCACCACAAGAAAATTTGGTGTGGTCAATATTCACAAAATATGACTAACACTAAGCTGTTTTATTTCTGTGTACAGATCAAGCAGCACGGTTTTCCATTTTCTCGTTGTGGCGTAGCATGCATGGTCCCCTGGACTGGGTAGCGAGCATCTTAATTCCTGAGACAGCCGGCGGAGATTGAGCGCGCAGCGATCGCCCACAGAGAGGAAGCACGAGTTTACCCACTAACTTTTAGTGGGAATGTTTTCTCCTAAACCCGGAACAATTTGCCATTATTTACGGCGTTAGGCCTACAAGGGAGTTGCTGATAGCCACGAGTTAATGTGGGCGGAAGTATCTTCATCGTCCGAGGAAGCTTAGATAAGCTCATTTAATTAAAGTAACGGGGCACTTCGGGAAACGTGGAAGTACGAATATTTCACTCGGAGAGTTTTCAAGATTCTGTGTATTATTCCACGCATTTCGGAACGGTTGGGAAATTAATTTGGTAATAGAATTCAACAATCTAAGGACTATATGCACGAGTTCATGATGTAATTTATATGTGTGTGTATATATATATATCTGCTAATGCCTTATATGTAAAGCATTAGCAGAAATGATCATGGATAATTTCTCGCCATCAACTTGTCACCATTGTGTTCTTTCCCGAACTCCATTGCTTTATACAGATAATGAACTCTCGCTAGTGAGGTTGGAAATAGACTAGACCGAACCTGGGACAATTTGTCTTTCCACGGCCCACAACGCATGCGGAAGTACGAACCAGAATTCCAAGGCATGTTCACAAACTTCATTGCAACTACAAAGCCATTTTGGTGACGTAAAAAAATCCGATTGTTTCTCCGCGACCTTTTCTCTAAGGGCTGGGAGATGTTTAACAATGCGGTGGCAGGACATTTAAGAGATTTACGTGCGGTAAACAGACTGTGACCGGCATCGAAAGTTCTGCCTCAGATTCACGTAAAACAAATGTGCTGATTTCTCGCGGCTGTTTGTTACCACGTGTCGGTGGAGAGCGGGTTTTTAGTCCCGACTTGACCAGAAGGAGGCAGAAGGTCCTGCCCGGGAAACGGGCAGGCATCTTCATCACTTACGAAAGTCCTCGAGTTCCCCAATAAAGTTTGCGTGTCCAACATTTCAGAAAATGGCGGCTGCAGGGGAAAAGTTTACCGAAATTAAAATGTATCTTCAACGTAGACGTAATCTACAAATACTCTGCGACCCATTCCAAAATAAAACTCCCTGCACATACAAATTGTTGCGGAAGTACAGGCTGGACACTGGGCTATCATGGCTGTTGTCTGTGATGAGTGTATTTGGCGCCCTGATATCGAACCTCGGTCTGGCCCTTCCAGATTTCCAAGCGTGGCTCAAGAAAATTTTAATGCGTAAAAAAATAAAATATTGTACATAATAAATGAGCACAAAAATAAAAATCAACCGATGTCTAATATGATGACGACCATGGCAATGAAAAAAGGCTAACCAAACTGGTAATGTTTGGAAAGAACATAAGTTTAAGAAAGGCGTCTTTGCGGAAAGAAAAAAGAAGAAATCTAAAGAGAAGTATGTCAAGTGTAACACTTGTAAACACTTCTACAAACCGTCTCTCATAACAAGCCATCTTAAAAGTAGATTGCACAAAAGTCTTACACAAATACGTAATTAATCACATGAACCAACAAATGCATGGGAAATTTTTAAAGTGCCACAACACTTAATATCAAAACAGAAGTTCCCATGAGAGAAACAAGTGAAATGTGAAACGTGTAGCCACTATTACAAACCGTCTCTCATAAGAAGTCACTTGAGAAGAAAAATTCATAAGTACACACTCAGATTCAGTGTAGAAGAAATCGTAACAGCATTTCAAAGTAGGATCAAGACTTATGCTGTAAAAATTTGTGAATGCATACAAAGACCCAAAGCATTTCCTAAACGATGTAAAAGAAACTGTAACGGGGCTAATTAGTAAGCATTCAAAATCATTCAAAGTGAACATGAAATTCTTCACTGAGTACAAAAGGGGAATTGGCGAGAATATTTAATATGTGGAAAGCTCCTTTAAAACAAAGAACGAAATTATACTGGTATCGGCTAATCTGGAAGAATTTTATACCAACAGCATATCGAAAATCATAGCTGAGATGGGGGCATTCGAAGCAAAGGGATCTCAGTGGGCACTCAACAGAATATTTAAACTATAAGTGCGAATAAATAAAAACGTACCATTCAAGGGCAGTTCTTATGTCGATCTCCCAGAAAAAATCAAAATTAAGCAGGCGGTAATTAATGTTAAGAAAGATGATCAAAAATGTTTTTTATGGTGTATTCTATCTGCATTGCATCAAGTAAAAAAAGACCCTCAAAGGGTGAATAAATACGAAGCTTACGAACATGAGTTTGACGATGCACTTAAGGGTTTGGAATTTCCAATGAAATTGGATAGCATACCAACCTTTGAGAAGAGAAGTGGAATTTCTATCAATGTATACACATACGAAGAAGAAGATGGCGGTAAGATATCTATAATCCGTCCATTAAAAATAACAAAAAAATAAGATGGATAAGCACATAAACCTACTCTGTATCAAAGACGAAAAGAACGACCACTACTGCTGGGTAAAAAGTCTTTCGAGACTTGTTGCATCACAAGTAAAGAAAAATGGCCACAAAATATTTATATGTGATAGATGTTTGCAACATTTCTTCTCTGTAAATAAGCTAAAAGATCACGAACAAGACTGTCGAGATCATGATGGTGTTAGAGCTGAACTACCATCTAAAGGAAAAAATTACATATTTAGATTTCAAAACCAAAATCATTCTTTGAGAGTTCCGTTCGTGATATATGCTGATTTTGAATGTTTGTTGACTAAAATCGAAACTTGCCAACCAAACCCCGACGAATGTTACACGAAACCATACCAAAAAAACGAGCCTATTGGCTTCTGTTACTATGTAAAATACGAACATGGGTACAATAAACCGCCAGTAACTTATGAAGGGCCTGATGCATCTACTGTGTTCGTTAAAATGCTAATGGAAGAAGCAAAGTCTATTGGTGATATATACACAAATGAAAAACCAATGCTTCCACTAACTCAGAAAGAACAAATTGTTTATAATACAGCTACTCATTGTCATATATGTGAAAAGCCTTTGAATGGTGATTCTGTGAGAGATCATGATCATCTTACGGGGAAATTTAGGGGAGCTGCACACAGAGATTGTAACTTATCGTATACAAATCCATGATTTGTCCCAGTGTTTATACACAATCTATCTGGCTATGACACACATTTATTTATAAGAGATCTTGGCATCGATGAAAATAAGATTGATCTAATTCCCAACAACAAAGAAAAATATATTTCTTTTACCTAGCACGTATGTGGAAGTGTAAATCTTAGATTTATTGACTCATTTAAATTTATGGCTAGTAGTATCGATAAACTCTCTAGCAACCTTTCCAGAAGCCAATTCTGAGAAACGTGTAAGCATTTTTCCAATGAACTTCTTGACTTTGTTACAAGAAAAGGTGTCTACCCATATGACTACATGGATAGTGCTGAAAATTTTTGTAAGACATCGCTTCCATCCAAAGATGCATTTTACATCAAACTCGATAAATGCGGCATTACAGACGAAGATTACGAATTTGGAGAGAGAGTGTGGGAAAAATTCAACATAAAATCTCTAAGAGAGTATACAGAACTCTATAACAAATCTGATGTGTTGATATTGTCTGATATAATGGAAAATTTTAGAGATGTGCGTCTCAAAATATATAAGCTAGATCCAGCATGGTATTTCACAGCCCCAGGCTTAGCGTGGGATGCTATGCTCAAACATACTAAAATAGAACTAGAATTATTAACAGGTTACGACATGATTTTGATGATAGAAAAAGATGTTCGCGGTGGAATTTCCCAATGTTGTAAGCGATATGCTGAAGCAAATAATAAATACATGAATTCTTATGACAGCACAAAGGAGATCTTTTATCTTTCATATCTGGACGCCAATAACTTATATGGATGGGCTATGAGTCAGTATTTGCCCGATCAGAGAACAACAGGTGTTAGGTAAACCGAAAAAATTATCCTCGTATGAAGAATGTGTTTAAATGTGTGCAGTGTTTCTCTAGTGGGATTAATATTTTGCTCCCGATCGTTTCAAACTACCTCTCTCGATCGACACGAGAGCTGACTGTCGAGATCGACATCGAGATCTGCCGATAGACTACCCGAGAAACTTAGAATCGAGTCCATGGTCAAGTGCAGTTAGTCATCAGAATCGATTGCCTCCGTGGACAACCTCATGAAAGAGAATCACCGAATCACGCTCGCGTGGTTACGGAAACATGTATGTGAGCAATAGAACCGAAAACTCCGTTCTTCATCAACTATTGGAACACAGCGTGGTTTGCGGGCAATGGGTCCAACAGTAGCAGAAGACTTGGTAAACAGGTATTTGCCTGGAGGACACAATTCGTTACCATGCAGAGAAGGTACAGTTTCTCTAAGCTCATGGCCGCAGATGAAACTTGGTGACATCGCGTTGATCCATCCACAAAATTTATGTGTACAGAATGACGGTATTCCAGCTCTCAAAGCCCAAAGAAATATCATTACTCCATAAGAGCTGGAGAAATAATGCTCACGTGCATCTTCGACGAGAATGGCCAGATTCTTCTAGGTTGACTGGCCTAAGGCAGTAACTACATACTGATCAACATTATACAAACTCAAAGCCGTTATCAAGAGTAAGCGATCCGGCATGTTGTCTAATGGGGCACGTGATCTTCTGCAGCGTTTCAGCTGAGAGGTTTCAGCCACTCCGCCTAAAACCTCGACCTGGCACCATGCGATCACCACGTATTCGGCCCAATGAAATTACATATCTCAAGACCAACCGTTTTCTAACTATGATGAAGTCTGAGGCGCCGTTTAAGACGCCTGCTGCAGAAAATTACGCAAGTTTTCCGCTCGAGGTTTCCACAGTCTTGTGAAATGCTGCCAGACTATAGCCCTTCGCATATTCCAAACAATAAACCAATACAGACAATAATTATAAGTACGACTTTTATCTGGGAAAACATTATATTAATGATGGATATTAGCAGGCGTGAAAACTGCTAACTGAAGTAGGCTCAAAAGCACATCTATCTTGCAAACTAGTTTCTCGAAATGACGATATTAACCCTACGTTACGCAATCACTTACGAGACTGTATTTAGAAGTAAACATTCTCTGTTGCAAAGTGACAGGACTTCATCTAAAGGATCAGGTTACGTGTAAGTTGGGAGCAAGGCGGAATTCAACCACGTTGTTCATCGATACAATATCCAGGTGTAACCTGTTGGAGATAGAACGGAGGCGAGCAGTTTGCTTCACAGGACCTCAGAGCTAATATTGATTCCGCGCCCACTACACGATCTGCATTATTTCTCACGGACTCCTCGGTAGCCTGTGGGCGGACACGCTTGGCTTGTTGCTTGATTAAGGACCTCTGTGCCTGGCTTTTAGTGAAAATATGGCACGGCTGGTTATCAGTAGTATTATGATTGCATTATGCATTCTACAAATTCAGTTCTCATTTAATAGAAGGGGCATTCAGATCATCAAATCTCTTATAAAAACTGACACATTACTAAATAGTGTAAATTTCGCTGATCCCACTTTCCAGGCCATCTGTGTAAAATAGCCATGAGTCTAAACAAAGTGCGGAATAGGGAATCCCTGACGGCCATGTACTGTAAAATATGTTTAATAGACAATCAATCAACACTCTTAGTACAAGATTTGAATTTTTAAAATATCGCTTCATTTTCTAACGATGTGAATATAAAATTGTGTTCAACTAAAAATTGATCTTCAAAAAAAAGGAAAAATAACACCTGTTTACATTTTTGCCTAATCTCTTTTGTTAATCTGTTTTGTTTGAAATTGTAAGCATTTTCTTTACAAAAGTAGCGTTGCAAAAATCTCATTTGATAGATATTCAGTTTGTTCAAGCGCTGAAATGGTTCCCACTGGTTACGAAATGTGCTACAAGGAGTTGTTCTTGAAATCAATCCTTGCATTCTTGAAATATTCTATGATGCACACAGAAAGCATAGTTCTTAACGGGGGCTTGAAGAACAAGTGTGGAGAAAATATAATTTCACATAAGTTTCCTCTGAGATTCGTGTGTCTGAATAGGTTCTTGACTCTCTGTTTGACTCAACAATTAAATTGGCGTTCCAACAGTTCCAACACAAATTGCCAAGAAATTTGTAGAGAGAACCGGAATAACGAAAGGTGACAGCGATCCTGTAACCAATATTTGGCGCCATTTGGTCACGTGGGATTTGTTTCCAAACATAAACACTGCGTTGTCTGTTTTTCCACACGGTTCTAAGAAAATGTTTAAAAAACAACCGCCAATGTCCGTTCCCGTGGCCATCTTTAGACGCGGCAAGATTCTCGTTTCAAGCATAAATGCCTTAACTATATGTAAACATATTTATACTTATTTCATAAAATTAATTCATACATTTACGTAAAATTAATTTTAAAGTTGAAAATCGAATTTAACTCTTTCTTCTCAGGGTTTAACACAGAAACGCAACAAACATATTTTTTTTTTTTTTTTCAAAGGATTATTTCTGAATAAAATTACTTACTGATTTCGAAGTCCCGTTCAGGATTGGTGATAAATGAGAACTTCTCGTTCCATTCAGGGTTATTATTGTTTTTGATGACTCGTGTCTTCTTCCTCCCATTTGGCGTGCTGGGAATCCAAAACACTAAGTATGGATCTGGTCTGTCAACTGACGAAACACACGCGAGTCAATAACATTGTATTACCTCGTCCAAAGTATAGGAGTTTCTAATCATGGCTTGTTTTATAGATTGCACACTAGTTATCAGGACATAAATAATTCTCTCTAATGCTACACTGTTATAACTTTAAAATATTTTATTTTACTCTCAACTGATATTTAAATTATATATTATAACTATAACTTACATAGATTTCCCAGCCATCCTTTGCTAATGTCGTATCCTTTTTCAACATGAACATGTAGAATATGGCACCTTACATCTTCATGCTGGAATTGAACATAGTGCTAAATTTAATACAGTTGTAAGCAAAGTGGTATTAATTTTAAAAAATTAACCTACTTTATTCTTCATCATTATTTTTAATGAGCTAATTTAATATTCGCAGTGGCTCAGATATCAGTGGGAGTGCACATTATACTCAGTCAATGTTGATTAAATCCTGCGGATTCAGTGTGTTATGGCACAGTACATAATGTATGACATGGTTAAAGCACTAATATTTTCGAAATAATTTTTTACGGAAATTCACATTTCTATAGTAAACAAGCGCACAAGCATTGCATCCCATAACGGTTGAATTAAGTATTTTAATTCTAAAACTATTTACAATAATTGATAAATGTATCGAGTAGGTATTTCCAGAAAATTAAAAAGCGATAATATTACATGTAGTAAATAAGCGCTGCTGATGACTGTTCCGCAAGACATCGTGAAAGTAAGAAAATGAAATTATTTTTATTTTATTTACAATATTCTGGGGATTACTGATACTGAACTTCATGCAACAGTTTAAATTGAAGAATGCCGCTAACAATTACTGTAACCACCCACAAAAACTAAAATTTCATGCAAAAATATTTATTTCATTTACGTCTTACAATTTGTTGAAAAGTGTAATTTAAGTTTTAACTAACTGCTAAATTTGCCACCAAATTTAGACTAAAATCAGTGTTTACAGGTGAAGAGTTACTGAATTCCTAAACGTAAAATTTTTTCGTTGTCAGTTCAGCGAAATCGTGAGTTGTTACGAACGCTGACAAACACAAACACTCAAATAGGAATTTGCATTCAAAAGCTTTAGTTTTCAAATTAAAGTTTGCTAAAGTAAGAAATCTTATGTTAAAATAGCAAAATATTATTTTTTGTTTTGTTTTCTGGACGCAACCAACTTATCCTTATTACTTACAGATGCCTTTTCAGTATTTTCCTCACTTGTTTTAGATCGTAAATGATTATGAAAACACCACAATAATTCTTGGTCATGTGTTACCTCTCTTATGACATTACACAGCGAATTGTCTCTCATGACTTTAAAAAAAAAAAAAAAAAAAAAAAAAAAAAAAAAAAAAAAAAAAAAAAAAAAAACATTAATTTTTTTTCCATTATTAGCATTTGCGAACGTGTGATTATATTACTAAAATTGTAGGTGTAATTTATATACTTGATACGACTAGATTATATGGCAAGGATCTTACCTCAAAAACTTGGTAATCGTCTGATCTGAAACAAAACAGAAAAACGTGCATATTTAAGTCATTCAACTAGGAAGTAATATCTGCACTTTGACTAAAGGTACCTGCATTACATTATTGTATGCACACATAGAAACATTGTTGTTAGTCAAACACGATGTTTCGTAAGTAGTTGTGGAAGTAAGAACTCTTCGTAGAGCCAGTAGTAAAATTAATTCACAATTAAAATAAATAATTTAAAATTATATATCTATGTGTGTGTAATTTATTACCGGTTAACGATTGAAAAATCAGCTATGGCGTCCAGCAAAAATAGTCATTGAGAGCCACGGAGGTATCTCGCAGCTTGCGAATTCCCGCATTATTAAATTAACATAATTTGATATATTTAGATAGGATTTGTTTTATTGACTACGTATTTGAGTTAACAAAAATATCACATACAGCAAATACGAAATCGGTACATACACAATAATTATAGTAATAACATATATAAAAAAATTATATAAATCAACAACAAATTTCGTGAGAACAATAGTTTATTAATTTTGACCGGATTACATCTACTTGATAGCTCCTACTTAAGAATTATAATCAAACAAACTTTTTTCCTTCAAGTTATACAAACCTCAGTAGCCTACGTATTGTAGAGCTATCAATAACATTATTTTGTTAATTTTGAAATAATTATTTAGGTGTTTATTGATTTTATGGTTTGTATTCCTAATTTATTGCCAAAAGTTGACCATTTTAAATATTTAAAAAATCGTACACAGTATAAATAATAACAAAATGTATTATGTAGTTCAAATTCTGTTATTACTTACATGTTTCAGTAATTCGCGTACTGATAGACTGAGAACCTGTAAACTCACTGAGTAAAAAAAGAAATACTTTATTTGAGAGAAAATTTCCCACGATTTTAACAATATGAACAATTCCCTGCGTGAGTATGTGTTGATTTAAAATAAATAAAAAACAGTAAATATGTAAGCGTTTGAGGCAGTTATTGAAGAGGCGTTTTAAGACAGTAAGCATAACATGCTCAGCTATGATATGTTATCACTCAGGATATCCAGCATTGTGTATTCAGACAGAGTCGTCCAGAAACTTTGTTTCTTGCTCCCCCCCCCCCCCCCGGGTCCGTCCTCCCCTTATCCATCCCGAACCCTCTTTCAAGCCTGTCTCTTTCACGCCATGTTTCTCGAGTTGTACTCCCGACTACGGGTAAAGGGTATTCTCTTTAGTAAGCAGTTTGCAGTGTCTTTAAAATACGTTCGCTTCAGAGAAGCTCCTGCGCACTTTGCTGCACGCCAACACAGAAAGGAGTAACATAACTTTAAACTTAATATATTTCAAGCCATATGCAATTTTGGTTTGACGGAAATAAGCATTGCAGGGAGATGTTCCCGAACAAACTGCGTTTGAGGAATTTATATCCACCTGGTTAACTGTGGCCACTCATAAAACTTCTTTGAAGCATCCACGTGAGTTCGGTTAAAGTTAGAGGAATGTATGGTACACTGGTGGGCGTGGATGTCGAACCTTGGCTGAGGAGGACACGTACGTGTTTTTCAGAATAGTGTTATCGAAGAAAGATAATCTCTTGTTGCAGACAAATTATTTCGAATAAATATTTTTTCCTGCATAGTTTTCTACTTTATAAATACATTGTAATTGCGGACATTTTTTGGAATATTTCATACCTTTGGCTATAGTGTATAAAGGTGGACAAAAAGTTTCAAAGTAGAAATGAAAAAAAAAAAAAAGTATAATTAAATATGTAATATTAGACACAATATGCAAGCACTTATCTTTTTTTTTTTAGCAATTGAGTAGATAGATATGTTTCATTTTATGTAAGATTAGTGGCTATGGATTTGGCACGACAGATACTACGGCAATAAAAAAATTTGAAGAGTGCACGACTCGGGAATCGAACCCGGGTGGCAAGAACGGGAATCTTGCATGAAACCACTACAACAGCAGTGTTTTCAAAACAAAGCCTTAGAAATTCTTTTTAGACAACTTGCATCTAACTAGTTATTCCTTTGCACTTATAAGGCTTCATTTTCTGATGTTTAAAATATAATACTATAATCCATTCACGGTTACTTCGCATTTTTCTGAAGCCCTGCTGAAGTTCTACTTCCAGTATATTCCTCCGCCTTGTGCAAACTAAGCTGAACTAAGTCTACAGAAAAATACACTCAAGGACAACGCACTGAACTCGTGCGTACTCAGTTGTAATAATATTTTGCATGAGAACTATTTCTCACTAGGCATGAACCACACACGTGTTTTCTCACTGCTTTAATTCGTATTTATTATGGATTAAATATTTTAATTTTTAAAGCAAATAATTCAATTTAACGAAAAGTAAGTTTTTTTTTTTTCCTCCAGATGTATAAAATGCTTGTGATACATGGCATATTTAGGAAATAACTAAACACGTTATACATGAGGTGATTTTTCAAAGGTTTGATTTTAAATATGTGAAGAAACCGTGAATAGACTATAGTATAGTTTGCAGATGTAAAATTCTACATAACTTATTCATCCGGGCTTCCGGGAGGGGAAGGGGCACATGTGACGCCCCAAAATATTTTTAGCTGAAGGGGTGAAGAGTTCAATTATTCCCCTCCCTCTGGCTAAAACATGTACGTCACGATTCTGTTTCAGAAAAAAGAAGGAAAGCGTTTGTAATCTTCTGATAATGGTTTAGACTGAAATATAATAGAAACGCCAAAAATAAAAAATTACTTAACCAAGTATATATGTGTCGCATAGATTGTATTGATGAGCCAGGCACGTTTGAATATTGTACGTGTATTAAAACTAAAAATAGATACTAATTATACGGCTTTGAAATACAGACGTCTGACATTTTTCTTGCTATTCGTCAGAAACCTATTTCCTCGGCTATATTTCGACATAGTTAATTATTGAGGTTTTTTTTTGTTAAGGTATTTGAATTATAATTAATCCCAAACTATTATAAAAAAATTACAGTATATTTCCTCTTCTTTTCGAAACCAAATGTGGACGTTCGTTTTTGACCATGAGAGAGGGGGAGGTTTGAATAATCCCTCCCCCTTTCGCAATAAAATCAAAATATTTCGGGGAGCGACATGTCCCTTACTTCCCGTAGGTCTGGTACACTTGCGTGAAAAAGTATGCATTTTAGCTTCACAATGTTATACTGTGTCACTGAATACGCTCTTAGCAATCATGACGCTGAAGAAATACTTGAAGAAATATCGCAAACCATAACTGTATAACAGTACATCTGCAAACTATATTGTTATAATATTTTAAACGTCATTAAGTGAAGCGCTTTAAAGAGGGATGATTCAAGTTGATAAACCTTTCAAGGCAGTTTCATTCAAGATGCACAGCTGATGTAGCGGTATCATGCAAGATTCCCAATCTTGCGACCCGGGTTCGATTCCCGGCTGGTGCAATGGTCACATACTCCTTGACATACCGTCTTGTTGAGTCTGTAGTCATGGCTCTCAAATTAAATGAAACGTGTTTTTCCGCCTCCATTCCTAAGAAAATAAGTAAGTACTTACCTAAGGGCGCAAAATGAAATCCTGTTGAAATTTGATTTGAGCTGTTGACGTTTTTTGCGTATGAGTGAATAGCGTGTCTGTATGTCTTTGTTACTTTAATTAGTTTTACAGGGGAGAATTTCTTATAATGCTTCATGCATATTTTCATTCTGTGGGTGAGTTAAGGGTTATCTCGGCAATTCAAGTATATAATCTTGTAATTTAAATTATGACATCGGAAATGTAATAATATTTTCTCCGTGTACAAAGAGTCCCATAGCAGCATAGTAGCTCAGATGGAGCACAAATAAAAATATAATTGATTAATTTTACATTATAAAAATTAGCTTAGAAAAATCACTTCGGGGGCCTGAGAGGCGTGTTAAATTTATATAATTATGATAGATCAAGCACTCGTGTTCTAAATGATGGTCATACAAATGTTTTAAGTCACACATCATACCTCCAGAACATCATACAGGTTTGATCTATAGTTTGCAGACGCTAATTAAGGTGCTTATTTGATTTACAACCAACTCGCCCAACTTTTTGCAGTCACTTTTTGCGGTTGCACTTTAACGCAACTCTTACAGTCACTGTTTTGCGGCTGTGCTCGAACCGGCAGCTGGTGTTTTGGATCAGGAAAACAAACGGTAATTTTTTCTGATGGGTTTCTGATGGTTTGGGCATTCAATTGGCTGTTGGTTTTCTGATAACTGGGGGCTGTGCTCGAACCGGCATCTCTATACTGCTATTATGCTATTATATATATATATATATATATATATATATATATATATATATATATATATCACTAACGCCGTGAATTAATAAAAAATAACAATTTCTAGAAATTTTGTGATATATATATATATATATATATATATATATATATATATATATATATATATATATATATATATATATATATATATATCACAAAATTTCTAGAAATTGTTATTTTTTATTAATTCACGGCGTTAGTTTAACTTGATGCAGGAATGCATAACTGTACACTAGCAGTCCTAAAATATTATATTAATGGCATGCCAAAATTTTTTCTTAAATTTTGCAAAATATGAAATGAAAATCGTCAGTAAATTTGCTGTCATTGTTTTTCACTTTTTTGTGGAACGGCAACTGCGTCTCGTCGCAACTGCGTCAGTAGCAACAATTCTGTTTGTAAATCTGACAGCTGACAACAGACGGTTTTTTTTTTTTTTTAATTGCATACAGAGAATTATTTACTCGCGGGGGCTGTGCTGTTAGCACGCTCGCCTCCCACCAAGACGAGCCGGGTTCAATCCCCGTCCGGGTCAACGGATTTTCGCAAGTGGGAATCGTGCCGGACGATACCGTTAGTGAGCGGGTTTTCTCGGGGATCTCCCGTTTCCCCCACCACTTTCATTCCGGTGCTGCTCCATACTCGCCTCTATCACCCTCCTCGGCCTTCAAGACCTTGCTCTTAAGACCCGACCAAATCTCTTCACTCACTTTACTCGCGACTATTCTTGAACGGCTCCTACATCTCACGCATCTGCTTCGAGTAGTAAACCTTCCTGTAGATATTCTATCCGTACTCAGCTCACGACCCGGTGGTATGCAGATCTTTCTGGCTTTACGTAGTGCACACTAACACTTAGGAAGTTAACGGGTGGTTCGGATTTCGTTCTTTGTAGTTAGTACTTTGTCATGTTTAAGCTGTAACACACCTTGACGTTCAACTGTCTACAACACGTCTTCACAGATAAGCAAATGTGGGATGATAGGTACTTATAGTGTTCCCTTCCCGACTACACACGCAACCGAATTGAAAGCTTCAAACTTAAAGTGGTCGCTCAGAAGACTTCATACTCCCTACTATACCATAATACTTCCAGTGTATTCCTACAACTGAGCAAACGATGTCCCTCAAAATCGTCTTCCTTCCTGAGAAGCGACCGAGTTCTCAGTCCACCGTTTATTTGTAAGATAATATGCATCACAGTTGAAATAATTTCTACTGGTGGTTCATTCTGTATATTATATGTTCAAGTGTAGGAATACTTATAACACGAAAAAATGGACATGCGTGGTAATAAAATTACATATTTAAAAAATTAATAATAATCATTGCTATACTCCACCAAAAATGTAATAAATTTGCCACATTCCTGGCACAACCGATGTATAGCACCATTTTTACTGGCTGTTTGTCGTTAACTTATTAAAATAACATAGGCAAATGTGAGTACTTACTGTGATATCAAGCAGCTACCTGTAGGACCTTCCTGGGTACAGGGCATTGTATTCCCTTACACGCGCCCAAAAAATATTAAGCGAAGCGACACAAACTCGTAGAGAGCTTGGGCACGGGGCAGTAGATGTCAGCACAGTCAAGTGCACTGGCTGCTATCTCACCGACGATTGTCGGTGGTGGGTACAATCCGACTAGAAGCAAAATGATACTGACACGCTTCCAGGTGGATGTTAGGAATCGCAATGAAGCAGCGAGCGGCCCGGATATGGATTATTCCATGACGCGACGTCTTGCCTGGCTGGTATTCCCGCACGGTAGACCAGCCGGGGCGCGCATTGTCCAGGCAGTGGGACCACGAGGTTGGGAGACGACGTGTAGAGCTTCAGCTCGGCTCTGAACATCCCCGGGAAGCTGTGGGCACGTCATGTCCGGTCGCCGCCGCGGGGAGGAAGATATCCGGCGGGGAAGCAAGCGTGACCTTATTCCAGGAGGAACGTGACGGGATATATCCGCCTCCAGGCGCGACACACTACAACTCGCGAGTAGCTGGCGCCGTCTCGGGGTAGTGTGTTCCACACATCACACCCGGAGCTCAGCACTCGTCAGTGCGACCCAGACAGGATCAGTGGACTACTAAGGCCGACAATGACAAGCCAGTCCCGCTTAGGGTATATACGGAACTCAAAAGTAGTAACATTACAATTTTGCAATCGGAAAATATACAGCCAAGTTCAGTTGGGCCGTATATCACAGTTTTGACGCGAATACGTCTTTAAATTTGCGACCATAGCGGGAGGCAATCCAGAAAATCCGATGATATCAAACTCGGGGGGATACAGTTTGGCATTGCAGCTCCGAATCTATCGTCTACATTCAAAAATCAATTACACCACTCGATTGCCAAATGATCAAAGAATATGTTACGTTGAGTGAGGACTGCGTGGCAACGGGCGGGGGGGGGGGGAGGGCGGTTCTCATAACTTCCGCGTAGTAAACTTTGACAATGAGAAGCTACGACGCTCGTTTTAAGTTTCAATCGACAGCTCTCGTCCAGATCAATCAACTGAGTGTGTAAAAACATTTGTGTGGCGCGGTTATAGTGAAACTGTATGCATTTAATGTAAAAAATTAAGAAAACATAACATAACTTCGGGCTGCACTCGTCAAAAGCCAAGTCGAAATACAGAAATCGTATATGGTTGGAAAGAGCATCTTAAAAGCAATCCAGTGATACCCATAAAACCCCATATGATCGAGTGAAAACATAACATAACTTCGGGCTGCACTCGTCAAAAGCCAAGTCGAAATACAGAAATCGTATATGGTTGGAAAGAGCATCTTAAAAGCAATCCAGTGATATCCATAAAACCCCATATGATCGAGTGAAAACATAACATAACTTCGGGCTGCACTCGTCAAAAGCCAAGTCGAAATACAGAAATCGTATATGGTTGGAAAGAGCATCTTAAAAGCAATCCAGTAATATCCATAAAACCCCATAAGATCGAGTGAAGCGGTGCTGGGAACGTAAAATAAACATCAAGGCGTCCGAGCGTATCAATGTAGACATATTAACGCAAAACAAACGGCCGTGTCCCCAACACAGCCAAACCCAATTTTTATGTAGCCTGTCCTGTTATTAGTTAGGTAGAGTCTAACGTGTCGTTGACAGCGAGATCATTAGAGACGGAGCAAGTTATTCAGACACGCAGAAGAGGGGAGGAATCAGCCAGGTTTGTAGCTACTACACACCCCAGCATCCGCCTCGAGTAATTTCCAGAAATACAGAAAACCGAAATCCAGATGGTTGGACCGGGAATTCGAACCCAGATCCACCCGAGCACCATTTTGTTTGTGCATATTCAAATAAAACATCTAAAATGGCAGTTTTTGGTTACAGAGGCCAAAACTAAAGTGTCCATAGGCGTGCCTTAGTTCAGTACATCATGATTCCTTCTGTACTTCGCTGGAAACTTTTTATTATTTTGTCTAACATATGGCGAACGAACTATGTGACAATTACTTACCGAGATAACCCATTGCCATACTTTCCTCTAGAGATGCATTCTAGTCATTTCTAAAGGTGATCATGTATGTTTAAAATATACCTTAAAAGAGAATTTTCGCCATATTTGATAATAATTAGATGAGTAGTTACTGAGATCTAATGTAAGCTTGGAAAATTAAATTTTAATGTCAGTGCCATCGAAAAACGTGGACGATTGAAGCTCATATTATAAATGTATGGTTCACAGTATATACATTAGCACATTAGATTTGAACTGAATGAGTTTAATGGTAGGTACCAGAGATTGAAACAAATGTTTGGATGGCTCTCCATACTATTGTTTACATGAAAATGTGATGAGAATTGGTTAAGGGGGTTCGAGAGACTAAAATTACATTATATATGTTAGCATATTACACTAAAGGAATAGCATTGAGAAAAAAAACGTAATAAACATTGTTACAGCGCAAACTGTTCGTGTGTGGAGGACACTCTGATCACAAGTTTGAGCGCGCCTCTCTGCTGTACCTGTCTGCAGAAACCAGACCAAGTGTCTTAACGCAGGTCGTCTGACAACACTTGAGTGCTGTTGGCTATGCAATTCCATTATATGTGTACAACAGCGTGTGTATGCAACGCGTGGAAGACGACAGCGAGCATCTAATGAACAGTTGAGAGTGGTATGCACGCCCGCGTCCAAAGCCAACAATCTAGGGAGCGACACTAACACGCACGTCTAGCGCCTCATCGCTCCTACGAGCAAGGCGTGCAGTGTTTCCGTCCTAACGCTTTACTGAGCGAGTTATATCCGTAACAGAGCGACTTCATTACACGCTATAAAAGTCCACAGATTAAACTGCGCCCGTATATTTGTACTTTTCTCTTGCCGCTTAAGAAAACTGCATTGGCGAGTTTTAAAAATGCGATATTTGAGCATTTTCGAAATTTCTTTTTCTCCGAGAATACACTTAACATGAGAAAATTAAAAAATAGGGGCATAGATAATTGGTTTTTTTTTTTTCTGACAAAAAGTCGTATTTGAAGAACATTTATTTACCTGGATACGCGTATTCACGCAAACAACTATTTCACAAAAAACGCGGGAGCCCACCCCACTCTTTAAAATACTTCGAGCGTGGCCGAGAGGGTGGTTGGGAAGGGGGGGGGGGGGTGGCGTGTCAGTTGTTCATCAAGGGTTGATAACAAAGCCTGGACATAAGGGTCGTTCAGGCCGCCCTCGTTGCAAGTCAGAGCCACTGTTGGGGGTAGATTTACGTTCTCGCGTTGCTCTGGCAGGTTTATCCCTGACACATACTCATCGTCGTGAATGTTTCCGATGATGTGTAAAGAGCATGTTGGAGAGAGTAACTTCTGACCTGGACAAAGTGATGGCCGTGTTCGAGGTTTCTAAACGTGCGTGGAGCGCGGGACATTCCATCGTGTACTCGCGCCCGACATACTGGATCCACACCTGGAATTGTGTGGAGTTACACATCCCTATCGCCTCTAGTGTTCACTCAGGGGAGCATTACAAGTCCGTCGTGTGACTGCGATATTGTCAACCCTGTCCTCTAACCATATATCGACACACTTCAGGAGCCGATCTTCCGGCGTGACAACGCGTATCCCCATACAGCTGGTGTAATACAGCGTGCTCTGTACACATGCTACCCTGGCCTGCTAGATCTCCAGACCTCAGCGTCAATCGGGCATGATGGTACGGCGCCTGGCAAGAACGTGGGATACAGTACCCCACAGAGATATTCAGCGTCTGTACCACACGTTGCATGCTAGAATTACTCCATATGTCCGTTACACTCATTATTACGGTGTCTGCTGTATGTGTTGCATCTAGTGTTCTTGATGTCCGACGGACTTGGTGTTTCAATCAATCCCACGGGATGTTCATGGATGCACTTCCATTACTGTATGTCGTTTCGTGTTTTGATAAAAAATTATAGTCCGGAAAAATATGACAATAGAGGAAAATAATTACTTTTCATAAAATAATAAAACAAGTTACAGGGATTTATATATTTTTCGTACAAATATCAAAATCGAACAACATTAATACGTTTATGAATGCGAGTGTTATTATAACGTCCTGAAGAATATTTCTTGGAAATTTCTAATGCAGTTCGCCCGTATTACAATTCTAACTTTTTTAATAAAATTTAAAATAAAAATAGTAAAAAAAAAATTCTTGCCGCAGGTGAACATAGTTCCGATTCCACATCGATTGTAACATGTCACTCTTGTGACGAAATAAACACTTCAGCTAACGCCAAACTGTGTGTTAAAATAGCGTTTTAAATTTTGTATGAATCGATATTTTAAGATAAAATTCTAATATTTACCCTGAAAGTCATAATGTATATATTTTGCAAATGATTTGTTTTTGTTTTATTTTGATCAGTTATTATCAATATTATCCTATGAAATCATTAAAAAAATTGGCACTTGAACAACTTGAAGTAACTCAGCTATTGCTTTGAATTTCATGCGACGTCATTCAACATAATTGAATAAAATGTTTATGTAATCTACATTTTTTTTTCTAAGTGGTTGCCTCGTTACAATTTGTTTTAAAAATTATATGTACGGAACAATCGAACCGACTTCAACTTACTGTGACAGGCTGACAGTTATACTTGTATGCAGTATAGACAAAAATTGTCAAATAACATTAACCGACTAGGGACTACAGCAGGTGTTATTATCATGCTATTTATTGGTCAATACTTATTCCCAGCTCAGCATAGCATTTCGACCTTGGAGATGGAAACAGTCAACCCACGTACTAGATAATAACAGAGACGTAGTGGCGTGACTTTATAGGTTTCAACCACGCCGGCCAAATACTTTCAAATGGCGGCCATTTTACAATTTAGGGTGATATGTCGTATTTCGGAAACCATTCAACTGACTTTAAACCAAATTTTGTATACTGACAGCGCAAGTTGAAAGCATTGAATTAAGAGGTGAATATTATTGTTGGTCCGCCATTTTGAAATATACCGCTGCTTAAAAAATCGAGCTTTTAGGGCATGTCTCGAAAACTACTCAATCAAATTTTAAGCCAAATTTAGCACGTATGTAAAACTATGATAGGTCATAGGTAAATGTCATTAATTGAACTTAATTAGACAATTATTTTCAAAATAGTGGCCATACAGATATTTTTGGTTCGTTTAGTATTACTAACATACTGTTTGACCAATTTCAACCAAATTTCGTACGTTAACTGTGTATATTACAAGCATAATAAAAACCACTTTTGTCCGCCAATTTGTAAGATAGTGCTAAATGAATTAAAAAAGGTTTTTGTGTAAAATCTCACGAAACGATTTACATATATTCTCTCTCTCTCTCTCTCTCTCTCTCTCTCTCTCTCTCTCTCTCTCTCTCTCTCTCTCTCTTTCCCCGTCCATCATAATTTGCTACCGAATTTGGCAAACAAGTAGAACTACTGCAGTTAAAATGTACAAATAAGTTTCAAGTATTTCAAAAACTTATTTTCATAATGGCGGCCATATAGATATTTTAGTTTTGTATGTTATATCGTTTAAACCATGTAATTAATTCCAATGAAACTTTGTATACTGGCTGTACATATTGCAACCATCAAATGTGACCACACAAAATTTATTGTCCGCAATTTTGTAAAACAGTATTACATGACAAATAAAAATCACGTGATGTCTCCGAAAAACAACCTATTTCGCCAATAAGCATTACTATGGCAGGCCATGTAAACTGAAAAACTTTGAGAGGCTGAGACAAACATGTTTTCCAAATGATAGCCATATAAAAATTTTAGCTCAAAATATTTTATCTACGAAATTACAAAACAAATTTCAACTTAACTTTGTATGCCGACAGTACCAATTATATCTATCAAAATTGTCTATGCGAAAACTCATTTCTCCGCCATTTTGTAAGATAGCCCGACATTAAATAATACTACTATTATGTTCTATCTCGGGAAACATTCAACCGATTTCCTTCAAATTTGGGGAAGTACTTGTATTGTGCTGGGCTATATTAATTTACGTGTTTAAAGTGTGTAAGTCTCATATTTTTCCAATGGCGTCTATATAACCATTTTATCTTATTGTGCTATATCTACGAAACTATGGAACAAATTTACATTTAACTCTGTATATTGCACATATGACAATCATCCAATGTGATAATACATAAACATTTTGTCCTTAGTATATATCAAGATCGTCAAATGAACAATGGACATTTTATGCCATATCTCGAGGACCAATCCACCGATTCGTACAAAAACCTCACAAAGTATTGCTATAGTAGTGTATGTAAATTAAAATGCGTTATGTGCGCTAGGCATGTCTTAATGGGGTTTACATAAATAATTTTGATTAATTTATTACATATATGGCAACTTTCAACAAAATCGAACCAAATTTTCTACGCAAAACCATTAATTAGAAGCGTCAGTAATGCATTCAAAGATCCTCTTTTGCTGTATTTTCCGCAAAATAGTGTCAGATGAGTAAATTGAACATTTTGCCATATTTCCGGGACAATTAAACTAATTGCCACCAAAATTTGCACAGCTACAGAAGGCCATGTAAGGTTACATTATTTAAATAGGGCAAGCCATTTATATATATTTGGTATATCTATTTAACAATTTAGCCAAATGCAATCAAAGTTTTATGCTCAGGTACCTAATTTGAAACATCCTATACAGAAATTATTTTTATGCAGTTTATATAAGATATCTCTGTTAAACAAAAAGGTTTAATGCTATATCTCGGAGACCAAACAACTGATTTCCACCAAATTTTTCACACAAGTGGTATTATGGTAAAATTATGTGTTTCAGACACATATTTTCAAAGTGATGAGTAGCAGGGAAATGGGTATTCCCCAGCAACTGGCGTCCTGGCGGGGAGCCACGGCGGCTATCTTAGATGACGCCATGACGAAATATAATTCTCAGTCATTCCTCTCCAAGGGCGGCCATCTTGTTTTTCCCTCGGAATTTCCCTTTTCCCAAACTCCTGCTCTATAATGCCACTGGGTGTTTCATACTGTAATTACACATTGTTTTCTCATTTCATTATGGTTTGTTTTACGCTAAATCATTTCACTTTGGTTTTTCATGCTCTTTCACTCCACCTTGGTTTTAACATGATCTATCATTACTTCTTCTCTCTCTCTCTCTCTCTCTCTCTCTCTCTCTCTCTCTCTCTCTCTCTCTCTCTTTCACACTCGGGAAGTTTCACTTCGCTAATACGCGGCCAAATTTTATGTTTTCAATTTTAGCATATTTCATACTTATTACAACAAAATAATGATGTTTTAATTTGTAATTTACAACTGAAAAGAGATTTTAAGGTTTGAATAATTATTTTA
The DNA here is from genome assembly GCA_029891345.1 of Dryococelus australis. Lineage (NCBI taxonomy): Eukaryota > Metazoa > Arthropoda > Insecta > Phasmatodea > Phasmatidae > Dryococelus > Dryococelus australis. Next base: position 6,167,650 of record CM056997.1, read on the forward strand.
ATATATTTAGATATGATGGCGAGGCGGAAACAAAGTGAAGTTAGCAGACGTGGCGAGCCATGACATGGCGTGTTGCTGTTTTACCATACGAAGAGTAAATTATACTTAACCCGAAAAATACTTCAAATTACCACATCACGTTTGTAGGCGTTGTGTTTATTAAACCTACCTTAGCAAGGTACGATGTTGTGATAAATATGTGTTTCCACGGCAGTAATAAATATAGCGTTATGGTGTGTTTCGTTAACCGCTGCGTGTGAAATAGCGTGGCGTGGCTGTTTGGTGATAGTTACGTTGGATCTGTGTGCGATTTCAAATATTTGATATGAACTATTTATACGTTGTAAATGTGAACTGTTTTTATGACGAAGTTATTTATTTTCACCCACGTCTGTTTATTTATCAAAACGTTATACATTTGCCCTGGGTGTTTGAAACACAGTCGTGTAACGTGATTTACCACCAAAACCAACAAAATAACCAAGCCCAGCCCCAATAAATTTCAATAAACCTAATACACAGTAAGTAGTAATACATATAAATATGAATGGAATAAAAGTTACGGTAGGCTTATTTGAGTGCATGTTCACCGCTATAGTTTAAGTTTCTATAACAGACAATGAGTGACACGAGTTGCGTGCTTGATTTTAATGTCGCTTTTTCGTTGGACTGTCTATTCCTTCGTTATTCGAACTGAGGCCGTACTTTTAAAGAAACAACCCAACACATATCAATATCAAAAAGGTAAATAATACAGTTCATTACCCCACAGTTGAAACAGTGTTTAACACAATCACTGCAAAATATTAATGTGCATTACGTGTAATGTGCTATGTTGTGGAAAACAAATATGGTAATGTAATGTTACCGTACGAACTATAGTAAATTCAGGCATTTTAAAAACGTCATAAAGCTGACCTAAATAATGTTATAGGTATAAACTGTGAATATTCGTACGAAATGGTTTTTGAAATAGACCTAAGACAGAATACTTTGAAAAGCTGTAAACAGTAAACAATACATTTGACAGGTATAAAAGTAGAAGTCACATTTCAATGTTTATGTTTAGGTGTAGCGAAAGTATACGAACACATGCACACACACAATGACATGTAAACATTGCTTTTGACAGATGCTACATGACAGTCACATGGCAATGTTTGTTTACATTTGGCGGAAGGATACGAAACGGGCCTGCAAGTAGATATTTAGCACGGCTCTGAGAAAGTTGCTTCCAATGTGGAATGGACTATAGATATTACCATCCCAGCAGTCAGAAAAAAATTTGGGCAGGCCACGATTTTACATATACAGTTATATGAAAAATCAAAAATAAGAATATTAAAATATCAAAAGGGCATTGAAAAGATGTAATAAGAGCTGCAGCCCACTGATTCATATGTGTAAAAGTTATATATATAAACTAGCAGCAACTGTTATATGTCTAATCCGGCCTACGTGAGCATGGGAAACTAATTTAAGCCCTCTGCAACAATGGCCCTAATCGCGATCATGTTTGTCCAGTCCCAGTAAAGCCGCGAGCGTGTCCTTTCAATTAGAATTTTCCTTCATGTCTAGGCGTATGGGACTGCACTTAGATGCATTTAGGTCCTGTCCTAACCGACGAACTCTTCTTAGTTTTTAAGTAGATTAGAAAAAATCTGCTATGCCATTTTGCCACGTAGGTGAGCTGCTTTACTGTTCTACGCCACAGAGCAGCCTACATTTCACCAAACTTCCGATATGAGATGCTTTACTGTTCTACGCCACAGAGCAGCCTACATTTCACCAAACTTCCGATACGAGATGCTTTACTGTTCTACGCCACAGAGCAGCCTACATTTCACCAAACTTCCGATATGAGATGCTTTACTGTTCTACGCCACAGAGCAGCCTACATTTCACCAAACTTCCGATATGAGATGCTTTACTGTTCTACGCCACAGAGCAGCCTACATTTCACCAAACTTCCGATACGAGATGCTTTACTGTTCTACGCCACAGAGCAGCCTACATTTCACCAAACTTCCGATACGAGCTGCTTTACTGTTCTACGCCACAGAGCAGCCTACATTTCACCAAACTTCCGATACGAGATGCTTTACTGTTCTACGCCACAGAGCAGCCTACATTTCACCAAACTTCCGATACGAGATGCTTAATGATACGAACAAACCAAAATCATCAATGCCAATATTTAAATGTTTTAATACAGGGTCCTCTTCGGTTAATAAAATTAGCTACGTCTAGGTAACGAACTAAACGACAATAATACCGGTACATATACATTTATGTCGTGAACCACGGCCATTTTACAAGGCCCCGTTTCAAACGTGATTTTTTTTTTCGAATTCCTGGGCGAACAGTAGCGTTTTCCTCTCATAACTTCTCGCCGCACCTTTTGCAGCCACCATTCAATATCTTCCTTTATGTAAAGTCTCCCAACGGCATTCCTCCCGCAGAACTACCGATATCATGGACCTAATGGTCATCCACAACATATACAGAAACCCCATCACAAGACGCTGCGTCATTACTCACTGCCCGTCTTCCACAGCTCAGTAAGTTCCCTACACTCCAAAGTGACGTAAGTGCCTTTCGAGGGCTTAAGGTTGTGCAAACCATCTGCCATCTTGCGACTAAACCATTCGGATCTATAAATAACACTTACTGTGGTTACTCATTAACAGTAGTGATCAAAATCGCGATTCTGTGTCAGATGATAGGATTAAAAATTGAACAACCACTTTTGTGTTGCTAATATGGGAAAAACAATTATACTATCATGTATCACCATAAGTTCTCTATTTTCGAGTACTTGATTCATATATTTGTTTCAAAAACCCGGAAGCAGCAGCGCCGAGAATTTAAAACTGGTCACCATGCCGAGACCAAAATGCAAAATTCTATCAAGGAAGCCAAAACGAGATAGAGTTCAACGACTCAGCAGTAGGGAGAGGAATCAGTTGCATCGACTGAGGCAGAAAGAAGAGCTGACCGAGGCCCTGGTGGAAGCCCAGCCCGGTCCTAGTGGGTCCAGGACCTGCCCACTGAAGTATCAGGCAAGTCCAACAAGATAGTTTTCGAGTATGACAAGTCCCAGCAGGCACAGCTCGTTGACTTTAGTTCTTACCGACCAGTCTTTCATTTCCGGCCTTGATGCACATCGAATTTCACGGAGAATCTAGAGGTACTCCTACACACAATTATTTTTTTTATTTGAAGAAATTTATTTATGGAAAGACTACAAATGAAAATAAATATAGTCAATGATGATAGTTTTCAAAACATAGCACCAAAAAGTCTAACATTTCGGAATATGCGAGCCCAAGTTTTCTATGCTCCTAATTAACTTTGCCAAATATATCACATATGCGATCTATATCATATAGAAAATTAATTAAGCATCAAGGAGCAGTACTCGGGTACTGGCATTCTGAATATATTTTTAAATAGTGTCACAAGATGCCTGAGGGGCGTATCTGAGTTCGTGAGGGATGGAGGTCTTAAAAATAAAAACTTAATTTGATTTATTGATTTATTTACAGCATCAAATTATCTATCTCCACTGTTACTCTTTTCAGTTCACAGTGAGCGCAATATTTAATGTCTATTTCAACTGTAATTAACGTCCCGACTTAATGTCACTGTTTTGTTATAGTAAATTAACTCATACTCATCATTATCACACCTTCAATCTGTCTGTCATCATTTGTGAAACCTTTCACTCACGCACCAAGTCCAATAGTCCAGCCAGCGATTTGCACTCTTCCCTGTTGTGATGCTCGCAGTGGCAGATTTTGCTTCCCTGGCTACTTCCGGCGCTACTCGTTGCTCTTCTAGCTCATCGTCTGTGGCTTAACATCGCACAGTCGCCCTGTCTCCCGACACTCAACACTCTCGGCACGGAGGCTTGTCGCACTTTTATATTATCGTTCGCCTTGATCAGAAATGTTCAGCTCACCCCGAGTTACGCTGAGATAAACAAGGGCAGTAGTAATGACCAGAACATTCCTTCTGTAATTTCTCAAAGACATCCGATACCCAAGGTCGTAAGTGGCGCGCGCCCTCATAGGCATAGTAGGTACACATTGTAAACATTATTTTGTGAAAAGCCGCTGAATCTCCGAATTGCAACAGATAGCGCGCACACATCCATAAATCTTCCGTGCTTCGCACTCTCGCAAAGCACGAGCCTCGAAAAATGTGAACAATCAAGATCCACTATAAAAAATTTTCTGTTGTTTTGCATTCCCGGTACACTGATTGGGTCCTAGGAAAGTGCTTCCCCTGTTAACACTAAGCAGTTAATTTTTATTTTCAAATATTTTTTTGCAGCAAGCAATAACATACAGACTGGGATCCACTACAAAAAACCGAGTAGACAGGTCTTGTTTTGTGACTTATTCTTCCTAGATAACATTTCTGCATTGGTAAATTTTTGTTCACATGAAACTAGTACAAAATAAAAAAAGTTTAGGAAATTAACAATTATTGTTAGAAGTTGCGTTTGGGATGTTTGGCGCGATTCGGCACTTGGCATCGAAGCCAGAGCTGGGGCGGCCGCCATGTTGTGATGTCGCCCTGGCGGCCATCTTGGAAGCCAGTGCCCTGTGACTGTTGACCTTGACCTTTGACCCCAAACATCCAAAAAAAAATTAATATAAAAAATTAAATTTCCTAAGCTTCCCCCTCACCAAACAAATTAGTCGACCGGCCTCCTACCCCTTCGCCCTAAACAGTCAGTCGACTTAGTGCTGTCAGCCCTCATAGCAGCCATATTGAATTCAGATTACCTTGACCCCAAGACCTTGAATGGCCTCAAAAACAAACCTCGAGATAGAACACATAAAAGTCAACAAGAATATTATGTTACTGACTACTACAACCATAATGGGTGGCGATAAACTTGACCTTGACACATGAGCTTGAATGACCTTGAAAGAAACTCGAGGGGAATGTATAAAAGTCAGCAAGTATATTACGTTACTGACTACTTCCACCAGTTTGATTGCAGGTGAACTTGACACACTGTGAAGGGCAGGTAATGTAAGTAGCTACACTTTGAGGACATGTACCGAAACCTACTTGCAATAAACCTGGTGCCAGTTTACTGATGAGAAATGCAATTCGCCTTTACAGTTCTTTGCATGTCCAAGTCAACAGTCACTACAGCAGAACTGCACGTGTCACAAATATTACATACGACAGGGAGTCTTAGCACAATTAAAGTACTCGTGCCGTCGTACATCATTGTCTAAAGTAAATGTCATATCACAAAAGTAACACCTATTACCACACAGTGGTTCAGGCAAAGACTCAGATGGACCTGTTGGAGATGTACGTGCTGGAGCTAAAGTATCAGGTAATGTCGACTGCACTGGTGGAAGTAGATGCTGCTAGTGATGTAGCCATCACAGCAGAAGAAGTTGATGGTCAGAAACTATGATGGGGTGATGCCTCAAGAAAATGGAATGAAGTGTGTATCTCTTTTATGTTTGCAGTGGCATAAAAGCAGCAGCAGCGATGAGTCATGTGAAGGGAACTTTCCTCCCCTCCATACCAATCGAAAGAGCATGTATCAACCGGCATGTCAGATGTACAGCATGTGGGAGCAGAGGAGCACCAAGCACAACTGTAAACCTCCGACGGGCAAAATGTCAACAACAGCCACATCCACTTTCGCCGCAGCGAGCCTACAACCTGCAACCACTGGGCAGCTACGACCACCACAGCAGTGTTGCAGCCAAGAATATTGATGATGTCGAGTGGACAGCCTCAAAAGGAGGCGTTTGACATGGACTGCATCCTCCAGCCTTAAGTCCGTTCACCACGCCGCCATCTGCGATCAAGTGTTTTTGTGTTGTGTTAGTTTTAAGATATTTTTTGTGCTATTTGTGTATTTTGAGAAGGGTTATTTGTTCTCTCATCATGCACATTGTCAAATGCAATACCACGCTACCATGATATGGGCCATGCAATATTATGTATAATATTCTGAGGCAATATTCGTAGTCCAGCTACATGCTTATGCACGGAATAATAAATAATATTCCCTTCATTGGCCACTATAAAAGGACAGAATAAATAGGACTTTTCCAGTATCCGCGTGCGTGTTTTTTTTTTTTGCAAACCAACTAAACATAACATATTGCACACATGGCAAGGAATGCATTTTATTTTAAGTAGTTGATGCATGACTGATTCAAGTGGCTAGTTCTATCACTGGCCCAAAGTGACTTTGGTCGGACGCTAGGCTAAACATGTCCTTGTGGAATGCGACTTAGTCTGTGAGCTAGACGAGTGCTCTGCCAGTGTACAGAACTGGTCTCGTTGGCTGTCGACTGGGTGCGAAGCCTGGCCCAGTTAGGATCAATTAGTGGGTTTATTCGTGTGGGTATACCTGGGCAGCATGACCCCTACAGGTAACTTGGTAGGGATTCGTCAGGAGATGTACCAGGGGTTGTTGCTGTGGTACAGTTGCTACCAACTAGCATGATATCTAGCACGTGGGCAGACGAGGTGCTTGACAAGTCGGGTGCCCCACCGAGGGAGGGAGTGCTCCTTCACTGTGTTATAGGAAAAGGCTTAAACCAATGGATGGTACCATTCGGTTATCTTGGGTGGCAGTTCAAAGATAGCTGGTATGGTGGCGGGTGGTGCTGGAGTGGTGAACCAACCGAGTACTGCAGGTTGCTCTCCTTGACTACGTAGCTCGAACACATCAGGTAGGGATTTAAGTCCCCAGGAAGATTTCGAGGTAGCCCTTGATCATTTTGCCCTGTTTGAATACCACTACTGTGGGTAAATGGCATTAGGATAAATATCTAGGATCAGACCTGGTCAGAGTGAGGCAGTCGATGTGTAGACAGTGTAGGTGCGGGGGACACTATGCCCTAAATCACTCAAATTCCAGCACCAGGGTAAGGAGTTAGTCGAGCTGCGTAGCGTCAACAGTGGTCCCAACACGGTGAGGTCCTAGTAGGGTTGGTCTAATCAAATCCAGAGAGGTACCCCTCTCGGCACCACCATTGCACGATGAGGACAAACCCTAGACTGGCATTCCAATTCCTAAGGAATGGTATCGTAGTGTCTGGGCTCTGCGGTTCACCCCCACTAGTGCGGCGAATGGGTGGTCATCCAAAATTGTTCTGTATATTTTATAAGATGTTATGGAAAAATAAATCCCAGTCTCCTGCCGTCCCCCATTTAGGGCTGATGTCTACGGAGAATGGATACTACGATACTGAAGTAATATTCGAAAGTAAGAGAACTAAGATTTATTCATGTTTACACAAATAAGAATGGTGAAGGTACTGCCTCATATCACCTAGGGCTATCGGAAACTAAACGCCCTTCGAGAAGCAGGTCGAGGCGCGAGAGTAATTTTCAGCCCTAAAAGACGTGGTGAAAATTTTAGGGGAGAAGATTTGAAGAGATATCAAATACTTGAAGACTGGTCACCAGCCCTGGTGCAGCCCGCTGTTTATACTCCTCCGGCAGTTTGCCCCTTCATCTGGCATAGGAGTTTGTCTTGTACAGGGGGTAGCAGGTGCAAAGTACATGACAGATTCTCGGTGAGTGGTGTCAATGGCCGGCGCAGGATCCAGGTTCAAGTCTCGGCACTCTTATTAGTAGTGGCATCTGGCTTCATACTGCTGTACTCTGTGAACCTCGATACAAGACACCAGGGCTCAGCCACCAAATAATTATATCTGGCATGGAGCATCTGTCTTTTGTCTTGGGTAGATACAATTCCAGATGTGGTAGCAGCAAATCAAACTCCGTTGCACGAGCTATCAGGATAGTAGCACTGATGAATCTAAGTCGATTAAATAATACATAAAAAGACATCATGCATCATAGTTTTTGAGGTGTGTGTATTCAGCATTATGTATTTTCATATTGTGTGCCATTAAAAAGAACTTGTAGTGATGTGTGCTGCTTTTATGAATATACCAAACACAACTACAACCTGCCATAACTTATGTTACAGGATTGTTTCCCGTGGAGGGACAGTTACAGACACGTGGTATTTCCTGATGTTCCAGACCCAACTTTCTCACACTACTCACATAGTATCTACGTATCCCGAGGAAAGGTCAAACCCAACACATTTTTGAGTGCAATGGAATCGCTCCCACTCTAGTGGGTGATTCTAGCACGAGAAGCAAGAATGGTATCCAAACAGCCACTCCAACACGTCAGTCACCCCTATGCACCCGGGAGACAGTGTCTCGCCACAGCGACGAAGCTGTCCGAGGAAGGCGGAGCACCGCCGAGCGTCCAAGGCCATATAGCCAAACACAAGGGTACTTCTCCCACCCTGCTCACACCACAGCAGACATCACAGAGCAACATCACACCTCACACTCCAACCCAGGCATAGGCCGGTCGAGCGCACAATGTGGGGAAGTGTACGGCCGAAGATACCAGTTGAATTCTCCAGTAGCTCGTCTCAATTTTGTGCTGGGGCTCTACTGACCATAGTCCCTCACGGTCCTCAAGAGCTGCCAGTTCAATAACCACCAGTGGCTGCCGCCACCAATGACCAGAGACTTCTACCACTTCGTCCAGAAGTTCCCGAGGACTTCAAGCACCATCAGCTTCCAGAAATCTTCAACAGAAGCCTGCTCAACTACACTCCACACTTCCACTGTTGACCATCCTAGATAAACAGCTGCTGCTACTTGCTGGTAAATGGTCGCTACAACCACTGCCCTTTTCATAGTGGCCCCGTTGTTAGGTTGCTTCTAGACACCCCAGGTTAGAGTAACTGCGTCTGAGTTTTTTCAAATCCATCGAGTCCATTCTATACTTTGTTGATTTGTGAGCAGGTCACCTCAAGCGTAGCTTACTCCAGTTCTCACTCTGCTTAGTAGTAGGTACTAGTCAACAGTATATATTATTTAAAATAAATGCCATTTTTAATCCTATCCTGAGAGCAAGTTCATTTAGAAGTAAATCCCGTCCGATACTACGAACTCTGCTTCTAGACGGAGCAAGTAAGCGACCAGGTGTAATAACTGTACCGACCATAGTGTAGGACTACAGATCCCGGTCAGTCAGGTATCTGTACAACATACACACCCCTTTCGATGTCCACCCATTCTGTGCACACAGGTGTACAGAAAGGTACAGTCCCAACCATTAGGAACACCTCCATCAGGAGCAGGACAGCATCCCTCAGATTGTATTGCTGACAGGGGCATTTACCTGGGACTGGAGTGCCCGACTGTTGCTGGAACTAACCCTTGCAGTAGTAAGACGACAGCCCACACATGTAGCTCTAGGTTTTTGCGCCAAGGTGCAGAAACGTAGGAGCACAAGGTTCGAAACGTCAACTGCTGTTGGGCATTATCCTTGGCACCAACAGAAAGTAAATTAAGTGTCGATACCGGCTGTATGCAATTTGTGGTAAGGCATGGTACCCAAAAGGGAGGGGGAGGAGTTCTTTACTGCTACGCAAGTTTACACCAATCACCCATCCACACTTTGAGACACCCCACAGGAACGTGCTCAGTCTGCCTGCACCTGGAGAGACAATCACCCTGTCAGCACCCTAGTGTATTTCCCCTAATGCACCAGACATGGCATAGCCACATCCTGCAGTATATGCCTTTGTCACCGGATGTGACACTAGGTTAGGCATAGCAAACTCGTTCTTTGGAAGCAGTGCAGCCGCCACTTGAAGCCATAGATACCTCGCCTTTCCGTACATTACCTCAACAATTAGCACCACCCAGGTAACTGCTGGCCCCAGCCGGCCTACCTCTACACCAGAAACCAGGAGATTGACGAGTGAGTACCCTGGTAAGTCAGCTCTGCCTCAACAGACCAAGGTGGTAGTAAGAAATTTCGTGGTACTGCCAATGGCAGACTTCATGCCAAGCCTCCAGCCTACTCGACCAGTGCAGTCTAGTAGAAAGCAGACACTCCGTAATTGAGTACCCGAGCATGCCTAATCTAGTGCTCATCAAAAGTAACATTGATTAATCTAAGCGGCACACATCAGAAATAATAAACACCCCAAATCCATGCACAAAGATCACCATGCATGCCTTGTGAAACACCCAAATTGGAGGTTAAGAAATGCGTTATAAGGATAAGTGTGTTACTGTAGTATATTTAGGTTAAAAGTGTTGGTATGCCTGCGAGCAAGGTGCAAAGGGAGAAGGACAGTGCAGTTGGTGGCCTACTCCGGTAAGCAACGAGATGTTACTGACATAGTAAATACGACGAAGTATAAAATAAAGGAAAATATTGTACAGTGGCAAAGAGGTGGGAATGTACATGTTCGTACAAATAAGGTGCGAGTATGTCCGGTCTCAAGGCCGAAAAGTTTTTGCCTAGTGAAGATTCGTGGGTGTCTTAGAAAGGTTAGAACAGTTGTTTATCGCAAATGGTGTTGGCGAGACAGAATGTGAGCATGTGAAATGAAGAGCAGTTCTGATATCGTCTATAGGAAAAGAAACTTAAGAAGTGCTTCGCAGTTTGTCGGCCCCAAATAAACGTCAAGAGTGAAATTATGTGGAGCTTATAGAAATTTTGGCAAGCCATTTCGCAAATAAAATCTTCAGTCATAGCTTAACGCCATTCCTTCCACACATGTGTACAACAGGACAATGAAACAGTTGCAGTGTTTGCCGTTGCTTCGAGGAAACTCGCTCGTTTTTTCAAATTTCGGCTCATTTCTTGACCATGCCTTGCGGGACATGCTACACCAGAAATTCGTTGTCAAAGTGTGTGGTCAAAGTAATACCAGAAGTGCATGGGGTAGTCGGAAAGGTAATGGTGGACGTAAGTTTCAGATGCGGGACAATAAATTGGTTGGAACTTACACTATGTGATGGTCAAGGTGTCGGAAGCTGGCAAGTATTGCCAAAGGTGTTTGTCAATAAGGATATTGGTTAGGTGAGGAGCTGTGAATAGTTTTGGAATCTTGGTGGAGATAATTACGCAGCGCGCCAGATGTTCTCTGGTTGACAATATCGTGAAGTCCGAGAGCAGCTGTGGACTCGTTCTTCAGGGTCGTTCGGCCGACCTTGTGTAATAAAATTAATACCGACTGAATAACTCCTTTAATTGTTGCATTGTGGGATATCTGGGCTCCCCACACGCCCATATGAAGCACTAACTTATTAAGACGACTCGTGACCATTTCAGTCATTTGCACAGTAAGTTACACTTTCGGAAAATTGGCGGGAGAAGGCCCATACCTTAAATACCTTGCAGCGAACTGGAAATAAACCACACGTGGTAACTCATCACTGTTGCAATTTATTCAGTTACATGATTACATTCCATCGATAAAAGCTTACATTTAGTGCTGCTTGCAAACCCATCAGCTAGGGTAAAATGTATAAAAAACACATGGTCACATGAAATAACTAAGTATAATTTAAGCGTACCCAGGCGATGCAGGCACTGGGTAGGTGCAAGGGCGGTGGAGTGTTGGGCAGCTGAGGAAACGAAAATGTTCCGGTATGCTAAAATAACTATAGCTGTAAAATGATTAGTCCAACATGGTGATAGCTGTGAGCACGTGAAACATGAGCCCCAACATGACATGGTACACCCCTCGCAAAGACAAACGACTACCGAATTTTTCCACGCAGCATGCCAGCCGGCTTGGTGGGCTGGCACCCCACGCTACACTACTTCCTTGCACACAACATTTGCAAATCGGACACGTACCCTGCTTGCCGGTTGTTACATATTGCTCCTAAAATTAAACCTGTAAATACTATTCATTACATCAAAACATTGCACTGCATGGATGATGTGGAGATGAGACACGTGAATGAACATTACAGAAAATCACAAAAAGACACTTTGAAAACACTGAGGGCTTTAAGGCAGCGAAGGCAGCCATCTTTATTAGTTATATTCCCTTGCGTGAACTTACCTTGCCCTTTTATTGTACAAATCAAATAAATTTCACAGGGTCTATTTTCGTATTCCTGCACCACGTGCACGTGGTCATTCACACACTGCTCTGCACCTGCATCGTTCCTTGCCACACTGCACTGCACTTGCGCTTGTAGAGTGTGCATACACACACACTGCGTTACGGAACCTGGTGTGGGGAGCAAATGGTCTATGAAGAAGGGGTCAATGTGGGCAAACATCAAATGCGATGCACATCTTGCGGTAAGGAGGGGAACGAACAACGGGACTGTCGTCGGACTTACTGATTCCGTAATTGCAACAGGCTGGGGTATCTAAAGAATATATGTCCTAACTTACGTGCAGGAAGACATGGCGGGTTAGTTTTCCACAATTACGTTTTAAGTGAAGAAAATGATAGCATAGAAACAAATGAAAGGGAGTCTCCAGCTCTATCAGTTAATGAGTACAAGCAGTAAACCGTGGGTGTTACCAACTTGACTATGTTGGTTCCTTTACAAGAGTTATTTGGACATGAATATTCTTTGGGAGTTTACATTGTCAGTCAATACAAACATTTAGAATGATCACAATTCACATACTACAACAAATAAATATACAGCATAAATGCAAATAATGAATTAGCGCAAGTGCAAAACATACTTTAAGGGAGACGCACACAAGTGTCTCGCTATCCTAATCATCTGTAGTATAAATTGTTTTTAGAATACCTAATATCCAGAAATAAGAACATTCTTTCACAAATAGGTAACAAATACAATGAAGTAATAACATTTCATTACTATCACTTTACCAATCGTGGAAGTGAATTTGGTAAACTTTTCCAATACTGGCATTTAAATTTATCAGCTGCAAATATAAAAATAACCACATATTTCAAAATAGTATGAATTAATGTATACCAACTATCCCTAGAAATCAAACAGGTAACTATATTAAGCACAGAAAATGAGGAACTAATTAACATACATTACCAAACGAGTCTACGATTCTCAGAATTCTTTCACCATAAAAAGATCCATTAAAAAAAAAAATAGATTCTTGCATGCAGTCATACCATTTCAAGCACAACCATACCTATGTTCCTAGCCAACAGTCTCATGAGGGGAAAAATTAAAATTCTGCAATCGGCAACATAAATTAAATATAAGCTTTCAGGTAACAGTTTTTATAAAAAAAATATAACTAAAACAAAATTAGAATATTATTTACAGCTAAGAAAAATTGTGACCTTCCACAGATAACTAGGTAGCTGTATTGCAAACTTGCCAGTTGCACAATTAATGTTCATACTTCCTAACCACAGTGGGAATGTAAGTGTGTTCCAGACTACAGTTAGTGAAGCCTATTTCCAGCCACAGCCGCTAACACGGCAGAGAAGACTACTGCCGCAGTGGCAGCCAGCGAGTGGCCAGAGCCCGTCCGTTCGTCTCCCGTCAGGCTTTCTTGCTTCATATTGTTGCAAGGTGTTATCTGCCACACGTAGTCAAACAAGCTGCTGACAATGTTGGAGGGCGTCGGCTCCTCGCAACCTTCCAGTTCGTGCACCACACACTGCTGGATCTTCCTCACGTCCCTGCAACCAGACACTCCCAGTGAACATTGCTCCCCTCTAGTCACATCACTTACCAGAATGCAAGTCACGTAAATTACAATCATCTGCAAGATTCAGTTTCCAACAACTACCTTCACGTTACTAAAAAAAAATCATTTTGTCATGCATGTGATTCAGGGTTTTGGAAAATAATGATTTAATACCGCTGATACTGTGTACCACTAGCATAAATGGATTTGTAGTTTCCACTTTTTTACTACTTCGGTTTGGTTCTGGTTCTTAAAAATCTGTTCTCGGTTCTCAAATTTTTCTGTTGTGACTGTTTCCTCCCTGGATTCTAAAACCTGGGAGCCTTACCCTACTTCTATCTAATGCGAATATGGGTAGTTAATAAGGAGATACTAAAACACAAATAAAATTCAGTAAAAGCTAACTGGGTCTGGGTACTTCCCATGTTATAGGGAATTCTCTTGGCTTTAACTGTGGTGACAGGAGAGAAAATCCCTAAATAGTACGTTAAATTTGGAAGGACTCGCGATAAGGGCTTTGATTTTCCTTACAGTTAGGACCATCAAAGTCAGTGAAACCAGCATCACATGGAAGTGGGGCCTAAACGGAACTGTCCGGCCTCGGTAGAGTGTAGGATGAGTCTGGATACGAGCGGGTCAAGTGAGGATCATTCAGACACCTTAGGACAGGATGCTGATCACCTTGGAGTGGTAAACACATCTTGTCTGAAGAGGTTTGTACCGTGCAAGTCGACTAAGTATTCACAGAGGACAGAGCAGTGGCAGGTGGAATCTCCGCAGCTACCTCTGCAAAACCTCTATATTACGCCATGTTCAATCAGTCGTAACAAACTGTCTCCGTACTGCACATAGCTTGGCCCAGGGGTTCCACACTTACTGTGGGCCTAGTATAGGATCTGAATAAATGAACAGCTTCTTCCTCAATAGGTGTTCACAATTAGTGGGGACCCCTGAAACTGGTGAACTGCGAAATACAGCGAAATTGTGTTATTTTAAAAGTTTTCAGGAAAACTATTTTTTTTTTTACAAAATGCGAAATTTTTCACAAAAAAGGCATCAACACACGTGTCGACACTAGTGTGTTTTACAATTTATTGCGTGTCTACAATCAAATGTACTGCCTACACTGTAAAAATGTATCTACTTTGCCAATCTTCATAGTATTTAAATCAACTGTCGCATTCATCTTAAGTGGAAGGTCGATGGGCATTGTGCTAATGCTGCACGTTCTGGGCGACCTCCAATCTTGGCTGATAGAAATCGCAGAACCCTGAAACGTGAAATTGTCAAAAATAGGGCACAACCCATGTTTACCATCTGACAGGAGTTTCATGTAGCAACAAAAATAACAGTTTCTATTGGAACATTGCATACAGAGGTCCACCAACTTGGGTATTTCAGAAGAGCAGCTGCACGTAAGCCCCATATCACAAGCAATAAACCTCCGACTCAGGCGGTGTTTGGACCGTCGCAACTGGAGCAGTGGGAATTGGTTCTGTGGAGTGATGAGTCTAGATTTACATCATTCCAGTTCGATGGACGTGTATGGGTGTGGCGTCTACCCGGGGAACGGCTTCTGCCGGAGTGTACAGTGCCAACTAGGAAATTCGGTGGTGGTGGAGAGATGGTGTGGGACTGTTTCACGACCTTCAGTGTAGGACCGCTGGTGTTTGTCCGTGGTAGCATGAACACGGAGTCATATTGTAACATTCTGGATAACGAATTGCTCCCAACATTGTGGTGTTTTTATGGAATGGACTCGCGTTACTTCCAGGATGATAGTGCCAGGTGCCATGTTTCAGGGGATACCATGCAGTGGTACGCAGACAACAATGTTCACCGACTGGACTGGCCCGCCCAGAGCCCCAACCTCAACCCTATAAAACATCTTTGGGACGAATTTGATCGCCGGGTGAGGGCTCGTCAGGCGCGGCCAAAATCCATTGTGCTCAGCTCATGGAATGGTGACTAATCCCAGTGGATTTCCTGTAAACACTCGTAGAGAGCATGCCAGACAGGGTGGCTGCTGTTATAGCCTCAAGAGGTGGCCCTACGAGATTATAACAGGGGTGACAACCACTGAGCAAACATTGTGGACAGGTGTCCAAATACTTTTTGGTCGATAGTGTATTTTACCATTTCCTGGTGTCCCTAGTGATAAGTATTTTATATTGACGTGTGTCACTTTATCCTACTACGAATAACTATTACAATTCATTGCTTATAACATCAAGTATTCCTACTTCTACCCACGCGAGAGTCGATACCGTAAACCTGTACAGACTTTGTGGGCAGCCACAATCCTGGAGGGCGCCCGAACACTTTGATATCAAGGTTGCATAACCAAAGCAAGCACGACGCCTCCCCCCACGCTGAGTGCCTACAAAATGTCAGCCACCTGGGTGCGCGGCCGAGCGCTGCCAAACATTCACGAAGCCGAGTGCTGACGAGAGTGTTCCAACCTCCCACGCCGGCTTCACAGCAGAGGGACGTCAAACGCCCCCACCGCCGCACCCTGCAGTTCTGACTAAGTCCGTGCGCAGCAGGGCTCACGAGTTATTTCTTGCAGTTTCTCAAGCTCACTCCAACACTCCTAGTGCTGGGACCTCCAGCAAACCACAATTCTTCAACAGCCACCAGAGGCTGCTCCCAGCAACAACAGTCTTCGACAACCACCAGTACCTTCCACCATTGTAGTCACCAGAGGCTTCAGTGACGGCAACTACAAACAGTTACCAGAACCTGCTTCTGCAACAGCAGTTACCACAGATACACCTTGCTACTAGAGCAAGGGAACTAACTTCTTTTTATCTCTTCTAGACACCCGTTATTTAGATAGTTTTATTCAGTATTTATTAATTCAGTTTAACAGTTCTATTTCCCATCTAGCCTAGAATCAGATGGCCTATACCTAGCTAACATAGGTTACCTTCTGTATATCATCTGCTTGGTAGGAGATAGCACGTGTCACTGTATTTATGGAGTTCTCAATAAATACAGCTTTGTTCTTTAGCCACAAATTTTTATTCCTAGAGTAATATCCACTTCGCCAGCTAGGAACGATTCACACTGTTCACTGCCGACAGAAACCGAGTATTTTTCAATCCCCCTTTCTAGAGTCCACCAGTCCTGAACACACATTAGACAGCCGCCTATTCTATTCCTACCAGAGCACCTAGGTGCTGGAGGGGGTATTTGCTTGGGTGTTGCAGCCTGACCTTTGCTGGATATATCAAGTAGGTGGCCCACATGTCTAAACCCTTCTGGTCTGCCCATCAGTGGTGGGGGCCCCTTCTGAAGCACCGAGCTCATGCTACCAGCGACTACTGGAAATACATTATAATAGGAAATACAGTCAAACTGTTAAGAAGTTTCTGAAGGGACTGAAAAAATACTTATTAACCAGGAAAATTTTTTAAAAGTGTCAAATTACACGCTTGCAGATAGACAAGGTGCACAATTATTCAACTTATTAAGCAGGAAAACTTCTTAGCAGGGTTTCACTGTAGTTTCTCGTCCGTGGTGCACTACATGTATTGTTCAGTGGCAAACCACGCTCTATGCCTTTTAAGGCGAGGCACAGCTGATGGCATAGAGAACAAAAGACAGCTCACCTTGCTGCCAAGCAGCGGACTACCCTACCTCCTCCTACGAAGGAAAGACAGGCGCCGTCTCACTAAGGCTATGAGCAACACCGACTGCTCGGTGTTTCAATATATTTTTTTTTCACTGCAAGTCCGTACAAGTCTAGACTACCATCCCATCCTGAGGGGTATAGTGTACGGAACAGTGATCAGGTACGGGATCGCCAACGCCAGGTTTTGCGGCCTAGAACCTGCAGTACGATGCAAGCCGGCATGGTACTAACACTAAGACTGCAGCACCAACCCCACTTCACCAACTGGCCGAATAACGTAACAGTAAGTCAGGTAAAACCAACACCTCCCGTCAACTACAGACACGCCGACCCTACACGAGGACACGCCGACTTCGCGCCAACTTTTAGACATGTCCCCTCAAAATATCTTGTCTTAAACGTTGCTAAAGGTCTGAAAATCCCCGATATAGCACACTTGGTCTAGAGCAGTATAGCCACAAAGACCGTGCCAAACTGTCGAACCGGGAGTGCGTCAATATGTAGCGTAAATTTTCAAAATAATTTTTTGTAGCGCTATGTTGTATTTCATTCACCGCTTTTAGGAATTTTTTGCACCGGTATTAGTGACTTATTTACCATTTTCAAGATCCCTAACAATTTGCATGGGTTCTATGCCAATTAACACACGTGCAAATGCAGTAAAGCACCTACGAACAAGGCAGTACCTATGTCCCTAATTCTGCCTTTGCAAGCTGGGAATTTGAATGGTAGGTATCGTGGAAACCTGGCAATCCAAGGTGCAACTTGCTGGAGGTCAATCCGCTCGAAACACACAAATTATACCCCGACCTTATGCAAGTTGGGGGCAGGTTTGAACACTCGACCGAAACTGTACCTCATGACAAGTTGGAAAAGAGAAACTGGTATTCTTTCTGGACCCTTATCAGTGTACCTCCAGGGAATGGTGTGTTCACTTAGTTCCCACTGTCCCCACCTTTGCAAGCCAACCAGGAATGCGAAAGATTTCCGAATCCCCTGGGTGAGTGACCCTCAAGATTTCCATCAGGCTGGAGCACTTAAGATTCTCGTCCGGCCTTATTCAAGCTGGGAGTCGACGAAGTACCCAGGTTGTCCGCAGCTTAGGGGGTACAGCGTTGCTAGGGGTGTTTCTGGGGTCCACCTATTATCTTCCAAGGGGCAGAACTATATAGCCTCTTAATGTGTGTATCTGGTGTTAAGGCGGTTTTACACAAATACCATATTAACACAAAACAGAGTGAAAGATGGTTTACACTAAAAATAAACAAGACTTGCGAATTCAGATAATATGTATTACGTTATAGGAAAACAAAATGATGTGCAGCTCTCCTAATAACATTCTAACACTTGTAAACTTTTCGAAATTTATAGTAGGCAAAGGCGACATACAGAAAAAGGGAATTTACAATACTCAAATATTATCTAAGAAATATTATTGCTAATCATGGGGGTGTGTTCAGAATGAAAAACAATTAGTCAGGTAAATATTTAATTGTGGAGGGGGGGTGCCCAGAAGGGATTGCTACCACGGAAGGTATGGGTTACAGGGGGACATTCTTCAATACCTCTCTGGAGCTGGTTGACAGTAGTCGTGGCTCTGTAGTAGTTTGCTCGCTGGATTGCTTCCTCCAGCAGTCTAACTTAAAGAGTATTTGTTTCTGTTAGTATGACCTTCGGTCTTTGAAGACAGAGGAAGAGATTTTACTAATTACCCATAGAGACTTTCCACTAGACCATGGTTGCACGTCTGATGGCTTAGTGGTCAGAACTCTTGCAGAGCAGAACTCCAGTCTTCACAGACTAGGTATCAGAGCTGCCACTTATCTCTTCCTTCGCCCTCAGTCTTATGCAAGCTGGACTGCACGACTGCTCTAGTCTTGACGCAGGACCATGTAGGCACGTCATTTTACTACTTTGAAACGTGCCACTTATACAACAAATATACTACAATTACGACTCATCGCCAAGGCACTTACTTCCACCACTAGACGTGAGTGACACGTCCCCTACAGGCAACAGGAACATATTAGTGAATTCTCTTTGCCTGGAGGATACGCAACCTGGCCCGCTGTTGACCGGTATTGAAATAAGATTCGGCTGGGACAACATCCACTTCTGGACCAACGAAGCTCACCTGTGGAATCACAGTTTTGGCGTGGGCCAAGCTCGCTACATCTGTGGAAAACCCACCATGCCCACGGCACCCAAGAAGCAGGAGAAACTAAGTACTAACCAATGCCCTTTGCCTCTCGCCGTCTATCTAAACTCAACCACCCCGCTTTTGGTCTAGCAGACAAAATCCTCTACCATCATGACTGTTAATCTAACCGGACACACGTCAACTTAAAGAATGCCATGCCCAAATAAGCGCTGCTGCTTCAAGATTGGATGAAGTCGTAAAATAGTGTGTGCAGGAACAAGTCTTGTTGGGTGAAAGTAAAAAATGAATTTTTTTAATAATCTGGCTCAACTGTGGCTAAACTTTTAGAAGGGATGAATGTTTACATCCCCTATGCATTACCAAACTGTAATGACCATAGTTTCCACCAATTGCATTATCAACAGTTTACAAGGACATTTTCCCTTAGGTGACCTCTGTCCATAGGAATTTTATTAAAGTTTCAAAAGAGTCGACAGCATGGGAAATTCTGTTTACGGTGAACAGATGAAACAAATCTATGGCTAGGGGGCAATATTTTTCTGGAATTTGAATGCAAATGTGGTATTGTTTTTAAAATATATCAGATTTCGGTGCTAATAAGTTTTATTATTGAAGATTCAAATCTAAACTTTATTACTAAAACTACACATTAATCCTGCAAAAATTTTACAGGGTTATTTCAAAGAATTACCAAGAATTGTGGATCAGTTAGTAGGCTTCTATGCATATTTCCATGAAAATTTTTTAAGTCGTGCAATTGCATAAACCAGAGCATGCATTTTGTTCAAAAGGACATTTAGTAATTGTTAGAAATAAACTTAAAATCCTAAATGTGTATATTATATATATTTTTTTTTAAGTTTTATGCCAAGGTTCCTACACAATGTGGAATTTATCGCAATCTTACGCGAATGGCTTAAATATTGTTTCCTGGTAATAAAACATATTTCTGCATTTCCTTTATACATTTTTGTCATTAAATAATTATTTTGTTCTTGTCTGCACTGTATCAGATGCTGTTCATTTCACAATGTCTGCATGATAACCTAAAATTAATATTTTCATTCCAATTATCTGAATCATAAATTATCCTACCTTTGTTTATACATTTATACTTAAATTGTTAACAGTGTTATCAAAGCTTAATTGCTGTTCACTATATAATCTTTGCTCTTCCATGATAGTTTTAATTCTACAACTGACTGAAAAGCTTTATACAATAGCAGCATGTGTATGAAGTGCAATTTTTTGCCAACAAATTTGGCAAAAGCAATCTGTTGCTGTTATACATAAAATGAACTGAGAATATAATTTTGGTTCTCTAATCCAGACGTCAAGGCAAAGAACCAGTGGAACAAACATTGAAACAACCCATCCCTAGCACTTACAATTTATTTTAAATACATAAAATTTGTA
The DNA here is from genome assembly GCA_029891345.1 of Dryococelus australis. Taxonomy (NCBI): domain Eukaryota; kingdom Metazoa; phylum Arthropoda; class Insecta; order Phasmatodea; family Phasmatidae; genus Dryococelus; species Dryococelus australis. Next base: position 6,188,358 of record CM056997.1, read on the forward strand.
GTTGCAATCAAAACATACACTAACTTTGTGTCCAAGGTCACGTACCAACATAACATAGCATACGGGTCATTATCAATGCTTGAATGCAGTCGCTAGAAACTTAACCTTGATACAGCTAAGCAACCATATACAGTGGAACCTCATTAATACAAACTTGAAGAGACCAAAATCTGGCCACTGTAATAACGAGGTTAATTACTTATTCTGAATTTACACACAAAATTTTGCTTTAGTAACGAAAGAAATCTCTCATTTTAACTTTACTCAGGGAAAAAATTACTTAAGTCTTCAATAATATCAACCCTTCCATTACGTAGAGAACCGAAAAATATTCCCAAAAAATTTACCTACCTTTACACATTTTCTATTGTCATTACATACTAAGGTTTTTGTTTTTAAAAATTTTCTATTTTGGTTTTAATAGTTTTTGCACTATAGAAGCACTTGACAATGGAATAAAATTGATTAAATCCTGAAAAACAACACTCAAATTAAAGGATAATTATTTTATATAAACTTATAATTCAAGCCTGCATAATACAAATGTTTTCTATGCACACAAGCAGGTTAACTACATCAGATGTTTTCATCCATGTATGCACAAAGAATACCATTACAAGAGAGCCAAACAAGTTGGTCACATTGTAACTGAGCATACACAGGTATGATGACAGTTTCTCGCACAGCCTCTGAGCCTAGCCTAAACAGCAAAACCAGTGCCAACTGCCCTCTGTAATTTAGAAAGCTCAGGCCAGCTTTGCACATTGCACATTTTAGATGTTCCCCAAGAAACTCTAGTATCGCTGGGAATAGACAATCCTTAGTTTCGACCCAGCACCACCTTCGCCCACGTACTGGACACAAGCAGTTTAGTCAGGAGCTACGCTAGTGGCTGTGTGCAAACCAATAGTACGAAGGACAAAGCCCACACCAGATTCTGTGTAATGCCAACAAGTCATGCACCCTAGCTTTTACACTGGCCGGGGCCCGGTTTGCCAGCCACTTAGTGTCTCTTGACTAACACACTAAAACCTTGCCAGGCACGAGTCATGTTTACACATATTTTTATTAATTTATTCTATATATATATATCCATTTCAAACTTTCATAGCTAAAGTGTATTATTCATTTCTGAAACATTACTAATTTTATTACATATAATAACTACGTAATTATAACAACGATTTTTCTTTTACAAAATTTGTTTTTATAACCACACAAAATTGACAATTTTTATTAAAAAAAAATAGAATTGATTTTTTTCTTTACATTTAAAAAGCTAAACCTTACTGCATTACTTTCCAGTGTTAGGAAATAAAAGCTTTCTTTCATGTCGACGCGTGTCCAATTAGTAGGACTAGACATGGTAGTTACAGATTTCACTCGTTAGACCGAAAGCGACTTAGGTAGTGGGGATGATGCGAGGCTAGTTGCTGGCTAGTTCTGGTACACACTCACCTCTAGTTAGGTAGTTGAGGTAAGTTTAGTCTTAACCAGGGTGAATGCCTGCGCGAATGTTCCGAAGTCGTGCTTCTTTCGTCCAGAAGACCAAGTTGTCCCAGCCTATGCAATCTTCCACTCCAGTTAAGAAGCCGTAGACAACAGGGTGATACTTGTAGCTGGTACAGACACACGGTGGAAACTCAATTAATATTACCAGTGCAGGCGCGACTGCTTGATGTCCGAGTTCGGCGGGACGGACCAGTTCCGCCTGTCTATCCTGCGTAGGATAGGGAGATACTATCCTCGGCCAGGCAGCAGGGTGAGCCAGGTGTTGCTCTCTACGTCTCCTACCACTCCTCTCATGAGGTATAGGGTAACAGTTCTATAAATCACACAGTGCACTGAAACTGAAATACTAACAGTGTACCTTAGTAGTCACTTGTCCGCCAGCTTGATAAGAGTACCCACTGATCCCCCACCATAGGCGGGCTGATCACCAAGCCTCTACTGGTTGTGCATCTACCCAGAATACCCGGCTGCAATGCAGGTCACAGTCTCAGCGCACTAATAGTGCGAGTGGTGCGAAGCAGCCCGAGTGTGTGGTGTCTCCATGTGTGAAGGTGTTACTAGTGGTTGGGGCGTTACTGTTTCTTTCCCACAAACACTAATAGTGCTGTGTGTGATGGGAAAAAACAGGTAGCCGTCTAATGTGTATGTCTCAGTTTGGTTTAATAACTTCCCCGGATTCTGTTGTCACTGCACAGCGTCATCTTCCTCCAACTGTGAATACACATTTACACCCTGGAAATAAAAGTAGCAAAGTGTGTTTATTGAAAGTTCAATAGACAGTGTGACCTGTGCTACCTCCTACCAAGTCGAGGATTACTGAAGGTAACTGTGTGGTTCCACGTGTAGGTGACCTGGTTCTAAATAAATGGGGAAACCTGATTATAGACAAAAATAAGAGTTACAGTTAAACAACTAATTAAAGGTATCTAGAGGAGACAAATTAAGTTAAAAGAAGAAAGTTCGTGTTGGTATGTCACAGAGTTGACTGGTCGTCCGTGTACGTAGTTGGTTGCCGCAAAATTGTACTTGTAGGCTTCGAACTGCTCTAAAGTTCCTGAGCACTAAGAGTGCTGTGGGCAGTGCAAGAGACGAGAAAGCTCAGCTGTAGCCGGCTGGCCGGGGGAGCGGGCAAGCAGTGATTTCCTCCGGCCCTCGGCGGCATGAGAATTATCTCATCAGTGGTTCTGGCTTCATGCCTCGTCTGGTCTGCTCAGCCGTGCCGAGGTCTGGGCAGCATGTAGGCGTCGAGCGCAGAGAAGGGGGGCCGCATGCCTGCCAGGATGCGTACCTTCCAGGTGAGAAAGAATAACACAAGTTCCCACAGCCTGTAGGGGTAGGCAACGTGTTGCTCACATCTGTAGAGATGGAAGCAGTATTCCTAGGCGATCAGAGTCTTATAATAAGTGTAGAAGCAGCACTTCAATGTGTCCCTTTAATTTTACTTTTCTTACAATTTTGCTAGGCTAGTTATGTACTACTTTTAATAAACTCTGCATTTTGAACAGTTGGATGAAGTGCTTCACTGAAAGGCAATCAACTTCACTAGGCTTTCTGTTGTCATATAATCCTTACAGGGTCTTTGGTAGTACTATATTTTTGTTCACAACAATACTTCTATGTAATTATTAGCATTTCCTTTACACAAATTGGAGACATGTTAACTTAATCACGTGGCTCAATCAACCTTATCACATGGGCAGGTTATGAACACAACCCACAGCTAATTTTCCATAAAGATATTTATAGATATTCTACAGAACAAAAAGTAGCAAGAGCGAGTTCTTTTACTGCGTAAACTTTCCTCACTTTTGAAATTTTAAATTGTCACTGCAACAACGAAACACTTTGGGAAAATGAACGCACAATCCCGACATGGCATTTTTCTGGTGTTTCCAATTGTTTACAGCAAAACTATTTTAAATTACGAACTAGGTATCAAATGGCAGAACATTCCGACAATCTCAAATAGTAGTAGCTGCATTCCTGCGACTTATTTTTTTAGATTACGTCCAACATATATCAAAACTAAGTCTACTATAAATTGATACTAGACATGGACAATGCCACATGTGTGGATACAAATCTAACTTTTTATTTAAGCAGAACTTAAAATTCACTTTCGCCTGATTAATTACCATTTTCTTCTCGCTGTGTGGTGGCAGATATTTTACTCCTATTGACATATAAAACAAAACATTTCTAAATAAGAAATATTTCCAATATTGAGGAACACAAAATTGATGTCGATCTTTGTTTTGCTGAAGAACTGAAAAGTTATTTTTTTCTTCTGTATGCATGTTAACAGCTCAAAGTCGACGGATCTCTATTGCAGCGTACTTCAAATAACTACATCTTTGGTGTTTATTGTACCGTGGAAATTACAACCCTGGCGTTCATATTGCATACAGATTTAAGACTCCAGCCTTTCGTTTGTACACAAGTATCCGTGATGGTAAAAAACTGATTTTGCTTTTAAATCTGTTAACCTGCTCTATGTAAAAATCCGTAAAAACTGATCAAATCAATTAAAAACTGCAGCCCTGGATAGTGGGTGTGAATTTTTTGACAATAATTACTGTGAGGTTTGAAGAACTTGTGGGCCATGCCACCTGAGCCATGGAAGCTGCGGCATGCATTTGTACGAAGTGTGTTTGGAATCTCAGATAGTCATAAGCACACTGTGTATGCGAGGTGCTGTGACAGTGACTAGCGAGTATAGTCAAGAGCATCTTAAGTAGAGAAATACTAACCAGCTGTACTGTGAGAAGAGACTGGATACAGGAGTGAGACTGACATTTTGGGTCTATAGGTGTAAATTTAATGTGCAGATTAAGTTACAGATAGGAGGACAGCAGTAAGGACAAATTAAAATTGAGATAGGCATTACATATTACACCCACTGAAAGGATAAATGAAATAGAGACAGCCATTTTAATGCATTAAATAACAGCTGGCTGTATATTTTATAATATCGTTAAATTAAGATATTAAAATTTTTTATATTTATTAATACTTGCCATCCCTCAACTGATTCGACCCAGATAACTATTCCTACTGGAAATTTACCAGCAGTTGCACGTGCAAAGATCATACACACTGCTACGTTGCAAGTCGCGTAGCAATTTATGGTTTCCACGACAACAGTAGCATGTTTTAAATAGCCTTACCTACATTCCTTCTCGTTCAGAACAAAAGATGGCAAAGTGGCTGATGACAAGGGCAAGTCTGTGTTGATGTAACCTGCTGCCGTCGCATTGATGCAGTCTCGTATGGCCTCCTTCTTCAACTGGAAGCACTCTGGGCCACCTTCCGCAATGAAAACTGAAACGGCATGCCACAACAGGCATGTAGATTAACCCAAGCACCAAGAAAGTGCATCATCTAACATAGGCTACTACTGTATCTTCCAATGCATTAAAAAAAACCTTTTTCTTCCTAATGCACCTGCCTTAGACAACTGGACAAACAAATAAATGCATAAATCTCCCCTAACTAAACATATTCTATGTTTTTCAAATACAGATATATCTTAACTACACAATTTTACGCAGTCATGAATTCTAAGCTGCACATTAATGTTTTTCGAAAACCCTGGGAAAATTTTATTGAGAGAGAGAGAAAGAGAGAGAGAAAGAGAGAGAAAGAGAGAAAGAGAGAGAGAAAGAGAGAGAGAGAGTGTGTGTGTGTGTGTGTGTGTGTGTGTGTGTGTGAGATTCATTGACTTCAGATAGCTTCCCAGCCACTGTACTTTTCATATATTCTGCCAGTAAAAATGAACACATTTTGTTTTAGTAAAATAATGCACATGTTTTTCTGCCAGTAAAAATGAAATACCTTATCTAAATACCACTGCAAATAAAGGCACGGCTGATGCACGCAGAATAGTTAAAAATTTCTACAGAACGTCACTGCAAATTACATTTTGCCATGTGATTAGCAGCATTTTGGAAAGAATATTCGCAACTGTAATTCCAGTCTGAATTACAGTGTGACCTCTTATGAATTAAACCTCAATTTATTTAAAGTCTCCATCCATGGATTTGGAACAAATTCCGTGGTCCCATTTTTTTATTTATCTGCATTTTAAGACATGCATTGAAATTTTTGTCAGTTCCCTGAGGAACGATTGATAGAAAATCCACTGTAAACAATTCATTGATTCCTTTCATTTGCAACTAACATGTAAACTATTTTCAAGAAGAGGCACATCTTAAAATTTTAGAACAATTGATGGCTGTGCGGTTTTGCCACAATGTTTCTGCATGATCCGCTAGATAGCTAAATTGTTACTTCAGACTTACAGTTTGTTTCCCACTAGATGGTACCATTCCTTAAAGGGAAAGATCAGTGAATCATACTAAGAAACATGATGCATACTAAGAAATGACTGCTTCATCTTAACGCGCACTGAAAGGGGTTTGGAATTTGTACTATTTCTACCAGATTGGCTACAGGATATTCCATAATTACAGGGATTACTACAGATGTGACCGAGTCGTACGTTTTCTCAATGGCAATCCTCTCGAAGAGACTTCAAGAATCGATAAGCCAGCAGTCGAGCCACCACTGCAACCCCGAGCAATTTGAAGAGGGCACCACCTGCCGTCAGCTGCCCTTAGCTCCGCCTACAGATAAGTGTACATGGAACCCCCCACCCCAGGCCCGGCATGCCCTCTGCCACAAAAATATATTGCAGTGCACCAGCCGAAAACACCAGTTGTTCATGGGCTCTTATGAGCCACATCAATCTTTGAAGTTCTCTACCACCTTGTGTGCTAGAGCTCTGACCTACATGCTCTTCAGCATCACAGCTGATTTCAGAATGGCAGTGCCTCCCCCAGCTAGCCTTCTAGAAGACGTCTGCTACCCTTAATCGCTTGCCCATGATAAAGAGTAGAAACGGGGAAAGTTGATGAGCTACCTTAGTCTAAACTGCCACCATTCAGTTTACAACCTGGTCCCCTTCACCTGGATAGCATAGTCTATTACTTCCGGTCAGCGAGGCAATCAGGAGATAGTACCAAGCATCATGTTTTATTCCACTCTGAATAAACGTGTTCCTAACCTACATTGTTTTCTCATTTCCTTGAGTACACCTAGAATCTATAGTAGAGACCACGGCCCGTCAAGAGTGGAGCAGGAGACTGTTCATTTAGCTGTACAGTTGTACAGGGTACCTGTTCATTAGCTCTGATTCATCTCATTCCCCTAGTTAATTTCACTCACTAATTTCAATGCTCTATTTTATAGCAAAGGTTCAACTTCTGGTGGTGGTTTTCGATCCATCCTCGCCACCTACACACGATGGCATTAACTTGAGTAGTGTTTTACGGCAAAGCACTGCTGTAGATGCTACTTCCAGTAAATGTATACATGTTGGGCACTTCTACTTTTCGTTTCATCCCACAGCTAAGTTACTGAGCCAAGTATGCTTAATTTGCTTTTTTCACCACAGCACACCCAGTAAAAATATATAAATGTAAATTTTAGAGAAAATGAAGTGAACTCTCACATTTAATTACAGTACTCCTCGTAAATTATTTCTGTACCAATGCTTTATTTCATACAAGTCATATTTTCTCATTTGTCACATACAAATATTAATTTTGAATGTTCATATGTCCGTAACAATTTTATAATGCACTTAAATATAATTTGAATTTGAATCAATGATTTAAAATTAAAATTTTGTAATCAAGTTATGCAAGGGTAACCCTTTGATAATACAGTTTTAAACAAACTGCTAGCTGTTAATACATTTTACACTTTCATTTAACTGAAGTTTATACACAAGCACTTTATGACTTGCGGTCTTTATCAAAACTATTTTAATTAATATTCTAAAGTAATTATATTACTAATTATTTATTTACGAATTTCAACTGCTTGTGTGTATTCATATACAACTTTATAATACTGAAATGAATAATAAACTTTTCAAAAGATTTAAGCAAACCTCAAATCCAAACCTTTTGTTATTTTGAATATACTACTCATAATCCCTCTGGCCTTTAATTACTACATACTTTTGAACAGTTTAACAGTGTTTTTAACCTATTGTGATTATTCTATTTTGTGACATACGTGGCCACCCAGCTTAATTGTATCGTTTATTTTGCTTCCTTGTGTATTCGCCACTTTTGGGAATTATTGGCTGTTCAGTACTTAGGTTTTGTGTATGGTCTGAACTACATGTTATGTGAATTTGTTGTGGTTTCCTTATATTTAGTGTAGCAAGGACTGAAGGCAGTTTATGTTGTGGCGAAGTGGTTTGTTTAAGTTGTGGTCTAGGCCACAGTCATCCCTTGTCACATCTACTTCAATTAACTTCTGTTCAGCTTCTCTAAAGCACTTACCAACTCGACATGTTTATTTCCTGTCAGAATAAACACTGTTTTATACGACAAACTACCCCCTTTCCTGTAGAATTTGTACCTTTCATAGTTTACCTCATGCCACAGAGACACACTAGTGATTGGAAAATTACTCATTCGAGCCAGCACAGTATCAAAGTCTCCACACGCACTAGCAATGGCCAACCTTTCTGCATACCATGGTAGGCCGAATGGTAGAGACCACACACACGTACCCTGTGTCTGAACCAGCTTGTCAATTCGGTGCTTGCCCTCTCCACTGCACGTGCCGGAGGGGTTGGCTGGGCACACACCCACATGCAGGGACTGTCAACGAGGCCCGACTCCCAGTGCTCACTACGTTTAACCGCCGAGCGCTGTGATAGGGTGTCCATTAAGTCTGCAGATGCACTACACTAAATAGATCTACACATTCCCTGCATTTCACCTTACGGACGTGAGAGAACTTTGATCTCTAGATGCCTTGCTCCAGTCTGAATGGTATTCGTGATAAGGTAAAGCGCCTCTGGGCATTTACAAGAGCTTACCCCCTCCCTTGTTGCTTCTCTTAACCAGCTCGTGCCTAAGGAACCAGCACAGGCTCTGTGTCTTCTACTGGTACCCACCACCCGAGAGATACCCAAGGACTTGTTTGAGGCCCCAACACATTTGAACGAGGAGATTCATCCTTGGATTGCAGAGTATCTCAGTCAGTCGGATCAGCCACCTACAGTTCCTACTGCGTATTCCAGACTGTCCAGTTGCTCTGCCCCCACCAGCACGATCTAACATCCAAAGTCAGGTCATTAACATACCTGCAGCACATATACACCCAACTGAAAACCCCTAGGTCGAGCTTACCACAGAGGTTACACATCTTCCAGCTATCCCGCCGCAAGCTGAAAACCTGAACTTCGTCCGAACCAAACTTTGTGCCCTGCCGCAAAGCTACCAGACTGGTCCTCTACACTGGACAAGCAGTAGTTTCACATAGGGCCCAAATAGAAACCAGCCACCCTGTCAAAAGGGTGCACCTGACCTAATGCCAGACAAAATTTAAACCACCTCGACGTAGTGCTTTTCAGTCAGCCAAGGCGTCATGAAGAGGAGCAAGTTTTGCTGTTATAGTACAGACTAGGAAGTACGTATGAACAGGTCACCCAGACTAACAAGAACCACCTGGACTTCGGGAAGTCCAATAAACACCCTGTGCCGAAATGCCCACAGCAGACCTGAGCGAGCTCGACTACACAGCCGCTGTTGGAAACAAAGAGCTGCCCCGGCACGGGGAACCACACAATCCAGTGTGCCCGCTGCCAACAATGGCATCATTATTCCTGCCTCTACTGGGCAGACGAACCCCGCTACACTGATGGCCTAGAGTAAAGGTGCGGCAATTGTAGTGAAGCCATGACTGGTGTTAAGGCGTCTGTGTAGTTAGCTCAAGCACAGACAGATGCACAAACAGGCATTCCACCACCTTCCTGCCGTAACAAACCCCAGTGCATCATACATGGCAATCCGTGAACATCCTTTTATTATTTCTTTACTTTGTGTGAAATTGAAGCTATTATTGTTCAGATACGGATACTAAGTACAGTGAAACCCTGTACCTACGAGAGTTCACAAGAGTGCGAAAAACTAATTACAAGTACTCTAACATCAGATTCATCATTAAAAAATTGAGCAGTAATTTTATGTAAAACATAGGGCGACTGCTGATATAAACATGGTGGGAATTACAAATATGCTAGATTATGTGCGCTATCACTTATATAGTAATAAATAACTGTACCTGAATTTATGATCCATAACAAACATGATTTTAATGTTAAAATATGTACGTATGAAATTTATATTCAGAAGTGATAGCGGGGTAAGTAATTACAGCAGCAAAAATTTGCAAAAAATTACTGCTCTATACTGTATTTACTAGCATTATTCTTGCACCTATTTCACAGAATTTTTTTAGTCCAAAAAATTAGGGTGCGCGAATTAGACAAGGAATCGCCAAGACTCGTGCACGTAAACATTGAAATGAGGTCTACTGTACTTGCATGTTGTGGCAGATTGCCAGCTGCTTCCTCTACATCAGTTGAAATAATTACACGAACAAAATAAAGGGCAATGGTTAGTATTACTGCACATTGTTTTTATTTTACCATGCGGCTAAATGTAGGAAAAGGCATGTGAAAATATTTGTAATGGCAATGTTGCATGTTTTCAACATGGTGGCTTAGGAAAAATTTAAAAAAAATATCTAGGCTACATACATTTCAAAACATCCCGCAGACCAAAATATGTTAAAAATGTCGCTGTTTAAGTAAACAATTTTACTAGCAAATTTAACTCTACACATAAACCAGCAATTTATAAACTTATCGATAACGAAACCTGAGCTGCATGCCGATGTATGTTCCACAAATGTTCAACCAATCCTCTGCTTACGTTCATATTGATTCAGTGCCTCTGTTCTCTAACTAAATGCCAGTGCCTCTATTTATACCGGCCACCTCGTGAAACCTAAACCGCATGCCGCGGAACCTTCCACATATTTTCAACCAATCATCTGCTCACTGTCGTATTGATTCTGTGTCGCAGTTCTAACTAAATGCCATGACAAAGGATGCGAGTGCGGATCAGCCAAGGCATGAGGCGTTTCAAAATCTACTGCACTGCGGCATTGCCACTTCTAATGGAGTGTGGCTTATACAAGTTTTACGAGATTAATTACACTAAATGCACAATTTAAGAAATTTCAACTCACCAGAATTGTTAGAAAAGGCAAATACGATTAATCGAAATGCATTTGAATTACTCGTAAAAATGGAAATGCATAATAAATCTTCACTCTCTGTAACCAGATAATTTAACCTTGGTAGTATAGTACTATATGACAGTGTATTTAAAAAAAATCGCTGTAAGTACAGAATTCTTGTAGTAGACCGTACTCTTAGGTACGGAATTTCACCGTATCTGTATCGACCGATACGTCGCCTTTTCCCGATGTATCTATTGGGTGTGGTATTGGGCCAATACCATTAGTATCCACTGTAGACAATGAAATCAGGTTATTACTTTGTTTTGACACAAATATTACCGCATTTCGGTGTATATGCTGCACATTACAAAAACCCAATGACCAAATAAATTTTATTTACCAACAATTTTTTGTGGTCCGGCAAAATTCCTGTTTAAATTATGTTAACATAACCTTTTATAGTTTATCGCATGTTTTGCTGATCTAAGTATAATTCTGGTTGTGTCACCTAAGATTTTCCGCAACTATTGTTTTTAAACTTGTTTATGCAAACGGATAGTAACTGGATGTGAAATACGCCACACGTACCACCGTTTGCAACTGCTCTGTGGCACACTGTCCAATATAACACATCTGTGAGACTGCTGCAGCAGCCGTGTGGCGTGGTGCATGTCTGGCTTGCTACTTTCCCATCACACCTCTGAGGGAAAATGGCTACCTATAGCAACGAGCATGGCGACATTGTCACGTGCCTCATTACTTCATTCATGCGTCGGGTCAAGTGAAATACAAGTTAGAAAAGTAAATATTTTACTAATTTGTCCAGTTTTATGCTTCGATGCATTAAAATTAAAGTGAAATTAATAATTTAAGTCATCAGAAATAATTACCTAACACTTTTTATTCTATGTTAAGATATGGATCAACTTTCCCATTCATTACCCACTTTATTGGGTGAATGTCACAGAGCGCCTGTTAAAATATATGTACGCAGCTAAGGGCAGAGACTTCTTTTTAAGGTTGATTTCAAAAGTGCTCACTTTATCGTGAACAGCCTTTATAATTTTTAACAGAACTGTTGTATGTGCCAACATTAAGGATGCGTACAAGTACCTATAAAAAAAACCTATGAAGTTCAGAACACGACATTTCTAAGTACAGCCTAAAACCTAACATGACAATCATAAAACGCTAACATACACTTTAAGGAAGATAACTTAAACTGAATATTCTATTCAGTTTGTTACACTTCAATAAATTTACTTACGTGCAATTCTGTCTCCTTCATTAAAGCAAATGAAGTTTAGTAGAGATGCTGTTATGTTGTGAATTATTCGCTTGCTTTCCTTCTCTTGTTGATCTAGACACGGTTCAAGGGCAGACGTGAAATTTGATATGCAGTCTTGGAGAATTGGAGATTTTCTAAACATCAAACAAATTCTATCTAATATTTTTATAAAACTATCAGAATTACATCTTCAAAAATATCACGTACCTATAACAGGTACTAAATATGTATGTCTTAATTTGAGATAACACAAATATAACAATGCAGTTGTGTGTGAATTCTTTTCTCTAATTGGTACCATTTTTAATTTATCTTTCAAATTTTAATACTTTATCAATTAAAATGTTTACAAAATAAACTTTCAATAAATTTATTTGGAACAAAGCAATATGAGAAACTAAGTTCTGTCAACTCCCCAGATCATGGGATTATGCTACTAAGCAGTGTGGGGATCAGTAATTTAATTTTTTTGAATTATTAAGTTTAACAAGATAAAACAAAAGAATGCAGCAAGAATTTCAAGAAAAGTATCCAAATATTTTTTTTGGAATATGCCATCAAATTACATGCCTGGTATGAGTATTTCTTTACCAAAGGCTATGAAAATAGATCATGAGGCTGGCCGAGGGGGAAGAACATTATAAAAGAATTTTACTACGGTGTTCATCACACATAATATGTCTTAATCTAGTCGAACAACATTACAACACAATCATGTATGCAAAACTTTCTGCAAACAATTTCAAGTATACCAAAACCATCTGAACAAACACTTAGCATTGCAATACTTCATTTATATTTTCGGGAATTATTTAATTTTTGTATATATCTGTAAAAGATAGTTACTCATTTACTATTTAATATGGTTGTGGCAATAATAATGTATTTTATAGGTTTTTGTTTTTCCAAATTTATTATTTTATTTGAGTATCAGTAACAACAGTCATAGGATGACAGCACAACTTTTCACTGGGTTGGCAAGTTAGACATGTAGCCACCGTGTTGAGACACGTTAAGGAAAGTAAGATGATATTTGGCAGACGTGACCTGCCGCATGTGTCCAACCTTATGGTTTCCAAGCCATATCCGAGTTTGAGGGCTATTTTCACATTACCAAACAAAGCAAGGCCATGATTGCATCACGTTTACCTGATTAAACATTCTGTCAATATAGACAGGGGAAGCACGACCCCTCTCATTCGTCAAGTCATCGGTAGAACAGTCTGCAGTGAGTGATCATATAACTTGCACCGACACGCATCTGCAACTTCAACCTTCTTGTCTTCATCTTGGACATTTTAAAAATCTATTTAAAATTTATTATCCCTCAAATGCAGAGTGCGTTCGAGGAAATAAAATACCATTTCTCTCAGTCTCACGCCCTTGCACGTATTGATACAGGCTATCGCCTATGTTTGCAAACATACACCAGCCAGGAGGGCATTGGGGCCGTACTATTCCAGAGTAGCGACGATCAAGAGCGTTTTACCATTGATTACATTAGTGCCAAACTTGGCAACACTGAGAATCATGACAATGTTAACAAGCGTGAATGTTTAGCCATCACGTGATACAGTGAATATCTAGAGTATAGGTGATTCACCCTCAGAACAGATAATCGGTGTTTATTGTGGTTACACAAGATGCGTCAAGTCCGCAGTACGCTCCCAAGATGATCGACGCTACTGCAAATCTGAATGTTGTCCAACACGTGCCCGGTCGAAACAACCAGCTGGTCAACGCCCTCTCACGTTCTCAGAACAAGAACTAAATAATGGTGGATGAGGAAGAGTGGAAAACAGTTCTACCTCTGGAAAATAATGGCACAACTCCACCCGTGCTCCTGCAACACATTGCAGCAAGCAAATCAAAACTACATCCACTAGCAGAAATGTGCGCAGATGAACTGTATGTTTACATTCTGAAACGACAGATGTCCGTAGTTGTAAACTAGATTAGAGAGCAGTGCAAAACAGAAATGTTGGAGGTATGGCGAATAATCGACAATCTTATAAAGAAACACGGAACAGCCAGAAAGGAGGTATATAAAGTAAAGGGATGGTATGGCCAGAGTTAATACAATTCCTATTGGTAGAGACAGTTTACAGTTAAGTGAGCACTTTTGAGGCCCTAGTTAGTTTTTACTTTTCAGTTATTTTTTAACCTTAATCAACATTTTTTTAAATAAATATTACCATGTAACAAAATGTGTGTACTACAACCCCGCATTCTGAAGTTAAAATGCAAGGCTAAAATAAAATATATTTATTGAATATTATCCCAAGTGGGACTAATTTCAAAAGGGCTCACTTTACCATGAACTAATATGGTACAATATTGTGAATAGTTCAAAATGACAATCGTATAACTGCCACGAGCAGACAGGGCCTGCACGTCATGCACTCACTTGCAGTACTTCTTGAATACTATGTCAAGGTCTCCTGTTGGCTTTGCCTTCTCCATCTCATCGTGAAGTTCTGTAACATTCACCAACGACGCTATGCACACCTGGGCCTCATCCTTTGCTACCTGTGTTTAGACAATATAATTATACACGATAATGCTATTCTTAAAGAATCCAAAAATAAACTTTCTATGTTATTAAACATTTATACTCATTTCAATAAAATTTGGAGTCTACTTTATACACAGTATTGTGTAAACATATATTTTTCAATTACAAATATAATACTATCATGGGTGTGAAAGCTGTAAGACCCAATCCCACTCTCCAACCACAAATCTATTTCACTGCACAGTGGGACAGAGACCAAATATAGCTGGAAAAAAGTTAAACATTTACATATTGCAGTAGGTACATCTAGCATTAACAAAAGTTTACTAATCAGAATTTATGACTCACTGTGACTTGTCAAGACACGAACAGCTCAACACTTATGGCTTTGTCAGCATTACAATTCTAGTAGCTACAGGTTTAACGAGTAGTGTTTAAGCGATTTCTGTCTGCAATAGAACAGCAAAGAACAAGGCTTTAATCTAATCTTCAATAGTGTTACCACATGGGTATGCAGTTTGGTTTTAATATTATATCAGTACGCTGGATGGCATTTGTTCCATTACGATGCATGTGTTTCAACTAAGATGTCAAATTTTTAATATCTAGGTACATAGAGATTTTAAAAACATTTTTTTAATCTGTCTTAACTAGCACAGGGCTGCCACCAGTCCTCAAGCTGAAATCCTGGTTCCTGTATATAAAAACCCTGGAGTCATTAGTTCAAATCCTGTAAAATCCTTGGAATTAAAAAAAATTGCAAATTACAGAAACAAAAGTGGATATGAAAGAAGTTTATATATTTAACGTAGTGGTTTTGGTTTGGAATGTACAAACCATGGTAATTTGTTTCTCCACTCGCACATTTATAAGACTTATCTGCGATAATCTTTGTATCCTCACTATTGTGAGATCAATGCCACACTCAAAACAGTCACCAAATTCAGATTGCATACGTAAAAATGGCTTTTCACAGCAAAGGTTCTCTTCAATAATGGTCTTGGCCTTGGCATGTGATCCTGCAGCCAGGAACAGAAATGTGTAGATAACTGTATACCCTTGCCAGTGAACGCTAAATATCTCGCTTAATTATCCACCTCCATTATAAGAATCTTTGAAACAAATGCATCAGTGAAACTGACACACATCGCTGTGCACGGTAGTGCCGCCACTTTCAGCAAGTGGTAAAAGAAAAACCTCAAAGTTTGGATTTTTCTATGATGTTAAAAATCCATAAAAATGGATAAAATCCTTTAAAACAGCAGGCCTGAACTAGCACCATTATACAACCTAAAGTGCAACGTTCAAATCCCAATTTCTCATACTTACCTCCTTTGTAAAGAAATACTTGTTTTTAACAGATACACATCCACCAATGTTGTGTATTACATATAATATATATATATATATATATATATATATATAAAGACTAGAGAGTTGAGGTGGTACCTGGCAATAGACCATCTAACTTAGCATCACATGAATATCTAGTGCGGAAATATTACCTGTTAGACAGTTTTAAAGATACGGCAAAGGGGAAAATTTACATTTAGTCCTAAGTGTGATTTTAAAAAACAACCGACACCCAAGCAATGCAACAGCAAGAAGAAAAGGGGGGAGTGTTTGTTGTAATGGTCACATGTTATTCTTCACTAACACACATCGGCAAGCATCCTCTGATGTCATCACTACTGGCCTTGCAACACACATGGCAGCATGCATGTTACAATTGTGTAGCCATTACTGCTAGAATCATACGTGTTGGCAGGATTAGAGTCAGTGTTTCTGTGTGTGACAAAACAGCTACAAATTGGCGAATCCTTTTAATCTTGGCATTAAATTTTGTACTATCTATAGATAAGTAGTTGTGCATTTAATACCTGCACCCACTCGCATTAAGTATTTGTTGCATGGCGAGTCATGTTTGGCGGCCAATAATAACTTTTAATAACTTAAATTTACAATGTGTTTCAAGAGCTGTGGTTCGGCAGATGTGCGCTCTCCTCATGTTAAAAATATGGCACTGTGTTATACATTTCATTAATACATGCTATTTCAAATGCACCTGTATGGCAACAGGAGCTGCCACAGTTTTGTGTGAAAAGATGACAACTGTTTTAAGGAAGTGTTTAGTATTAAGCCATTCAACAATGCATTTCATTATGTAACATGAAAATTTGACAAAAAATTGCTCTGGGGAGACAATGAGATTAAAAGAAATTTGAGTGCTTTCAAGTGCGGATTTGAAAAAAATTTAAGCAGTGCAATAGAAAAAGCAGTTTTCTAATGAAAAGCAGTATGGGCTGGATGGAAAAGTTAACTTGTGCAGTACAAATGTGGGAAATACACCAGCAGCAGCGAAACGTGATCCTACTAGATGACGAAGACATAGAAAACTGTTTTGCAAAAGTGCAGTGAAAAACAAACCAAAACATATGCCATTATTACAAGAAAGGTTGTGCAAAGAGCTGTTACATGATATGGAAGCTGCTTAGAGAATCAAGAATTCCTGCAGCATCACCTTACAAAGTCATTATAGAAACAGCAACAAGGGCTACAACAAGATATAAAACAAAGGTATTCAAGAAAAAAGCACAAACTTTAACCACTAAGTGGAACTATCTGCATTAAGTAACTATAACTAGTCAAAATAATTTAATTTCAATCAGTTCAAATGTGAGATATGAAATGTTTGACCCAAAAATATGAAATTTGAGAAAATATCTGCACAAACTGGAAATATTTTAAAGCAAAATATTTTCTTCCAAATAACAAAATCCACAACAATAGTTTTGGTTTCATTATTTTGCAGTCTTAGTTCTTCCCGTAATTAGTAGAAGAGTTCTGTTCTCAAGCAAGAAACCCCGAGCAACCTCTACGAAACGTGCAAAGGAAGCTGCAACATGCAAGAAGCCATACGAGTGCCGGAGAAGGTCTTAAGGTTGGATGTTACCAGCTACACGTGGTACATCACCATTCAAAACTAACTTCACGTCAGTGGTTCCATTGGAATACTGATCAGCTGCAGTAAGCACTGGACTAAACCAAATTAACTTGCAATCAGATCTCTTCCAAGCTTTTCATTTAATGATTTTTAACCAGAGTGGAACTTTCGTTTAATACTGTCAGACAGCCTCCAAACTCAGCTCTGAAATTTACCGTTTAAATTGTTACACGAAGCTCCGTTGTACTGAAACACACACTATTAATGAGTATAATTATTATTAACCACGTATTCATTGAAATAGTAACGATTCTATGGCTTTCGACTTTCGACATAGATTTTGTAAAACATTCAGTTGTTTAAAGACAAATTGATTCGCAACCTTTTTCAGATAATTTTTGAGACTGCCCATATACACTTCTACTTGACCTTGTATAATACTAAATGAATGGGCAGCCTCGATGGCGGGCGACCTGGCAGACCACTGTGTGTTGTTAGTGATGCAAGGTGTCCCGTTGATTGCCTGTACCTAGCACGTGATTAGAGGGAAGTGCCGAAAGAGGAGTGGGGGGTGCAAAGGTGCTGGATATTGGCTGCTCCAGCGGTCGGTGCGACGACTGGCTTGATCTCTACAGAAGAGAGCATTGTGAGAGTTTAGTTGTTGGAGCAGGATGGGCCTGCTGTAAATGTAGCAACAAGGCGAGGTTCATTAAGAGAAGTTAGTTGGTAGAAATTTGAAGTGCATTTTAACGTTAGGTGAAGCAGAGGTCTCTCCTTCGGCAGCTGGCATCAAGAGGTGTGTGTATTTAAAGGTATTATTTAATAAGTTCATTCATCCCCTAGTTATAGTCTGTTACAAGAGGTTTAATGTGATTCACTAATGGAACGAGATAATTCTTCAATTCAGAGAAAATTGTCAAGGTTTTTTTTTTAAATTAGTTTTAAGGAACATTAATATACTGACTAACAATTTTCACTTCTTTATCTGGGTAATTTTATAGAATTAGTGTATCCTCTTTGCTCACCAAATCAATGTAAGAGAGAACCTTTCTTAGTTAAGTAAGTCTACCCGATCGCGGTGAAACCTTGTCTCCATTGTAAAAGTTCTAGATAAGTCACCAACCACTGGTGTGTAACAGTGTGGAGTGCATCCCCAACGTCATGATCAGAGGGAAGTTCAATTCCCAAGGCCTCATTCTCCGTAGCAATAACATTTCAACGAGTGTGAAGAATCTTAGTATGGTAGCTGTGAATACATTAACTATGGGAGAGTTTAGGATATGAAACTACTTCACCTTTCCACTTTGAAATAAACTAAGATCTAAGGAAGTTTAGGATATGAAACTACTTCACCTTTCCACTTTGAAATAAACTAAGATCTAAGGAAGTTTAGGATATGAAACTACTTCACCTTTCCACTTTGAAATAAACTAAGATCTAAGGAAGTTTAGGATATGAAACTACTTCACCTTTCCACTTTGAAATAAACTAAGATCTAAGGAAATTTAAGTTTGGCAAGATGCAATAAGCCAGAATTGTGTATGATGCCAGGACCAGTCATCTCATTCACGACTTTTCAGTGGTAGATCCTTTGAGCTGGTGTTCTCTCTAGTTATTTCTACATATATTATCAGAGTTCTATTTTGAGTGTGCATGCATATGTGTTACTTAGGGCTACGTGGGATATCAACTAATCTAGTCTTCAAATGGAAGGCTATATTATACTACTACGTACGAATAGCGTTAATATTCCCAGTTCCAAGTAAATTAATTATTGCTCTAAATACGACTTATTTTCCAGATCCCTTTGCATTCCGGGTTTTCATCCTCTGCGATACTCCACAGCCCCCAAAGGCCTTAAGCAGTCTGTTGCCTTTGGTAACTGAAAACTAAAGATGGCAACTACATCTCCCCAATCACCTGTAATTCAGTTTACGAAGTTAGGCATTACCTCCCCGCAACAACAGCTTTATTCTATCACTGCTGGCAGCGGTATGACAGTATCTATAAGAAATTTGTTAAATGAGGTACGTACAATAAAAACTACATGAAAATACAATCTCATGAACATTTTCAACAGTTTTCTTTCAATTGCAGGTATGCAGTACGGCTCCAGCAATACTAACAAGGGACAGTGAGTAAGTTTTCAATCCCATAGGCTATAGCAATCGTCTTACTAGCATTTGCATTGTCACATTTCCCATCCAAATTACACATTGGACATGGGGGACAATTGGGTGTACAACACATGAGAAACACGTGCCAAAAATTATTGTAGACATTTGATGCTCCACAATTTAGGCATTAGCTTCTGGGAATGGGTACAGAGTTTACAAGAAATAACTGAGCTAGTTTAACATTAAGATAATATGGATAATGCTAAGATGATTCCACTATTTCCATCCCCCTCCACCCCTTTCCACTTGAGATCACGCGAAACATCTCCAAGGATAACATCAGGACCATTTCCTCACTGCACAACGAATAACTTTACTGCAATACTAAAAACTGAACGTACCACTTTGGAAAGACAGTGGGGATTTAAAAAACAAATTTTTGAGTTAGTGTTCAACTGTCACTTCCTTTAAGGTAATTATTTGAACATTCTGTGTAGAGAAAAGCTCTGGTCTTGATATTTATGGCTTGAGTTTCTATTTCTTCCCAAACCAATCTTATCTCATTGTAGGTATTTGTACTGGGAGACTTATCTGAAAAGTCAAAAGTCCATGCTGTTCACATGCATTGAACACAATCAGATGATACGTCTAAGATTAGTTTCTGACAAAGGCCAGCAGCCAGTCTCATTACAAAGTAGGTACCTATACTGGCAGGTGCCATCATATGTAACCTATTTAAAATATTTCAGTTAAGATCTTCATTTCTTTAAACTTTGCTTACCATTGTTCTTTCGTATGCACCTTCATCGCCATTTTTCTTACACTTGTCCTGCATTACTTTCTCTGCATCTTCCAGACTGGGAACTCTGGACGTATTGATGGGAAGATTAAGTCCAGAAATGTCCACTGAGGAAATATTGAAAGTAGTAATGTTGTTGAGGTTAGCCTGCAGGCTCTGCAGATCTGGCGCACCGCCAATCTCGCAAACTACTGCACCTGGGGAAACTTGCACATGTCAGCTTGGACTAAAATTCAATGTTATAAGATTTAATTTGAAGCATTTATTTCAACATGCTTTAACTGACAAAGTTATTTTATAGCAGTACAATTTGTAGGTACTACTTGAACTCTGTAAAAAAGTAATAATAGGGTATTTCCAGAAAAAAAAAAAAAAAAAAAGAATTTTATAACCCCACTAATTACACTGAACACGAATTTACAAGAGGCATCGAGATATTATCGACACAAGCCACAAAACTGATAGTGTGGAGGGCAATGGAGATGAGGGAAATTGCACATGGTAAAACGTGTGAAAAATATGTATGTAATTTTAGTATTTTAACATGAAAATGCACTAAATTGCAAAACTACCAAACCAAACAGTACCAAAATTCAGAATACTGTAACTTATTACCAATACATACAAACACACCCAATTCACTTTATTACGGTTAACTCCAAGCTTCACGGACGCATGAACGCTTCGCGGTCACTACCTAAAGGAAAGCCAGCATGCCTTTAGTTACAGTTTTGGGGATTCACTCCCCTGCTGGCGCTGGGACTAGCTTGGTGAATAATAACAGTATTTTTCACCGCGGGGGGGGGGGGGGGGGCTATGCTTCATCATACAGCACACCACAAAACTACATTTTTATATACACATACTACACACAATTAAATTAACTAATGTATGTACATTTACACACCTAAGTAGGTGGTGGGTACAATATATCCTGTCCTCAGCCAGCCAATTCAACTACAGTCACGCATGTGTTGCACCTCAAGGGCGTGTTTACACTGTCATAGTAGCTACCACAATAGTAGCTACCACGAAAGTGTGCGACACTCACTGCCATGATATGTCCTGTTTACACACATGATCGAGATATGCTGCGATACTTAACCTCATAAAGGGACGTGTCCTACAATACTTGTGTAAATACATTGATAGGCCCTACATTTATATCCTTTGTCAATGTCGTGACTGGATAGGACATGTAAACATATATTGGTCCCTTGTTTATTATATGACAAATATGCTATCAATACTGTCTTGACATACCTATATGATAATATACAGCCTGTCGTACCACCACATAAGTGTAAGAACTAAGACATATTAACAGAATAAAATAATTCTGCAATGTTACTGTCAAAGTGAACATATGTTACAAATTTGTGACCCATTTTATCACGATGCTACAAATTTTACACTACAAAAGTTACACGATAGTTATATGTTCCGTAATGAAAGTTACTATGAACTATCTAGCTCTGATACCACAATGGTGCGATATTAACAATCGTGCCATTTACACAGTGATAGTAATGCGAGAGTAGCTCTTGCGATAGAAACTATAGCAAACGTAAACTCTCCTTAACTCATTCTACATACCATGATCTACTAAATAATCAAACTGTTTGTGACCAATACAGTTACAAAGCACTCTTACTTGAACCCTCCAGTTGAACATCGCACAATCAGATTCAGACATCACAACTCTCACTCTCATCACTAAACCCACACTCCAACATATATTGGCCAGCTGCAGTCAGTAGAACCCCTGTTCCTGGGAAAATATGTTTCAAAATGCAGGGGGGGGGGGGGGGAATTATGCTGTAAACACCTACATTGGGACCAAAAAATGTGTGTAAAATGCAGGGAATTTAATACAGGGGTTCCACTGTCAAGTATGGTAAAGATTTATACACATTCACAGCCGACAGGTGAATTTACACTTTTTTTAAATATTACTAGAACATTAAAAGACTATTTACGTGGCACTCTACGTTAAAACGACCGAACTTCTCAATTTTAACTATTTTACTTTAGACATTTTAGTTAATTTCTCATCACACCTCCGTAAATCGAACATGGGGTCCCACAAGAATCAATAGTAGGCCCCGTAGTCTTCCCAGTTTATATGAATGACCTTCCACGTCCCTTAACCCCAGAAACTACTTCAATTTTATTTGCAGATGATACTAGCAACTTAGTCTCTGGAGACTACTCAGTAAATGATCTTGCACAAAAAATGGACACAGCATTTACAGAGCTAAATACATAGTTTACTGCAAACAAATTAAATCTCAACCTAGATAAACCATATCTTATGAATTTCCTCACAAAGAAAAGAAAAAACAATTAATATGTTCGCAGTAATAGAGATAAAATTAATGAAACTGCAGTCATTAAGTTTCTCAGTTTAAAAGTAGACAATTTACTTAACTAGAAATTTCACATTGCGTATATTTTACCTAAACTAAGTTCAGCATGTTTCACTCTGCTGAGTGTTGCAGAGGTCCTGAACAAAAATGAAATATTTAGCATATTTTCATTCCATCATGTGTTATCGTATAACTTTTTGGGGTAATTCCACTGAGAGCAAAAAAGTGTTTCGCATGTGATCGAGAGCTGTAATAATAATCAATAGCAAAAGTAAGTCAGACTCGTGTAGACTTCTTTTTCAAGAGCACAGATATTTTAACATTTGCATGTGAGTACATGTTTTCAGTACTTGTATTCATGTCCAAAAACAGCCATTTATTTCAGAAAAATGAGGCCTTTCATGAGCATGACACTAGGATAAAAAACACACGTGGTTTCAGTTAATTTAAAACTTGTCCAGATATGGCCATCCTACCTTGGTAGCCAACTTTTCAATAAAATACCGCAACGCCTTCAAGAAATTTGCTTCTCTAACCAAAAACTCTTTAAAAAAAACAGCTGAAAGAATTATTTTCTAAACTAAACATTTTATAATATAGCTGAAGTACAAATATTAAGAAATTATTGCATAACATGTCTTTGTACGCATTTCTTGTTCTAGTTTTTCTAGTTTCCTTTTTCTTCTGTTTCACAGCATGTTGGAGGAGAATTGGTCAAATTACAAGGAAAAGATGAGATGCGTGTATATGTAGTTTGACAAGTTCTACATACAGTCATTTCTCCAAAACTACTTATACAATTTCTGAGAGTGATACACCATTGAATTAGTCTCTCTCATATTGGCATTGCCTGCAGCACTAACAAGTTGATATCTATATCTCTAATTATAGGCTGTTCACAGTAAAATGAGCACTTTTGAAAGCCCTGCTTGAGATCTACTTGTATGCATGTTGTGTATTCTCCAACCTTATAGCAGTGTACGAAATGGCAAATTTAAGGAATTAGGGTTTAGGAATTTAGGGTGGATGGTTTGGTATGGCTTGTGGAATTTCAACGATATTTTGTTTGTCATTATCAATACATAAAATAAAATAACTTTATCTCAAGCATTTTCACATAACGCCGTTGTCTCGTGAATAACTGATCTTATTTCTTTCTAGCCGATATTCTTCGAGTTATTTCTTCACTCCCTGGAACTAACATTCCATTTCAGATAACCGATTGCCTTATTTTTTTTTAGCAATATCAATACAGCATATGAACTATTTAAAAATAACTATGTTGATCCCTGGGACCTGTTTCATAAAACTTGTAAGTCCTTTATTATAAGTGATTTACCTGTAATATCGGCAAAATTCTACAAGGAGTTGTTTCATAAAAATGTAAGTATAAAATAATTTACGGGCATTGTGCCTGTATTACAGGTAAATAATACAGGTGTTTTTCACAAAATTGTTCCATAAAGACCAGGAGCCTGTATTACAATAAAAATATAGTAGTGATAATTTTATCAGCATTGAAACCACCCTAAAATTATCACACGTGTTAATTTGAAGTGGACAAAATGGACGAATAATATAGTTCCAGTGATGAAGTAATTATTATAAGGAGACCTAGATATTTCATATAACGTTATCCAAGAAACTGTTTAGGCTAAATTTCTAACAATTTTCATTAATTCTGGAACACACTGATGCTGATCTGGAAGAGCCGACACACAGGAACCAGGCAAACACTAACGCCTCGTCAACAGTTACAAATAGCGCTGCACTGGTTAGGAACTGGGGCGCAGTGTAAGAGACACCCATGGTGTTTGAAAGTAGTTCGTTCACACAGTTGTGGAAGATACATTGGCAGAAGCCAAGCTTGTTCGACGACTTGACTTCAGTAAACCTGCAGGCATGCCACTTGTCTATGGAGCAGTTCATGGATCACCCACATCATTCCATCAATGTCATGCTTGTCAGTGGTGCTAACTTACAGTTTTCTGTGTGTATGCTGACTGGTCAGGAAGTGCTAGAGAGCACGGGCGTTGCGTGATAGTGGCTTATTTCATCAAACGGAATAAGGATGGAGGCCGTTTCCCGGAAGGGTATTTTGGGGGACTCAACATATCCCTTAAAATCATTGTTAATTCCACCAATTGTGCAAAATGATAACATACCAGAACAGCGCAAATTTGCAAGGACACACAAGAAAATATGCTGTCCCGTAGAATGTGCAATAGGTATTCTGAAGGAGAAATTCCCCCGCCTTAATTACCTTAGACTCCAACCTGTTTTTGCGCGCAAAGTTGTGAAATGTTTTGTAGCACTTTGCAGTTTGTCAAAGACTGGAAATGAAGGCTTGGGAGAGGAAAATGAAATGGTAGGTCTAGGAAACTTGGTAAATGGTGCCGAAGGACAGACAAACTATGTTGATTATGGTATTGATGTGCTAAGACAAGAAACATTTTCCAGGCAATATGAAAACTAAGATAACTTTTTTATTCTACATAAACAACTTGTTCAATACTTTCATTAGAAGTAGTTGGTTCAATATGATTGTTTAAAAGGTCTTGCTGTTTCGTTATATCAAATCTTTGTCACTTGTTTCTGTGGGAAAAATTAATAATACATTAACTTTGTGAAACAAGGAAGATAAATATGTAAATATGGTGGTTGTAAAGTGTAAAACCCACAGAACAAGTTTTAACCATATTTGTTACGAAACAGAAGTAAAAATTGGGCAAGACTATTTTTTTTTGTTCTTCTTTGATTTTATTTGCATTTAGTTAAAAAGTATTCATAAAATTAAAGCTAAGCAACAACCAAAGATCCCAATAATTTATAATGGATTGTTAACTGATCACACTTAGTTAATACAACCTGTAGGCCTACTGACTTTTTTTTCTTCCTTTTCTTGAATAATTTGCTGTAGACCCTAATGGATTGTCAGCACTATGTTGCACATGTCCTACACCAACTTCACCTGCCGAGTTATCAGGCATTTCGGTTTACAACTACTTCTCCACGCAATCTGACACACCAAAGTCTTTAATGACATTGTCAAGCCATTGCCAAGAATTTGTATGATAAGCTGGTCGATTCCCGTTTGCTTGTCAAGCTTTGCCTATAAATTGGAAGGGAGTCACATTTATAACTGTACGAAAAGATCTTCCACATAATTTATTCTGTTCTAAAATCCCTGTACGTGAGGTTAAATACAACAAATTAATAGATCACAGAAATGGCTAATGTTAAGTGTAAGTAGTTCAAACAGTTTACAAGTAAACAAAGCGAGAGTGAATATTTTTTGTAAAGCTAATAATAACACAAAGATGTAATTGTTTTTATTGTCTTAAGTTAATTAAATGATTATAAAACACAACTCATTTTATTTTTATTTATTTTCTTTATAATTTTAAACACTGTTAAGGTTAACGTTTTGTTGATCGGTACTATAACATCAAAATATAAACTTTCCGGCATAGGCCTAAATATTAACATTCCACATTGTAATTGAATTAATTTTTTAACATACCATGATCCTTCCTCTCAGATTCTGCCATGTTATGTCTCAGATATAAGTTGTATATATTGCTGGAGATCAGTCCTATGGATACTCGCATCTCTGGTTATATTTGGACCAAATTGCTCAAATACATTTGCTTTATTCTCCAAAATGAAACTTAAGTTTATGTTCTTTATATATTTTCTTCCCTTATAAACGTATAAAACACCTTGTACGCGATCGGCACCTGTCCAGTTACCACTATACGAATGAACACATGAGCATACACATAACATATAACACTCGCAATTAGACTACCACATGGTGGCGAGCTCTCTCTCCTCTCCTTCACTCAACCAACTCCTTTTCCACTCCCTTTCCCGAATTTACCAACCCCTCTCACAGATACCAATTCCTCCCTCAGCATATTCCACTCTCACAGACCCCACAAGCATGGACTGCCTACCCTGCTCCGTTCTCCTCCACACCCTCTGAAGCTTCTCACTGTTGTTTCCTCTTCCCCTAAACACCCCCTTACCTAGCTTGCAGTGTAGCCCTCCCCATCCTCCCTCTTCATTCACCATCCTGTACATCCTGACTAACTGTTCAACTTTCCTCCTGTCCAATAAGCTCCACCCCATTTCTTTCATCAGAACTGATGGCCTATAGTTCCCTTCTGCCTCACCATCTTGCCCCTGCCTTCTCCACCTACCCTTCACCCATCTTGCTGCCTTTATCTGCACATTTTCCAGTTCTCGCACCTCCACATAGGGGTCCCATACTGCTGCAACATATTCTAACATTCTAACCTCGTCACGGATTCTTGATCATGAACTCGCCAAACACATTTTCCTGTAATACATGTGCTATTTTAAAAGTAGTTTTAGGAGTGTAAAATAATATATTTAAAACAGACTTACAGGGTTCTAATTTTTTATAACTCCTGTAATACAGGCCCTGTATTATAAGTCTTATGAAACAGGCCGTTGATATTCCATTTTTCACGTGCCTGCATGTATTGTCCAGTATTTCAAGAACAGTAAAGGCCAACGTTCCCACCAAAACGCGGGAAATTACACGTAAACTAACAGCAGACGATTTTACGGACCTATGTGGGGATTTAGTGTGCTACTTCACCTCAGTAAATTTCAACCCTAAAACCCCAAATATTTAGGGCCTAAAATTGGTCACGTGGTCAATTTAGTAACCTAAATAATGGCCTCGTAGCCGTTTCGGACGCGGTCTATTAACATTGCCAGGGGCCTTGTCACTTTATTCATGCGTTGTTCAAGTAAAACTGTGAAATTATTAGAAAAGAAAACACCTCATAAATCTGCTAATTTTACACACGGAGACGTTACGACAGACAGCGTAAGAAATAATTTATATTATCACAAATGAATACCTACCACTTTTTATTAGACATTAAAATATGGAATTACTTTCCATCCATCATTACCAACTTTACTGGGCACATGACATTTCACTCAGTAGGCAGTGTAATTTTTCTAAGGTTGATTTCAAAAGTAATCACTTTATCGTGAACAGCCTTTAACATTCCTACGACACGGTGCTACAAGTCTTTTATAGTAAGATATTTATGACAGTCTGGGTGAAAATAGTATAACGATATATTTAGCGGTTCTGGAAATATTCGAGGTTAACATCTCTACGCGACTCACCCCGCCCGATTTTGCATACAAAAATGGTACGTATTTGGTATTCGTTTTTGTATCTAGTGGTTCTTGGCAAAAATGCAAAATGACACTCAGTGCCATGTTGGAAAAGAATTTATATTCAAAAGAGATACGAACATTTGATAACTTCACAAAATACACTAGGAATGTTTTAAAACCCAAGTAAACATATATTCGTATTGTTCCAATGACAATTCCCGTTTTACGTATTCAATAGATATAAATAATTTTCACTTTTAATGTAATAAATGCGTTGCCGCGAGTGTTAACACGCGACTGTCGAAAACATCCGAATTGAAACTTACGAAATTGCAAAATAACGAATTTGTTCAATTTAATTGTCTACATGCTTCATATCCTATAACCCCGAATGAATTAACCGCAATTACGCAGTGGCCAAGAGGGCTACAATATTATTCGCCATAAACGATTTAAGCCCTATCTTAGAATAGATGCATTAAGAATTTCATTAACGTAGATTCCCATTTCCTCTCTGTGGCTGCAAGCTTGTCAACAAAAAGTCACTACCAACCACTCACGCCAGTTTCTTCACGGCATTGAATAAACGTAGCGAAAATAAATAAGGTTGCTCAGCTCATACAGAATTGAGCAATGAAATCTTCAAAGAAAAGCATAATCGTTAACCACCGCAAATGCAACAGAAAAGTCATGAGCCGCCACGCTAACCAACATTTTCTTCCATCACTTTGCGTACGAACCATCATTCATAACAAAGAGTAAATTTAAAAGATAATCATGGTTAAGCTTACCGATAAAAACAGCACAAAGAACTACGAACACCTTCATTGTGTTGTTGAAAAGGTCTTTCAACAGTCGACTCTTCCTCGACGAGATTAATGGAACGACGTTGCTAACTTTTTAGGTTAAACTGCAGCACCTCTACACAACGTGATCACGGTCCTGGGAAGGCACGCGCCACTGACACGAAGTTCCTACCAGTCGTGC
Organism: Dryococelus australis; assembly: GCA_029891345.1. Lineage (NCBI taxonomy): Eukaryota > Metazoa > Arthropoda > Insecta > Phasmatodea > Phasmatidae > Dryococelus > Dryococelus australis. The sequence continues at coordinate 6,217,172 of CM056997.1, forward strand.
TTGAACGGCGCGGACTTCGGACTAACTGACCGACTCCTCTCGACAAACAACGCGAAACTGAACGATGAAATCGCATTTTACTCCCAACTGTTTTGAAACGTCTGACGTTCACTGACGTCGCCGCGCAGTGCTACCAACACTACAAACATAAACGTTTCAGAAAATTCACTATTCGTTATAATTTACAGTTACATGTAGCATTATTTACCTGCTCAGACATGGCTACAGGAAGTTTGCTTTTATTTTTAAAAATAATACGTTATATTGTTACAAGTAATATAATTCATTATCAAACCCTACCATCCAGAAATTCAAGAAAAATATTAACTGTTTCCATTTGTACAAGGTTGGCATCTATGCCATCAAAGTCATTCCCCCTCCAGCAGACGGGATAGGAAGAGAAGCCAATTTGTAAATAAGCAAGCTCTCGAATATAGAATGTTTATTCGTGTTAATCGTGTAACTTCGGTTCGGTACACATTGACATATGGCAGTATCTGGGGCCAAATTCCGTTACCTTCACAATACGATCTCTTCTCACATGGGGCCATGGCGGATGAGCGGTTAGACTGCTCGCCTCCCACCATGGCGAACCTGGTGCAATCCCCAGCCGGTTCAATCCGGATTTTCGCATGTGAGAATCGCTGGTCGGCGGGTTTTCTCGGGGATCTCCCGTTTCCTCCGCCCTTCGATTCCGGTGCTGCTTCGTTCTTACCTCGTTTTACCCTCGTCCGCTCTCAAGACCTCAATGTTACGAGCCATCCAAATCTCTTCACTCGCTCTTCTCACGGGCACATCTGTGAACCTCCCACGTCATTATACTTCCGGCCAATCTATTGCAGCAACCGTAGAACATCAACTGCACGAAGCCTGGAGCACAAATGCCTCGTGTGCTGACGTCACAGTGGCGGAAAAGTTTGCTAGAATGAGTGCGAACCTATTGTGCGTGCGGATTTGGAGGTTATGTAATAGCATCGGCGACCAGGGATGGAATGTGGGGGATTAGTAGTATTATTATTTTGTTTATTATTCACTACATTGTTGATACCATTATTGCATATTACACCTCATTTGACCCCATTGAGCAAGCTCTGGTTAGGGGTCTATTACAATTGTTGAGATTCTATGGCAACTGTTGAAGAAGCATGCGTGTGAGGATTAAACTTATACTTACGACTACATATCGGACACATAGTGAGACCATTTTGACATTGCAACGTGAAAAGAAAATATAAACAATACCAAATACCAAACAATATAGTATTCCATTTAGCTTACTAATATATAATGATCTCTTATTACTGTGTCCGAACTAGTTGCTACATATTTATACAGTCATTGTAATGATTCCCAAACATACAGAGCACTGAAGTGGCCAATTAATTGACAGCAAAAATGCCTACCAAATTGTGTCAGCTCACTGTAACTGATCTAGGAGTTCCTTTTTCAAGTGTTATTTGAAACAACCAGCCTGGGGTAGTTGTTTAAGCCGAGTGGGCAAAGCATTGTATAGTTGGTAACCATACAATGTGGGTAGAAGCCTGCCGTATTCTGTTCGTATCGTGTGTGGGAACTTATCGTCTGCTTGTCTGGTGTTGTGTTTATGGTTTAGGTTTTGCTCTATATTATTGCCGTAAATAAACACTAGTAAGTTGAGTTCATGAATTATTTTCAGGGAGAGCAGTCCAGTAATTGTGTATATCTCCTTATATGGTGTCCGGCGTGGTAAATTGTAGAGTGTCTTAATAGCTTTATTCTGTAGTATGTACTTGTAGTGTATGGAGTATAGATTTTGATGTACTTCCTCAAAATGGCATTGTAGTATTGGAGATGAAAGTTTATTAATGCGTGATAGATGACTTTTAAAACTTCTAGGGGGTCTTCATTTACTCTCCTGAGAACTCTCACTACTGGATTCATTTCACCCTAGAAGTAAACGCAGTTACTGACGAAAAATTTTTATATTAATATTTGTGGCACGTTAATCTGTAGTGAGAATATGTACGAAGCAGCCTTGGAATGAAATAATAATAATCACTTCCTTGCTTGTAAACACAATTAAGCACCGAACATTGAGCATGGAAGTGGTTCCGTTCCCCCGCCCAGTATACAGGCCCTTACACAATTGAAGATTTTAACATTTGACTGTACGTTTGCTTTCCGACATATTATGGAGCTTGACACAATGAAACCGTCAAAAATAAAGTCAAGCAGCCATTTTGCCGAGTATCTAACACAGGTTATGTGGAAAGTGCGTTATTTTATTGTAGGGCGATTTTAATCTCGGTATATTAAACAAAGCTCGCCTTACATTAAATAAATTGCAAACAAATATAATGTGAAGAGGAAATAAATGAATTGGCATATTTTAATAAAGTAAACAAATGAGTTTTTTGTTTTGAAATAATCTTTAATTTAATATTAAGCCTATATTTAAAAAAAAAAGGGTACTTAAAATGTATACCTGGATAATATCAAAATTACTTACATAACAAGATACACATGTTTACGAATCTCGCAGAACCGATGTTCAAATGTCTAAACTCTAACTTAACAATTATTGTGTATTGGTGGTTCCGTCAGAGGAAATGAAAAGTAAAGTCAAATGCTAAAGTTTTCAATCGTGTAAGAAGCTTAAACGTAAGGAGTAACGGAAATTCAACTGGAGGTTATGCAGCTGATCGCATCAGTGCAGGGATCGGACCACGGCCTGGCACAAGTTCTTCACACAACTGGGTTATGAGTGGAGGTGCGTCAAAATCGCTAATGTTATAAATGCTAAATAGATGCAGAAATGTTCAATAATTACTATAATTTGCTAAATTTTCAAAAAACTCATCCTATAGGATAACTTCGTAAAAGCAAAATTACTTCAACTATAATTTGTTTCAATAAAGATGCCTTCCAATATAAGACTTCTAATGCAATGTAATTCACCAAATTCAAGCTGTCCCAGATTAAGATGCACTCAAATTCAACATGCCCAAAAAAAAAAACTTAAAAATTATACCCTGAAATTGACTGGGAAATAAGACGCTTCTAAAATAATCCCAATTCAAGACAACATTCTCTCCGTCCCCAAAGAAATGGCTATGAAAGAAATAGCTAATCTTTCCTGTTTTACTCTGATATAGGAAACCAGTACTTCAAAATATTTGAGACTTTATTTTAGTGTATTATTTCTCAATATTTCATACATCTTTATACATATTGAAATTGAAAATAAGAGTTAAACATAATGCTTTTATTCAGGTAAAAAAAAAAATTAACTATGTTCTACACAGTAGTTAGTAAGAACTTTTTTTGCGTGCCACACTTCAGATGCAGTAAAAGAAAAGGAAGTCAGATTTCCTTACTTTACTTGAGTATGTTTTTCTGAATATGAAGCTCTATAGTCCGTTTTATATAAGTGGTCTCAAATTTGACAGACAATGTGACCAACCTACCCAGTATGTAAACAGTAAATGCTCTCGCTCCTACAGTATTGTATCAGCTGATGAACTGCTGCGGGATCAATGTTGTTAGGTTGGCTATTTTGATGTAGGTTTTGGAAGAAAATAGTACTCGGAACTAAAAGTCGTAATTTAAAATCGTAATTATACTTACACCATTTATGGTTTAAATTATGGTTCTAAAGCAATATTAAATTTTCTTGGCTATTAGAAACGGGACTTTAAAAACATGTTCAGCATTTATGACAGAGTATGTCGACACATACGAACAGTAAACGTTTCCAGCCAATGGCTAGCCATGTTTGTTTCCACCCCGGTGACGGCAGATGTCCGTGCGCTTTTTTCTCATCATGTTTATTATACGAATATCTTATTGTTGTTGTCGTTGTGTTGTTATTTTTTATTTACTTTCTCCAAACATAGTTGGTTGTAGGCATCGTTATAGTGCGTTTTGTTTAGTGAAATGTAATATTAATCGGCATGTCGTTAAAACTGCTCGTCCCGCCATTTTCCTAACCGCCTTCCACAATGAAGTGACACGAATATAATTTCCGTATATGAGTTTAAGTTTGTTGGCATTATGAAACGTGCGCAATGTTGATTTTACTGAATTATTTTGCAAATGAATTATTTAATGCTAGTGACGAACACACGTGATTTTAGTGAAGCAAACTCGCAAGGATTTCCATAGAAAAACACGTGTTCCAGAGGTTACAACAGTCAGTTTGCATGTTTCGTAAATGTATTTGTAAACTGTTAATGTAATTATTGAAATGCACGTGGCCTGAAAAATGCTGCACTTTCCACACTTTTGTAGTGAGTGAATAATTTGTTTGCCTACATCGTAAATTCGAGTGTAAGGTTAACTTCGTTCAAAGTGTGCGCGTGTATATATTGCTGCATCTGTACGAATACGAACAGCGACGTATGTATCGCGTTTTGTATTTTCATTAAAGTTATAATTTTCGAAGTTAAATAATTTAAATGTTATCTTCATATGAGCAAAATTTTCCACTGAGCTGCATCAAAACAATATGCAACTCAAAATTCCACACACTCATGCCGGAATCTCACAGACCCGACCAACACAGCACGACACGACCAAAACGCAACCACGGCACATTTCAATGTGACTACTTGAATTTACAGCACGACTGACACCACGCTCTCTGCATTTAAACTAACTATTTAGAAGGCGCTGATAGGCTACGTTAGTCTCAAAGGCGGTGAACAAGAGGGAAATTGTAATACATAATGATGACAAATTGGTATCGCTAATGCATACGAAATTAAAATTATTATTTTTAAGAGTTAGATACAGTAGTTTTCAATTTTTCGTTTAAGCTGCGTATTTACCATTGTAGGGGAAGCTTGCAATACAATTTCATTTTGCAATGTTGTGCATTCTGTACATCGTGCCGCACAACACGACGAATAATAGAAGTTATTTCTAATCCAAAATTGCTGGTCGGACGACAGAATCGGTCGGGTTTACGACGATCTATCTTGTATTGCATTGGATGTTGGCCGTCATGTCGTGCACGTTGGGGCTATATGATTCCGGCATCGTACGAACATCAAAATAAACCCGTCTCACGAAAGACGATAAACTAACGCCCCCCACCCCGCCAATCTGCTCATTTTTTCCTTTTTCCCTCGAAATAAAATTAAGATGATACCCTAATTGGGCCCACATTTCATTGCTATGAACATTTCTCTGTGTTATTATTGATTGAAACTCTAACACTCTGGTTCTGGAGGGTTTCAAAATGTTAAGCTTTCTGGCCATACAAACTTGTAAGACAACTTTTCGATATCAAGTAAATTACAACATGCTTATCAAACAAAATTCTTTCACTTTAAGCACCCAACGAAGGTGCTCCGACATCATAAAGAAGTGTCTCATGCATCAGCAGGAACTGCGACATTCCAAAATTTATCGCTAAGGAAAATGAACTTTATGATGTCTTCAATCTTGGGTAGGTGGAGCATCTTTTTAATGTGTAAGTAACATGTTCGTTTGATATATTGTTGCTGTAGGTTACATCTGCTTCTCTAGAGCGCTTTGGAAAATCTCTGAACTGAAATACATTTTTTCATTAGGTACCCGAGAACAAGCCTAGAGCTGTAGTCACAATTTTGAGGAGGGAGGTTGTGCGACTGAACTTCAGTGTAAATATCAACACTGAATTAGTCAGAAATAAGTTTTTATTCGCAGCATGACAATCTGAACAAGTAGGTATTTGAGAAAAGTTATTAAAGTATTTTGTATGTAGACCTGTAATACTTAACATTTGAGTTACTAAATGAGAGGTACTAAAATTACTGAAATTAAGTAACATTTGCTTAAATATTATTTTGTCTACCTACTAACATCTTGAGAATTATAACCACCATAAAAGTATCAGGCTGTACAGAGTTTGTTGTCATATTATACCACAAAGCTTAATTGTGTACTTTTAATGCAATAGTAGGCATAGCCTGTATGTACGAATGTATACTGTCTTTGAAAAGTAGGTGTGGGAGGGGGAAGGGCGGTATTTGTGCATTCCTGGGGGGGGGGGTGGCTTAGGTAAGTGTGACAAGATTAGTTGTCATTAATATATTTTGAGTGCCGTATATTAAAAAACAGTAAAATATCTTATTCATTTGACAGTCAAAATACAATTTCATTTTCGTGCTTTCTGGTTACAAAATTCTTGTAAGGTAAAAAATTATCAATTTGTAGACTTATTACGTGGACTGTTAAGTCATTAACATAAAATATTTATAAACTAAAAAAAAAAAAAACGGGAATGTTGCCAACCTGCAACTGTTTGAACACCCCTTCACAGCTTCTAAAAGTCGTTTGGTAAGAGGCACATGCAGTTTGTTTACAAATACTGGCAGTCACATGGTGTTTGTTTACAAATACTGGCAGTCACATGGTGTTTGTTTGCAAACAGTCACCATCAATGACAGTTCAGCTGTGGCGGAAGGATACATAGCCAACCTGCAACTGTTTGAACACCACTTCACAGCTTCTAAAGGTCGTTTGGTAAGAGGCACATGCAGTTTGTTTACAAATACTGGCAGTCACATGGTGTTTGTTTACAAATACTGGCAGTCACATGGTGTTTGTTTGCAAACAGTCACCTTCAATGACAGTTCAGCTGTGGCGGAAGGATACATTGCCAACCTGCAACTGTTTGAACACCACTTCACAGCTTCTAAAAGTCGTTTGGTAAGAGGCACATGCAGTTTGTTTACAAATACTGGCAGTCACATGGTGTTTGTTTACAAATACTGGCAGTCACATGGTGTTTGTTTGCAAACAGTCACCTTCAATGACAGTTCAGCTGTGGCGGAAGGATACATTGCCAACCTGCAACTGTTTGAACACCCCTTCACAGCTTCTAAAGGTCGTTTGGTAAGAGGCACATGCAGTTTGTTTACAAATACTGGCAGTCACATGGTGTTTGTTTACAAATACTGGCAGTCACATGGTGTTTGTTTGCAAACAGTCACCTTCAATGACAGTTCAGCTGTGGCGGAAGGATACATTGCCAACCTGCAACTGTTTGAACACCCCTTCACAGCTTCTAAAAGTCGTTTGGTAAGAGGCATATGCAGTTTGTTTACAAATACTGGCAGTCACATGGTGTTTGTTTACAAATACTGGCAGTCACATGGTGTTTGTTTGCAAACAGTCACCTTCAATGACAGTTCAGCTGTGGCGGAAGGATACATAGCCAACCAGATGCCATTGGCACTGCTTTCCTAGAACCGTCAAATTTGACACCACTTATATGAAATGGACTATACCAGTTAATTCTGACGTAAAGAGTTTCTGAAAAGATTTATACACTAATGAAATACACACCTGTATAATGCATTAACATGAATTATTACACTAAGCAAATGTAACGACTGCAAATTTCTTAGTGGAAATATATTGGCCAACTGGAAATTATGAGTGAAACAATTGCTACAATTTGTTACTGTTTTTCATTACATGTGTTACAAAATGCTAAAAATATCCCTTCTCAAAATGGTATAAAATGATATAAATATCTTTTCAAAATGCTACAAGACATGTATCAATATGCTATTTTCACGTATAGGGTATTCACGGTAAAGTAAGCACTTTTGAAAGCCCTCTCGTTTGGAATAATAGTCAACAAATTTATTTTATTTGAGCCATATGCGTTAATTTCAAAGTGTGGTGGCATATACACACTGTGTTCATTACTTACATGGCAATATTTATTTGAAAAGGGTGTTTAAAGGATAAAAAATGGCTGTAAAGAAAACATAACTTGGTCCTCAAAAGTGCTCACTTTACCGTGAACGGCCTATAGAAGCATCCTAGGCGTAGGGTTACCAGACGTCCAGCAAAAGGACATGTCCTCCTTTTTAGGTATTTTTTTGCGTCCGGCCGGATTTTTCTTGATACTCCAAAAAAATGTCTGGCTTTTTAACTGGATGAGATACTAAATGAAATATTTTAATTCCCCGTTCCTGTTTGTACACAACTGCATGCTGAATTTGTTAGTTATGGAGCTGCTAACATTGTTCAGTGAATGCCGGATTTGTTATTTATGGAGCTGCTAACATTGTTCAGTGAATGCACAAATTCATGCCAGTTCTCAGAACTTCTGAAAATATGTGCATTTTTTTCCTCTATACCAGGACACAATGTGTGAGTGGATAGAATTATTTCTATGATAAGCAGCCAGTGGATAAAGGAGAGAAACAGACTTCTACCAGAAATTGTCAAATCCATCATCACAGTAGTTTACAATTCCAAAGAAACAACTTGCGAAAAATTTTATTCGTATCTGCTTAAGAATCCTAAAATCTTGAACAAAATAAGTTCGTCTGGAAAATATTGAAAACACATGTTTGTTTGCTAATTATGTAACTATATTATTGGTGTTGTGTAACAAAATTTAGAACTGTATGTGCAACATTCATTGGTTATCCATATCGAAATATGTGTTCTTTGATGTAGTATTTATATACTTGGTTATTCACATAAAAATGTGTTTTCTTTAATGTAGTGTGTTAATCTCATGAAAATATGTGTTCTTTGATCGTATGTATAACTATGCTTGGTTATTCACATGAAAATATTGTGTGTTCTTGAATATACTATGTAAGTAACATATACTTTTTTTTTGTATAATTTCTCATTAGAATACCATCTATACTGCATTATCTGTATTTAACGTTTTGTTTCGTATAGTAAATTTAAGCATTCAAGTTTATTTTACAAGCTCTTAACCTTCATAATATTTTATTTTAACTGGCACTATAAACTTTTTTTTGTTCAATTTTCTGAACTTTTCAAGGTCGTCTGCTTGAAATCTCACGATCTTATTATGCAGTTCTCAACAATACTGAAACCTTATTAAATATCAAAATAACATAATGTATTTCTCTCCAGTATAATTAATTTACGGGTCAGAAAAATTTTCATTGTCCTCCTTTTTAGTGAAATGTCCTCCTTTTGCGAGGTGAATGTCCTCCATATTTATCCTCAGTGCCTGGTAACCCTATCCTAGGGGTGATTGGGTACCTTCAACGAATTCCGTCGTGTGTAGGTATAAATATTTCATGGGCCGTGACGTATCACTGATTTATAGAGGTTTATAGAGAGAAAAACGGTTTTGTACAGAAATATTTTAGAAATCGTTCAATTTTGAAATAAAATGGGGTACCTAATATTTTACTATCTTTACCGTCTGACTTCAGTAAGCCACGGACAGGCGGCGCTTTGCTTATTATAACAGTATTTTACATAAGTATTTAAATGTCGTCTAAACTATGAAACTTTTAGTGCAAGTAATTACGCTTGTTCCTTCAGTACAGACTGTCGTTGAGAATACACAGAAGTATTTTACTTCATTACGAGAAGTGATTCCTTTGTAATAAAAAAAAAGACATTCTGTAATCACAGTAGTTCTGCATTTCTGATATACAACAGGCCATGTGCGTGCTACAGCGCTGTCAGAACAAATAAATAATTGGTTTGTTCTCCCACACCCTAAGTATAGACCGATCACGGTAAAATGAGCACTTTTGAGGCCGCAGTTACTGTTTTTCATCTCAGCCATTTTTTATCATTTAACCACGTTTTTAAAATAATATTGTCATATAAGTAATAGATACAATGTGTAGATTCCACAGCACCCGGAAGTTAACGAATAAGACTAAAATAAAATATATTTTGCGACTATTATTCCAAATTAGAGGACTGTCAAAAGTGGTCACTTTACCGTGAATAGCCTGTACCTGCAACAAATAATTCATCTCGTGGAATAGTTGCATCTCCTAACAAAGGAAGTGAAACATCTACTCCTTGCCACGATAGTTTAGGTATAGCTGGGAGGAATATGAATGTTTACAAGGCGACGGAATATATATATATATATATATATATATATATATATATATATATATATATATATATATATATATATATATCGGGTATCATCAGTTTTCGGCAGTTTCAAACAAATCTTTTCGCTCTTACCAATGAGAAATCCAACAGGCTCTGAATTACATTACGTGACGGTTAAACATCTTGAACATGGTAGAAACAAGTGGCTTGACTGTAGTAGCTACTGACAACAGAATAAACTACAACATGTCTAATATTTTCACAGCGGATTCTCGGAGGAAATATTTCATACACTTTTCAGGTCACAAAATGGTCTTGATTTATGACAGTGTTGATAATTTAAAAAAATGAGAAACAACCTTCTTGATCTGAAAGATCCTGAGAAAACTATCACGTTTCCTTGCGTACCACACGCAAAGGCAAACAGCTCCTACAAACAAAGTTTATTTAAAGATGTAATTGACATGCAGGTATAAAGAAGAATGCAACTATTTAGTAAAAACAGCACCAAGACTATATTTCCAAACAGTCTGTCCTACTAGTATTGAAAGGCAAAATGTTCAGTAATTTCATAACATTTTTACGGTGTTAAATCTAGCCTCGTTAAAAACAAAGAGAATTGTTTCTGAGAGAACAACAGAGTTTATAGACAGTATAACATACTTTATAGACAATAAAACAGTGGTGGAATACTGTAAACATGAAATTCTCTCATATTATTCTGAAGAGCAGCTACTTATCTCACCCCTTTACAAGCGTGACTGACGGAAGAATAATATTTTTGGAGCAATTGGCATATTTGCTGGGAACTTGGATATCACTGTCTTTGGTGTCACGCTGTTTATCTACTGATGAACTAAAATCTGTTCACCTCGGTACAGTAGTTCTGATGGAATTCATTCGGTATTCACTTGGTTATTTATGGGTTGTGTACATTCTCACAGGAGAGCTACGTTAAAGACCGACAATCTGCAAGCCTGACTGAGCAAATGCAGAGAGCTATCAGGAGTGAACTATAACATTTCCTTGGAGTGGATTTGAGAGTTTTGGGCTGCTCTCAACATTGAGGTCTTGAGAGCCAATGTAGGTGAAGCGAGGTGAGTATAGAGCAGCGCCAGAATGCAAGGGCGGGGAAAAGGGAGATCGCCGAGAAAACCCGCCGACCAGCGGCATCGTCCGGCACGCACGACTCCGACCAGGTTCTCTATGGTGGGAGGCGAGCGATCAAACCACAGCGTCACCGTTGAAACTCAGTGTTCGGCTTGCGCCACACCTACACTCCACCATCATTGCTATAAATATTAAGTTCACTTTCATCTGAAACTAAAACTTTCTCCCAGAATCCAGTATCTTTCTACGCGTACTCTTCCGCAAACTGCAGCCATTTAGCTCTGCTCGTCTCATTGGTGTAGGTCTTCGGTCGTGAGACCAAACATGGGACCCAGCACGACTGAGAACACTACGTACAGTCCGTGACAAAACCTGTTCGAGTAAATATTTGTTCACTTACACTGTTATTTCGGAAGAACCCGTCGTTTTTGTATTATTTTTAATAGAACTCGACACCTATCTCTGCTCCCTGTGTGATTGATAGCTTCTGCGGACGTCCGCACTTAACCTTTATGGAGAGCACTGGAAAGGCACCTACTGTACATGTTACCCTGACCTCTAGTGCAGCCGGCAGGGACATAGGCCACGATATACTGAAACCGAGTAAACTACTGTATGAACGTGGGCGGACAAACTGGAAAGGCACCTACTGTACATGTTACCCAGACCTCTAGTGCAGCCGGCAGGGACATAGGCCACGATATACTGAAACCGAGTAAACTACTGTATGAACGTGGGCGGACAAACTGGAAAGGCACCTACTGTACATGTTACCCAGACCTCTAGTGCAGCCGGCAGGGACATAGGCCACGATATACTGAAACCGAGTAAACTACTGTATGAACGTGGGCGGACAAACTGGAAAGGCACCTACTGTACATGTTACCCAGACCTCTAGTGCAGCCGGCAGGGACATAGGCCACGATATACTGAAACCGAGTAAACTACTGTATGAACGTGGGCGGACAAACTGGAAAGGCACCTACTGTACATGTTACCCAGACCTCTAGTGCAGCCTCCAGGGACATAGGCCACGATCTACAGAAACCGAGTAAACTACTGTATGAACGTGGGCGGTCTAACTGGAAAGGCACCTACTGTACTTGTTAACCCGACCTCTAGTGCAGCCTCCAGGGACATAGGCCACGATCTACAGAAACCGAGTAAACTACTGTATGAACGTGGGCGGTCTAACTGGAAAGGCACATACTGTACTTGTTAACCCGACCTCTAGTGCAGCCGGCAGGGACATAGGCCACGATCTACTGAAACCGAGTAAACTACTGTATGAACGTGGGCGGACAAACTGGAAAGGCACCTACTGTACTTGTTAACCCGACCTCTAGTGCAGCCGGCAGGGACATAGGCCACGATGTACTGAAAGCGAGTAAACTACTGTATGAACGTGGGCGGACAAACTGGAAAGGCACCTACTGTACATGTTACCCCGACCTCTAGTGCAGCCGGCAGGGACATAGGCCACGATCTACTGAAACCGAGTAAACTACTGTATGAACGTGGGCGGACAAACTGGGAAGGCACCTACTGTACATGTTACCCCGACCTCTAGTGCAGCCGGCAGGGACATAGGCCACGATCTACTGAAACCGAGTAGCACCCTCCCTAGCACCCCTAAAGTCTTCCCTCTCTCCCTCGCTCCCCTAATATCTTCCCTCCCTCCCAAGCACCCCCAGCCTGTCGACATTTCCAAAAACATTTATATCGTGACAAGAGTCTCGTACATCTCAAAAACATTGGCTGTCATATAACTGTATTCGTATGCAGTAATATTTGCTGAGTAGCAGATAAATAGACGTCTGCATTCTGAGATTTTATTAATGAGGCTGCGGTCCACAGCCCTCCTTCAGCAGCCACCACTGATCGAACCAAAGACAGGCTATCCGTTATCCCTTGGTTAGTAACTTCCTGACGCATTTTCTCTTTCCTGAATAGATGTGGGAATGCTGCCTCAGATATACAGCAATACAAGAAACTTTTTACCATTCACGGTTTTTCACTTCAGGATGTTGCAAAATTACATGTCAATACTTCGAGGGAACATTCCTCACATCTGGAGGACCAAAAAATGTTGAATGAACAATGGTCCGCAAACGATTAATTTCTTTACTGCAGCTCCTTATACGTAACGTACAGTGTTTGGCCCGCAAGCTAGATCATGTTACTGTGGAATTCCATCGTAGCTGTAAATTTCAGCCCCATGCCAGCCCCGAGGAGCGCTGATTTGAATCCACTAGACCTTTATTAGGCCTTGAGCCAGGACCTCAATTTTCGGGCATTGGTACCACTCCGGGGAATGGGTTCTAATATTATTTTTCAGCAAGGTATGGATGTTTAGAGATGAAAAATAAGTGATAGCACGTTATAGCTATTTGCCTTTGGTGTAATATTATTGGATTTTCATTTATAGTCCAATAAAGATAGGTTTTCATATATGTGAGACATACTATAAAAATTGATCATAGTACCGCTCGGAAAAAAAACATACAAATGTATCAGGTGGATAAGATTTAATAATAATAAAAATCGATAGATCTTTATATTGTAATAATAATATTAATTAAATAGCTGTTATAATAACAATAACACTATACTGTGCCCTTGACATGATTTAATGTTATATGCACAATATTCACTTACCATTTGTAATAAGAACTGTTTTAAAATGTGACTTAATTCATGTATGTTAAGATTGAACTTAAACATAATAACATCAAAGATATACACATTTTAATAAATTAAATAAATTAAATAAACTTGTCCCACAATATGGGTTTTCCTTTTTTAATGTGTTGTTTAATGAACCCACTAAAAGACAAGTCAATAAAATCACCTTTAATCATTACAGACGTCATATTCTTCTGAACAGGAGTCGACACATCCTGCATCTGTGTTATTTTCACAAGAAGGAAGTCTTCAAATGTCAGTGTACTTGAGGTTATTTTTACAGCAGACACATGTTGTCCTAATGCAATTGAAAGCCAGGAGATGTACACAACAGCCTGAGGTGTTGGCTCCATCTCTCACCTCCAGTTGCTCTACCCCTTAGTGTTTTACCAACTTACAGCCTCTCCCAATTGGACTAGGCTTTGGTGGATCATTCTGAAGACATCTCTTGCTTATAGCAGCTTGATCATTTGCATGCTGGGCCTGTATCTTGAGACAGTCTCTGCAAGGTGAAAGTTGATGACTGTCTATCGCACCCCTTTTCGTGCAGAATAATTGATGACTCAAGTCATTCGTGTTATGTACCGAAGATTTTGGTGCATACAGCAAGCATGTAAATTCCTCCAATTTGTCCATTAGTTCTACACACAGGTCCCATTCATCTCCGAGTTACGAAAATGTTTCCTGTTTATGAATGTTTGCAGACAGGATTGTGAGTGCACTTAAATTTAATTTTCTTGCAAATGCGCTTATTGTGTCACACCTGGTAAATGTATCAAAGCCTATCAGAGCTAGGCAAACATTTTTTCTAAGAGTGGGAGCTATTTTGTTAGTATCAGGGACTCGCATGCATATTTTAGTACCACAATTTCCAAAACAGTTTGGCCTTGATGTCATAGAATGCTAGACACATAATATACACATCTGTGTGATCTGAATGTATTATCACTGGCTCGGGACCTTCTTTATCAGCATATTAGTTTGTAGTAACATTAGACCATCGGCTTCATCATGTGTACTATTTAGATCAGGGACTTCGCGGCAGCCTTCAGATGTGATTTTATAACATTTATCTTCACAGCTAACAATTACTGTTTTGTTCTCAAGTTTACCAAAATACTCTGGTTTTCTCCATTCATTAACAAGAAATGTAATGAGAGCGGTTTTATTCCTTATGTAGCTTAGGAATTTCCTACACTGCCTAACAATCTGGGTGGTGAAGATGTTCTGTTACTGGTACCTGAGTGCTTCCCCTTTCATTGTCCTTTTTTTTTTCTTGATAGACATCTCATTGTACTTATCAAACACAGTGTCGATTATCTGACTCCGAATTCCTTCACACAAAGACATAGCCAGCTCACCAAAATTAGCTCCTTCTCCTTTTACTCTGTGAGCAAGTGTCTTAGCTAAAACACTGTCGCAGAATATGTAGGTAATTTCCTCAACTGGGGTAAAATGTGCCTTCAAGGATGTTGGTAAAGCAGCTTTGTTTGCATTTCGCAACATACCTTCTGGAGTTGCTAAAACGATGATAAAGGTCCTAAGGTATGCGACAGTACATCTGCCATTTGAAGACTGTATTTGGGCTGTCAAAATTATTCGACCAAGTAGAGCTTTATCTGCTTTCACGATTATTGTCTTGCCATTGCTGTTGACTTGACACCATGGGACCATAGAGAGTATAGCAGTAAGGTGCAAATGACAATTCCATTCTTGAACAGCACACAGCAGTGCTGGTAACACATTTTAAATTATCCACATACAACATCTAAAATGCAGAGAGATCTCCATTGTTATAATGAAGATAATCCAAGAATACATTCCAAAGCTGTTGTACTTCTACAAATGCTGCATTCTGAAAGAGGTTATCTAATCTCTGATGACATAAGTCGTTCGCAAAATCATTAACATCCTCAATGAAGGAGTGGACCTCCTGAATTTTGTGATATTTATATTTATTTTACACCCAGGGGATGAATTCCAACCAAGCAAGTCTCACCATTGCTTCATACACACACTTGTGTACACGAACTGTACGATTGTACATACGACCTTCTAGTATTGAAGATATTGATCCTTCTGCTATAATGTCTGCTTCAATGCAAAGGTCGCGAAGGCCAGCATCTTGAAAACGTTTTCCAAGAATAGACATGGCATTACAAATTGTGTAAAAGGTGCCCATTCGAAGAATGATTCTGTCCTACGTTACATTATGCTTCCACACGATCTCAGTTGCTTTTGCAGAAAGATCTTAATTGATCCGTGATCACAACAATTATCGCCAAATGCAGTGATTCCCTTATCAAGTCTCTTTCAAAATTTCAGCAACAGTTGTCAACTCAGCTGCAGGCAAGTAGCTAATGGAATCCTGTAATACACTGGTTAAGTCCCCGGTACTTCCGTTAGATCCTGTCCAACTTGGCATTATGTAGGTGCAACTTGCTTCTTGACAAGTAACAACCCAGATTATATTCTTATTTTGTGCAAGCTTGACATAGGCAACATTGTGGAATGACTTCGATACTTGTCATCAGTGGCTGTGGCCCAACTAACTCTCTCACCAGAAACATATATGTGCAATAGTTCAGTATTTGTTGTAGGCAGTGATATTTGCTTTAGTTTCTCAATGCTTGGGAGAGGAACTTGAAATGGTTGTGGTCCAAAAATCTTTGGCTGCACAGCTATACCACTGACTCGATAATTTGTATTTTTTAAATTTTATTTATATACTTATATAATTATAACTATTGTTACCATGATCATTACAATCATTATTACTTTAATTGTTGTTTATAATTATAAAATGCCACAGTATTATCAATTATATGAACAATTCCAAGTTCAACACCTCTATTTCGGAATTGGCGTAGTAACTCACATACGGCAAAGAGCTATGGCATGCTATCACATATTTTCTATCTCTCAACATCCATTTCTTGGCAAAATTTTTTATCAGAACCCATCCCTCTAAGTGGTACCGATAACATGGACGATGTGTATGTCATTCGTAACCATACTGTGGCGGGCAGCAAAACAATCAGGAACACTCCAGGGTTTCATCAACGCATTCGGATGTCCATGCAATGGCGGGTTGATGCAGTCTCACAGGCTGATGGATGTGTTTTAAACAATTGTCAGGTATGTGCGAGAGGCGTCAAGTAGTGCTACATATATCTTGTGTTTAGGAAGACTGTCGTTTAATTTATAGGGACATTTTTTGATTCGATAATTTATTTCATACTGGAGAGTCACGTAATAATGATCGTTTACCACTTGTCATTCCCATAGTTGTGTTCGTTCGTTATACTTCTCTCGTGAAAATTATATTTCTAACATACAGCTCAGTGTTGTAAATGCATTAATCTCTTTACATTTAATTGATTTTAATTGCGTAATAATTTCATACTAGAGACTCACGTAACTGTGATTGTTTGAAATTTGCGATTCGATGTGTGTAGTTTATTCACAGATAGAAATTGTTTAAACACACCGAAATTAATTTTGTTCTTGTGAAACACTGTTATTCATTTTTAATAATACTATGTCTCAAAGTCGCCTATCTACCAACACCATCTACGAGCAGTATCACTGCTAAACCAAAATATTTATGTGTAGGCCTTTTTTGGACAAAACTAACCACATGTATAGCCCCTGTCCCCAACATGCCACACCTCAGTCGAGTGCCAGAGCTCCCCACAAAAGGAAAAAAAAGAATGCCCTTAGTAGACTCTTACACCAAACACAAAAAATGTTATTTTTGATTAAAAACTAATCCTTTCAATCCATTTAACCCTATCAATAAATGTAACCCTTTCAGTTTTTGATTAACCCTTTCAAAAAAGTCAGCATCCCTTTTGAGTGAGGATCCCCCGCCCCTACTACTTCGCTTGCTACTTTGCATCTCGTTCGAGCGAGTGTATGTGAAGTACACATTTATATGATAGTGGCGGCGACAAGGCAATGTAATGTTTTTAATTACAGGTGCGCGCTCAACCAAGATACACGTATCTATTAACAAAAAGCGAGCTGACACGATAATGCTTTCGCAGTGCGCGCTACTGACCTTGGTTGTATTGAGTATCTGTCTTTGTCTGAAGAATGTTCTAGTGGTTTGCTGCTCTAGTGTCTCTAAGCATGACTCGGGGTGCGTCGAACTTTCGAAGTCAAGAGTATAAATCGTGCGATGGGCTTCCGGGCCGGGAGTAGTGGCTGACTTCCAGTGATAGACGACGAGCGGCGAGGGAAGTGGCCAGCAGAGAAGAAATCTGCGACTGCGAATATCAAGCTGTGAAGAGTGCAACATGGCGGGCTGGGCTATTGGACTGAGTGCGTGAATTACAAATGATGGCAACAGACAGTATTAAAGTGTGTTAATGATGACTTTGAGTTAATTGACTATAGCCAAACAGAAACATTAAGAAGAATGCTAATTAGAGTAAAAATAGACATTAAATATTGCGCTCGTTGAGAAATAAAAAATAATAATAGCAGGGATATATTAATGCTGTAAATAATAGCTGTGTGAATAAACTAAAATCAAATTTAATTATTATATATTTTTTAAAGACCTCCATCCCTCACGAACTCAGATACGCCCCTCAGACATTCTTGTAAGAGTATTTTTAATTCTTCATATCGCTATGTAATCCTAATATTGGCACATGTTTACAGTTAATTTTACGGGCATATTTTTCGTAATGTGTGTCTGCTGTTAATATTAATCCAGGCACCTACTACCCACCCACCACCCCTGGAAAAGACTTCGAAATAAGAAGATTGTTACAATATGGAAGTGTCGACTCTTATCTCCTTACTTGCTCTGTGGATACTACCATAGGTGTGCCCCGAGGACGGGGAATTTAATGTAATATAGACAAAAATGATAATAGTATCCGTATGTTTATATACACTTGTATACATGATTTTTGAATACCATTAATAGATCTTTGAACTCTCCTTACCTCCAGTTCAGGTGGAAATAATAAATGGTTGAAATGACTGCGATTGGTTGTGCCATTTGGGCATTCCGTTACCTACTACACATACTGCACTATATGTGATTTGGAAGTTATTCCGATACCTTGGCCATACTCCTATGTCACACTATTTCCGGTCAATCTGACCAGAATGTGTGATGAAGGTGAAGTACTCAATGTGGAGACAACAGTTTATATTTGCCTATTACGAAATTAATTTCTACAAACAATTAACCAAATCATGACATGCCAATTACATTTATACAAGGTGAGTCATCATCTCTGCGACAAACGGCGAGAGGACGTTCCTTGCAAAATTTCAGTTAGAAAATGTCTGACAACGAACGCCACGAAACTACTCCTAAGGGCAGGAAACCCTTGTGAAGATGGGGTTGCAAATATGAACTTTATTTAATTTCACTGAAACCATGTGATATTAAAGAATGAATTTCTGTAGGCATGCCAAACAATTCAGTCACTGTAACATGCAAGTACCCATGTTGACCTACCGCATACCCTACATAGTAAGATGGGGGTTTACACCCCTTCAAATAGTGAAAAAAAAGGTCTTTATACATCGTTACGTAAATTATGATCAAGGCCTATGAATTACCATTTCAAGACGTAAAAAAATGTCATCTTGGTAAGAAAACCTCCGACGAATGGTTTGCGAGAAAACAGACCTCCAAGATATTAAATGCATTACATGATATTTAATATCGTGGATGCCTGTTTTCTCGCAAACCATTCGTTAGAAGTTTTCTTATCGAGAGGACATATTTTTAAATCTTGCAATAAAAAAAAGGGTTAATTTTTAATCGGATCAAATTTTTTCTTCATTTTCTTTCTTTCTTTCTTTCTTTTTGGATGGGTGTAGCACGAGCTCTGGCACGTCCTCGCCCTTGGAGATCTGGCAGTCGACTTACCAGAGGGGTGGGTTGCAATGTCATATATAGGTGTAGAGATGAGTGCAAGAGATGGCTAAGGCTCATTTTTCTAATTTTTCTAATCTGAGGTGTTTGGAGTGATTTTCGTGATAGATAGACGATTTTCACGAATATAGTCAACACACGAGAGAGTTTCAGAGTGTTTAAACGATTTCTAAGAGTGACCTAAGTCAAAATTTTATGTTTTTTTTTTGGGAACACCAGGCTGGATCGATAGCAGAGGTCTTCAGAAAAGTCAACTTCGGGAGTAGGGGTGTAGGGAGCATGTTCCTCTGGACATGGATTGGTGGGGAGGAGGTGGCTGGCATCCTGGACTCGGATCAGTTCTGAGGGCGAGGGGTGAAGGGTAGGGTGGCTACAAGCAGGCAGCTCCCAATCTGCACACACAACTAGGTATTTGTCGCCATCTTGACTCAGTTGCAAAAAATGACAATTGTGGGCTGATGGGTGAATGACGCCCATGAACTCACAGGCATCACTTGGAGGGGGTGGAGGGTAGTTGGCATCGTGGAATCGGGCCGGTTCTGAGGGGTGCAGGGGAGGAAGGGTAGGGGATGCCTACAGGCGAGCGGGACCCGATCTGAGAGCAAGTAGGCAGTTGACGCTATCTTACCTTAGTGCTGAAAAAATTGACAATTGCAGGCAACCCAGGGTAGCAGTCTGACAATAGGTGGTAGGGTAGGGGTGGGAGGGGGTGTAGGGAGCTCTGGAGCAAAGTGACCTCAGCTATCCAGTCTCCACCATCTTTAGTTCGTGATAGAAGCTTGGAGGAGACAGATTTGTACAGCTCTCTCGCTCTAGTCTTCATCTGGCAGGTAGGCAGTTGGCAGGGGACGAGGCTGCGATTGCGGGTTAGCTTAACTACGAACCAGCAACCATCTCTAGTGATAGATGTGATTTTCGTTAAGTGATATTATTTGCTCCGGGGTTCACACTTCGTTTACAGTATTTGTAAACTAAAGTGTGAAATTTTTCTTTAATTTATCAGAAAATATAAATTTTTTTGTGTCTTAACCTATTTTCCTTTCCAGATCGATATATTATGTTTGTGATAAGTAATTGATTTCTGTGTTCGGTAGATGAAAATAACGTTTGCGTTTACAAGTATGCTCTATTTACGGAAATTTGTAGTATGTCCGTTATTTAAAAAAATAATTTTCTCTTCAAGGATATTTGTGCATTTTTCTCTTACATATATAAAGTGGTGTGGGATTATGCTCTACACAAGTTGGTTATTTTGAAACAAATTATTTGAGGTAAGAGTTTATATCATTATACATTTTACTTATCAGAATAGACACATGCTATTGTGTCTGTTTTAAATCGTATTTAGAGTTTTTTTTAAGATATCATTCTCCAGGCTGAATGGTATTAATGTGTTAATTATTCATACTGACTAGTTGGATTTCGTTTAAAGACAGTAGTTGTTCATTATGTTTGTCGGTCGTGTTATTCATGCATAAGTAGAACTCGTTTAAAGACTCTGCCTTGTGAAATTTCATACTGGCTAGCTGGATTTCATTTAGTGAGTTTGCGCTTGTCGATATCAGATGTTATTCATGTAGTTAAAATTCTCTCTCTTGTGTAAGTTATATTTCTAAGCTCGAGACTCACATTACATTTAAGACTAACATAATTCCACTTATTATTCGCACAGTAGTTTGGAATTTTCGATTGGATGCATGTAATTTATTCATTATGTAGAACACAGATCCGAAAACAGATCATTTAACACGTAAATCACATCTTTCAAAGTCATCTATCTCCCACCATCATCTACGAGCAATTTCCAAAAAAAAACATAAAATTTACATTTAAGTCACTCTTACAAATCGTTTAAACACTCTAAAATTCTCTCGTGTGTTAAATATATTCGTAAAAATCGTCTATCTACCACAAATATCCCTCCAAACACCTCAAAATTATTTTTAAAGTGAGCCTTAGCCCACTCTTGCACTCAACTCTACGCCTATATAAGACATTGCAACCCATCACTCTGGTTAGTCGATTGCTAGAGCTCTAAGGGTGAGGACGTGTCAGAGCTCGTGCTACCCCTACCCAAAAAAGAGAGAAATCAAGAAAATGTTTTTTATCAGATTAAAAATTTTAATAAACCCTTTCAATTAAATTTAACCATTTCAGTCTATTTATCCGTTTCATTTAATCCAACCCTTTTGGATTAGCCTTTTCAATCAATTTAACCCTTTCAATTAATCTAAGTGGGCTAGGACCTGCCCGCTCCTACTACTAGCATTAGCGTTCAGACTGTGGTTACAGTTGTGTGGGGTTTATGACAGAAAATAAACCCCAGAAGGAAGCTCTCTAATTGCTCAACGGCGCGGGAAACCTGCGGTCGACTGGTGCGGCGACCAGCCAGTGGTGAGACGCTATTGTCACTAGATACGACTGACGCGGACATTCGCTCGCAGTTGAGACACGTGGAATTCCCACGTACAGTGAGTCACGTAGAATTCCCACGTACACGCAACCTATGACTCACTAGAGCCGGCCGGCTGCGCGACTGTTGGTTGCTGGAGCATCAAGTGACGTTACACAGTGACCAATCACCTTTACAAAACCACACCTAGGCTTGTGTACCTGTGGATCAGTATTTGTGATAAGGGGAATCCCTAGGATACAACATTGAACTTAAAATTTATCTAGTTCGTATCCAGCCATACGGAATGGATGGATGGCGATGGAGAATAGCATGTTCTGTTTATTCGGAATTTCCAGCAGTGACTACATAGTTACAATGCAGCAATCTGCTCAGGAAGGATTCGCCACTCTAGCTATTGTTTAAAACATTGCTTTACAGAAGAATAAATATTCTAAACAGAGGGGGCCTTACAACGATGTTTGCCGAACTTGAAACTTTTCAATTACCATCTTTGTGTTTCAGTAGCCAAATTTATGAATAAGCAACAAAATACAGACTTTCATTTCTGCAGTGAAAAAAAGAGTTACATTAAAATATTCTGCAGTTTTTTATTTAGAAAAAACACAATTGCATACGTACAGTGAAATCCATATGACAACTAGGGGATATATCAAGACCGTTCAGGAGTCTACAAATTTATTTTCTGGTCAGTGAGGAAATTGCTTTCAAATAATGAATCAAACGAGCTGGATGGAATTTTAAATGTGTATCATCTCTTACGCACAGATCTCAAAATTGAACGAGATTAATACGTTGGCATACAGTTAAAAATAGTTGTTCTTGTTATTAGAATATTCTATAATGAATTGTATTTCTTGGAAATAGCCTGTTTTATGCGACTCGTCCAGACTGAACAGACATCCTGCTTTTCGCACTACAGCCTTATTTTTTAAAGCGTTGTTCGGCGGGATGCAGACAGGTCAAATAAAGCCATGGAATGTCCTCCTGTAGCAACGTGACCTGTGAATCCTGCGTTCTACACTTAAACAATGACAGAAAATTTATATTGTTTACCCATTTTGCGTGAAATTCATACAAATTAAAAAATATATATTTTTTAAATAAATATAAATGTTTAATTATCTATTAGTGTTCTCTACGTTACAATTATTAATATCGTAAGAATGATTTTCATTTGTATTTAGATATGTATTGGGTGTATTATTTTCATTTGTATTTAGATATGTATTGGGTGTATTATTTTCACATTTCAATGACATTAGTTTGTATTTTCAGTACTGCCATGCCTGGAAGTTTATCAAATTCATTTTATTATATAATCACATTTATTTTGACAAGTGTCCTGCTTCGTGTATTGAGAAATCTAGTCACACCTCGTTCGTCGGCATTTCAGTTGCAACATTTGAGATCAAATTTGAACTTCCCAATAGCCAGATGTGAAACACACTCGCAGGTCAACAACGCGTCGGATTTCAGAGAGGAATAGAATGGAGGTTTCGGCGGCTCGAGGTCTTGGGAGCCGACGAGGGTGAAGCGAGGTGAGTATGGAGCAGCGCCGGAACGAAAGGGCGGAGGAAAACGGGACATCCCGAGAAAAACCCGCCGACCAGCGGCATCGCCCGGCGCGACTCTGCCGGGGATCGAACCTGGGAGGGGGAGGCACGTAGTCTGACCACTCGACCACCGCGGCCCCTCGCATTGCACAGAAACTCCAACATTCCGTTCCTGTGACTTCACCAAACACTTTAGCTGAGAGCAAACTTCGCGTTAAAACTGATTTTTTGAATTTTTATGAATTAATATTTCAAGTTATTCTAGTATCGTGCTTATGAAAGGACTCATTTTTTTAAATAAATAAATAACTGTTTTTGGACACGAAGGCGTATTTACTTAGAGTAATGTGAAAGAGTTTCTTAAATTCTATGGGCTAAGCGCTGAGTAACCTTGCCATTCGAAGTTCAACAAAACGCAGTATTAGCAATTGTATTAGTCTTTTAAAACCCGCTGAGTAACCTTGCCATTCGAAGTTCAACAAAACGCAGTATTAGCAATTGTATTAGTCTTTTAAAACCCGCTGAGTAACCTTGCCATTCGAAGTTCAACAAAACGCAGTATTAGCAATTGTATTAGTCTTTTAAAACCCGCTGAGTAACCTTGCCATTCGAAGTTCAACAAAACGCAGTATTAGCAATTGTATTAGTCTTTTAAAACCCGCTGAGTAACATTGCCGTTCGAAGTTTAACAAAACGCAGTATTAGCAATTGTATTAGTCTTTTAAAACCCGCTGAGTAACCTTGCCATTCGAAATTTTATATAGGCCTAATTTTTTTAAAGAGAAATTAATTATAACTAAATGCTGTCAAGTTGGAGTAGCAAATTTAAGCCCATGACAATCGTAAACTATGAGAATTAGTAATTAAATATTTTATTTTAGAGTCATGCAAGGTACTATTGGCTATTCGCGGTAAACTGGGCACTTTTTGAAAACCCTGCTCAACATCTTCTTGTATGAACAGTGTGTATTATTCCTCGTTTTGTGAAATTAACTCTGGTGTGGACCTCATCACTTTATTCATGCGTCGGTCAAATGAAACTGTGAAATTATTAGAAAAGTAAATATTTTACAAATTTGTATATTTTTAAATTCGATGCATAAAAAAAAAACTGAAAGTGAAAAAAAATAATTCGAGTAAACACAAATAGTTACCTAACACTTTTTATTCGACATAAGATACGGTTATACTTTCCCTCCATCGTTACAAACTTTACTGGACGCATTTCATCCAGTAAGCCCGCTGAAATACATGCAGGTGGGAGCAGTGACTTTTTCTAAGGTTGCTTTCAAAAGTGCTCACTTTATAGTGAACAGCCTTGATAGCTATGTACAATGGTACTACTTGCCACTACATACCAAAATAAATTATTTACATGAATGTATCCTGTTTTCCAGAATGAAATCTGCGTTGTCGTAAAAGGGGGTCAAAAAATTACTCAAGCAATTATTGAGACTCGTCCTCATCCAGAATCATCAATTATTATATTTGACACTATTGCAAAAAAAAAACAAAACAAAGCAGAAGACATTCAGTGACGTTAAGGAAATGCCTCGCCATTTGACGGGAAATAAAGAGGAATAGTTAGCAAAACTGTTCAGCCAGCAATATGACAACACATGCTGACATGCCTGACCTATGTTCACATTAAGAGCAAGCTGATACACGGTAATCATTGATTGTGATAATACTAATGCACATGCTGTACTACTGCCACGGCATAATTTACCACCACACAGCCTATGTGGATGAAAAGGAATAGTCCAAGCACAAGAATACTAATTTATAAAATTGTTTCGGAATTGCGTTTTGGAATTGTCAGGTGTAAGAAGATTTCTACTAGCTTTCTACAGTCGTACAGGATGTGACGCAAGTCAACTCGGCATGCTCGGACACACGCCCGCTTGTAAAGGTGTACAATGGCCACTGTGAAATGCTTCTCCCGCTAGGACTGATAAATTATACGGACCTTGGAATAAACGGACAAAAACATTGAGAAATTTTTTCTACGCCTGCCCAAGGCGACTTGCAAATGCATCCAACATCTTCGACTTGAGAGTGAAGTTTTTTCAACACGGAGAATACCTTGACCATCTACCGCCAACACAAGATTCACTTCTCATTCTTATTAGTCGTGTGTACTATAGTATTCACAGTAAAGTGAGCACTATTTAAGGCCCTCCCAACAGGCATTAACCACTAATAAATATATCTTATTGCAGCCTTAGCTGTTAAATTGTGAGAGTAGTGAAATGTATACACTGTGTTTATTGGTCACATAGCAAATTTTATATTAAAAAGCAGCAGGAAGATAAAAATTGGGTGAAAGAAAAAATTCTGAAGGGCCTTAAAACGGGCTCACTTTACCGTGAACAGCCTATACAAAACTTTAAATACTGCACTCATTGAGAAATGAAAAGAGTAATAGTGATGATAGATAAATGCTATAGATAATAGCTGTGTGAATAAATTAAAATCTAATTTAATTTAATTATTTTATTTTTATTATGACCTCTATCCCTCACGAACTCAGTTAACCCCCCCTCCCCCCCCCCAAGGAATTCATTTAACAATATAAAATGTCGTTGAAAAAAAAAACGAGACTTGCTTTTCTACCACTATTGCCGTCAGTAAGATATTCACATTTAATTGAAGGTTACGACACAAAAACTAACTGAAGCACTTTTTTTCTTTTACATTGAAATTGGTATGCTGGTCTGATGATAGAGTGAGCTGTTACATTGCATTGCGTCGTCTGAGGGCTCGTACGCACCCTCCAGAATTATTCGTTAGCAATACACAGAGTAGGACATGATTTACAACAACAACGGGTGGGTATTTATATATTCAACCTTAAACATAAGTTAATTCAACAAGTGTGGCATTCCCGCCAAATTCAGTAATGCTTGTTTACTTGGAAGCAGCCAATAGGAGCGCAGCAGAGAAGAGAAGTAGTTGGAAACTACTTATGAAGACTGTTCACTTTGAACGAGAAACAATTACGATCGGAACTCGTTCGAAGGTAATGTAACCTCTTCAGTAGCTGAACTTGTTTAAGTGAAGTAGTTCTGCATCCCGTTGTAACCGCGGTCTGTGTCTTTTATCACAGACGTTTTATATCGTTGGTGACACAAAACTATCTTATCTTTGGTCGAATCAAACTCTAACTTGTATTTACCAATTATAATATAGTTACGCGAGCGGCTCTTCGCCAGCTGTGCGAGAGAGGAAGAGGAGGCCGCGGCGGCCGCGCCAATGACGGGTATCGAATTACAGATGCGCCCGGCGGACTCTTGGTTGTCTGAAGAATGTTCTAGGTTACGTACCTCGTTCTCTCAGTGCCTCTCGGGGTGCGTTAAACCCTCCAGATGGTGGCCTGAGACCTATAAATATAGCAGAGGCCTCCGGGCCGGGAGTCTTGAGTTGCGTGTTGGAGTATGAACAGCTGATGGATTCCGAGCGATAGAAGAGCGAGCAGTGAAGAAGGAAAGGCGACGATTGTGAGTCTCAATGTTTTGAAGTACATGCGGCTGGCAGGCTGAACCATTGGACTAAATGTGTACGTAAAATACATTATAAATGGCCATATTAGAGTTCAATATCCTTCGTCCATAATCACAACATTTTTTTTTGTTATTGACCAGGTGTCTACGTGAGAAGACGTGTTCCTATTTGACTGGGCCAATCGTAATAAAGTGCTCTGATACGGAATGTCCATGATTCTCGGGTAGACACTTGAGGCACCACATGACATTTAAAATCATCCAACCACAAATGTGCATATGAACTAAAGTGTTTTGGAGTACAACTTGTCCTGGAATCTTTTCGCGAAAAACACCTATCTCTAATAATCGGTATGAGTTAACTGAGTGCAACCAACAGAGACAATTAAGAGGGACATTAATTGGAGTTTAAATAGAAAGTAAATATTGCGCTCGCTGTTAGATTATTAAAAAAAAAAAAGAAGCAAAATTGGAGACGGCTAACTTAATGCTGAGAATAATATCCAAGTGAATAAATTACAAATCTAATTTAGTTTCTTTTAT
Source organism: Dryococelus australis (assembly GCA_029891345.1). Taxonomy (NCBI): domain Eukaryota; kingdom Metazoa; phylum Arthropoda; class Insecta; order Phasmatodea; family Phasmatidae; genus Dryococelus; species Dryococelus australis. The sequence goes on from CM056997.1 coordinate 6,244,727, forward strand.
TTACTTTGATCTCAATACCTTACGAGCTTAGATTCGCTCTCAGGCGTCCTCACATGTATAGGCTGCTCACGGTAAAATGAACACTTTTGAAAGCCCTGCTTATGATCTACTTGTATGTACCTTATGTATTCTTCCGCCTTATGTAAAATTAACAATGCCATGCGCCTCATCACTTTATTCATGTGTCGGTCAAGTGAAACTGTGAACTATTTGGAAAGTAAGTATCTAATAAATCTGCTCATTTTTATACTTCGATGAACTAAAAAATAAACAGAAAGCGGAAGAAACAATTTAAGTCGTCAGAAATTGTTACCTAACACTTTGTATTCGACGTTGAGATACGGAACTACTTACCATCCATTATTACCAACTTTACTGGGCGCATGTCACTTAGGGAGCCCGTCGAAAGATATGCAGGTAGATACAGTGACTTTTTTCTAAGGTTGATTTCGAAAGTGCTCTCTTTATCGTGAACAGACTTTAATACGAAATAGTTCTTATGCAAAATATGATTGAACTGAGTGTGCACGAATGCGGTGCGTTGGCCAGACTAGGATAAGGTTAGTTTGCACGAGGCGGAGGAATATCTTGGAAGTAGAACCTTAGCCGGGCTTCAGGAAAGCTGGAAGTAGACTTGCATGTAATGTACTATACTTGAGCAATCCTCTCGCAGTTGGCTGAGCTCGGCGCTGTCGCAAGAGAGTGTAGCAACTCCGTACAATTACCGGCGCTGTGTTCCGCCCAGCCACCAAGGTCTGACATCGCTCAGGGCCACGTGACTGCCTCTTCCCTCTGCGCACTCCTATCAGCTGTTGTGCCTTTTTCCCCCTCGTTAATCTGTGCTGATGAGGCGTCCTTGAGCTCCGAGAGCTACATACATTCCATACATAAAAGCGATAATTAAAGTAGAAAGAAAATTACATAAATCAATATATCTAGCTGTTGTGACACTACACTAATATAACAATCCATAATACTAATCTAACTATAAGTATTCCAACAATTCCATGTAATTAATTAACTGTTATGACTGCACAAAATTTAGAATGGTATGGTAGTATTCGCGAATCAAGCATCAAGAAAGGCAGGATAATAATAATAATAGGTACTAAATTAACTAAATACCATACAAAGTAACACAATTTGATAGATCACATTCTCGCATTAAATTGACAAATACTAAGTTAAACAAAATAGTATTTACACTATTAATCCCTCGAGCTTATACAAAATTACATTTACAAGCTCTGTTATACATAGATATACATAGAGACGCTATTCACATTAACAGTATAAGAACATGAGTGGAATCAGCTAGCAGTTTTACAGACAAAACGATATAAAAAAAAAGTTTCAACAATACATTATACCATTAGTGAAGCTAACAGATAAGCTACTTGACATATTAATAACTTAGATGCTGCTTTCGTTCATGAAATTACATAATTTTCAAACAGAAAATAGTGACACGAAAATATATTTATTTCACGTATTACAATAATTTCAGGTAACGTGAAGGAAGAATACAAACATTCATAGCAAAAGTTGAAGTTGTACGAATAAAGAACATGGTTGACAAAAGAACCAGTTACTGTAAATGCATATACGTCAGCAAAAGTTTCCGGTCACCTCAGGCAATTTTAGAATACTGTTTTAACTTAGCTTGGCTAGTGAGCGAGTTCATGCTAACCTCCAGTACAGTTCAAGAGTGTTCAGATAGAAAATATCCAAACTTAAACAAAATAGAGTCACAGTTTAGTACGAAATAGAGTCACAGTTTAGTACGAAATAGAGTCACAATTTAGTACGAGGTAGAGTCACAGTTTAGTACGAAATAGAATCACAGTTTAGTACGAAATAGAGTCACAGTTTAGTACGAAATAGAATCACAGTTTAGTACGAAATAGAGTCACAATTTAGTACGAGGTAGAGTCACAGTTTAGTACGAAATAGAATCACAGTTTAGTACGAAATAGAGTCACAGTTTAGTACGAAATAGAATCACAGTTTAGTACGAAATAGAGTCACAATTTAGTACGAGGTAGAGTCACAGTTTAGTACGAAATAGAATCACAGTTTAGTACGAAATAGAGTCACAGTTTAGTACGAAATAGAATCACAGTTTTGTACGAAATAGAGTCACAGTTTAGTACGAACTAGAGTCACAGTTTAGTACGAAATAGAATCACAGTTTAGTACGAAATAGAATCACAGTTTTGTACGAACTAGAATCACAGTTTAGTAAGAAATATAATCACAGTTTAGTACGAAATAGTCACAGTTTAGTACGAAATATAATCACAGTTTTGTACGAAATATAATCACAGTTTTGTACGAAATAGAGTCACAGTTTAGTACGAACTAGAGTCACAGTTTAGTACGAAATAAAATCACAGTTTAGTACGAAATGCATTAAATTTTCCATTGGTGCAAGTTTTCCGTCGAGCTCCTCATGACATCTGCTTCGTTCTTTAGTTCTGGTCACTTGAGACTCTGCTCATGAATATAAAATTATTTTTCATAAAATACAAAGACTTGCTGCCTGACTGTAAAAGTCTGCAAGAAAAATCGTGCAAAATACGACGTGAGAATAACTCTCTTGGTTCTATTCAAGCGCAGCTCATGAAGTGAACTGACATCAAAATAGACTCGTATTACTCAAAATTTACTAACGAAGTACAAACATAAAAAGTACAGTTTTAAGACTCGCGGGCCCAGTTGTTAGATTTTTCTTTGTTTCCTTTCACATTCAGCTGACACATTCAGTGTTAAGGGGAATAGGTCAATAATTACAAAGTGATAGGAAAATGGACTCAAGAAGAGAAAGACAAGATGACAGAAATTTGACTAAATATGATTTAACATGTACTACACTCCCTCCCGGCGCCTCCTGCCATCAATTCCCGGTGGAATAGTAGCGTGCCAAGTTATTTTCACGTCTGAGTGTCGAATAGGCAGAATGGTTTCCCTCTGTAGATGTGATGTCGCAATGGGCATTGTGTGGTTGTCAGAAAATTTAATACCAATTGAAAGTTGATTTATATTGCGTCCAGAAAATATCAAGTAGATACTATACTACTTTTTCCTTAAAATTCATTATAATACGAGATTGTGGTCCGAGTAGATTTCTTTGCCCGCCAGTGTAATAGATACACTTTTTTTTTGCAAAAAAAAAATGAACACACTGAATGTGCCATCGCTGGGGCGCGTAAGTAGGTACAGGCACAGGACATGGCACAGGACATGGCAGAATGTATAAAGAAAAGAACAACATATGGTATCACACCAAGCATGTATTGCAGGGGACCAATACTTGCACATTGCACTTAGTATGGTATTTGACCAGCCATAGAACGAAGATAAGCTGTGATATGTCGGCATGGCATACAGACCTCGGATATTCTTCCGAGGAATATCCAGGCAGCTGACTCTACAAATCCGTCGTGGTTTCCGCTGGCCGATGTTGCTGTCCAATCCGGTCCCAAACGGCTTTCGAACTAAGTTATAAACTAACTCAATTAGGGCGCGTTTACACGGTGATAATACATCATGCGCGAAAGTTCCTATCGCGAGAGCTACTCTAGCATTACTGTAGCCGTGTAAACTTCATGATAGTTAATATCGGATCGTCGTGATAGCACTACCGCAATATCAGCGCGAGCTAGATAGTTGATAGTAATTGTCCTGACAGAACATGCAACTATCGTGGTGTAAACCGTGCAGCATCACTATCACGATAAAGCAGTCACAAATTTGTACGCGTGTTCACTTTGACAGTAACATTGCGTAATTATTTTGATCTATTAATATCTGTCGCGGTTCCATATGAAGAAACGAAGTATTTGCGGGCCTATGTTCGTATAACATTTTTTCATCCTCCAGATATGCGAGGAATGTATCCCCGAAGTATTGACATGCAATTTTGCAACACGCTGTATGCAGACTTGGCGAATGCCTGACGAACTGTGTTGTGCGTGACAGAAACGAGCGGCCCTGGTGGAGGGAGAGGTGTGGCTGGCGTGAGGCTGGAGAATTCCTGGCAAACCGGTGTGGCTGGGGCGAGGCTGGAGAATTCCTGGCAAACCGGTGTGGCTGGGGTGAGGCTGGAGAATTCCTGGCAAACCAGGTGTAAGTAGCAGTTGTTTACCTGTCCTCACAACCTCACAACAGTTTTGACTTCGCCTTCGACTAAGGAGGGTGCGTCTCTGCTTCTTCTGGCTGTATACGACTAATAGCTCGTGGCATACACCCTGTACTCTGTGATCGGCCTGGAAACAGGTCATCTTGAGCCTAGCCCCTAGTGGGTCAGCGGTCACAGTGTATAGCACCGATCTAGGTACTTTTCTAACAACAATTTCTCGCAATTTGCAAACAACACAACATCGAGAGTCGTTCCACAAAGAGCCTACCCCTCCCCCACCTCCCTCACGGGTCATGGCGGCGGGTGGGGGCCGACTGAGCCATCGTGGATGACGGGAACTGGCCCGTACTCCTTACAGTACCTCCGGGAAAACAGGCGATTTTTAGAACTGGCAAAGAGACGACCTAATCACCAAACTGTTTACGACATTTTTCCTCAAGGCATCCCCGACCATATTGACATACTCCTGGCTACTCTTACGGAACCAACGACGCCAACAATGACCACACCAACTTCCTCCCGACCGTCAACACCGGCCGCAGGAAATGAAACATTTGAAATGGAAACCGACTTCCAGATAGTAAAACGGAAAGGGGACAGAACAACCACGCAGGAGAACAAGCGTCTCCATTCTGTGTCGTCTGAGACACATACAAACACCATTCCTACACAAAATAGGTTTTCCCCGCTTAAGGAGGTAACAGAAAAAACCTCAGCAGTTAATCATCCCGGCTCTTCGAGCATCTCCACCCACAAAACACAAACGGCTGCACCACAAACATGACAGAAAAAACAAAACCAGTACAGATTAGTGGTTCCTGACGCCACAAAATCCAACTTACTTGTTCAGAAACTGCGAGCTATTAGTAGGGACGGGTTCTCCCTTCTCCCCACAGCTCGCGGAACGCAAATCCTCACTAAAAACTTTGACTTTTTCACAGCTGCTCGCACTATGCTAGAAGCTAACTACATCCATTACTTTACTTTCTGTCAAGCTTCCGAGCTCCCACAGAAAGTCGTTTTTGACCTCCACCCCACAACCGACATTGCGGACATCAAGACAGACCTGGAATGTGCCGGATACTCAATCCAGCACATTTATCAATTTAAAAAACGTATCCCAGACCAAACAGACCCCACCAAATTCACGTTGGAGCCGCAACGTTTGTTCTGTGTCACGGCGGCGCAGAACACTTCTCTCCCTCCTCTGCACTCTGTCACGAGAATAAATATGACAATAGTTCATCCCCGACAATACCAGAAACGGCCGACAGACGTGGCACAATGCCGCGACTGTCTCGCTTTAGGACACACCAAAAATCACTGTTCCATGCCGACAAAATGCCCTCACTGCGCCGGCCCTCACCCCGAGAGTGCTTGCAAAACAAACGAAACCAACTCCAAGCCTACATGCAGTAACTGCGCAGGCGAACACACATCTCTCTCAAAAGCCTGCCCCAAGTTCCTGGACTTGGTGCAGAAAAGAACTACTGCTGCTGCTACGAAAATCGCGCCAAAAACTGCAAAACAACCTCCTGCCCCGTCCAGGTTCACAGTCAGGACATTACAGCCCGGCAAAACGTATTCGCAGGCACTCTCTGCGTCTATTCACAAACCAGCTCCCACTCTTGACACCTCTGCAATGCCAAATACACAACCTCAGTCCCGCCCTCGCCAGCGAAATTCGCCAGGAGAGATGCGAGGCGTAATGCAGGATTTCCATGAACTCATGGAATTCCTTAGAGCATGCGACTTCGCCTCGCTCATGGCTCATTTCCACCCCTACATACTAAAACTCCGCAACATCACAGAGAAACATGAGAGAACCTGGCTACTTCTCGAAGCCATGGCGTCATTTGCGGCCCCCTAGCCTGTCAACTAGACCCGCATATGCCATTTTCCCCTACTCTGTTCTGGAGCGACTCCGAAACACTTTACATTAACATTAATCACTATGACGAGAGAAATAATTGCGTATATTTTCTAGTCGTACACAACTGAGCATTTTAAGTTTTGCAGCAGCAATTATTTATTTAAGACGATTTAATAACTTTAATTACAACCGCTTTTAACTTATTTAAATTTTTCCGTCTCAAATAAAAGCTGTTGACGGTAAATTAACGACCATGCTGCCATCTCTCGAGCAACTTCATAAGTTCCGCCCCACCAAGTCCTCTCGGCCAATCAGAGCCCTCTTGCTTATATTACTGTTTAACTTCACTCACGAGACGTGTTTTCATGGCTCTGCTTTCGAACTTTACAAGTCTAAATAATTATCAATACGGAATATTGTTCAAAACAATATTAAATTTATAAATTCACGCCTTCAGCGCAATTATACCGCCCGATTTCATAGAAATAAGGCCCCGAAACTGGCCGGAATTTTCCGATCGGCCCGGGACAAAAAACTACCATGTTTAACAAAACTAGTTGGCGCTAGCATCGCGCCAGCCATATCGCTCTCGGACTTCCCCGAGTTAACATGTTTTACTTAACTTTTAGCCGCTCGTCACGGTACATTCAGACATGCACTCACACACCAATCAGATTATTTAATTGTTTTAACATATAAGATATGAAGTAATTGCTGAAACTGAAACAACTACACTGATTTAAATTTTCGCGAAACTTAAATTCACCACTTCAATATACATATAATTAATTTAATTATATAAACCCTTGCCACTCCAGTCATGGGAAAGCTACTTATATCGAAAATTTAACTTCATTTGGCTATTAACCTCCGCTTTTTATACCAAACTGTCGCTAGCTCTCTTACAGGGAGCTCGTGACAGTACTTCACAAGTCCTGAACTTTAAAATTCCGCGCTGATAAATTCACTTAACTTCACCACTCGCTTTTATCCCGTACAGGCAGGGAAAAAGAGAGTAAAATTCAGTAATGGAAACAGCTCCCAGGCGCTACCCTGGGAATCCTGTAAAACAATGTTTGCTCTGCAGCATTAATTATTTTTGATGGGTTGGGGAGGGGGGAGGGGGTTAGCTTCTCCTCGCCTCCGCAAGCTAACTGACAACCAACTGGGTAGCCAAGGTTCCTCACAAGGGACCGATCTACCCCCGCACTGAGGGAGTAGCGTCCCAGTGATGTAAAATGGCGGTGTTTACCTGTCGCCAGACAGTAGTCAAGTCGTGCGCGCAAACATTGGTCCCATGTTCTAACCTCTCCGAGGTTTTGTTGAAACGTGATATGTATCAGTGTCCCATATGAACATTAGCAAATCGTGTTGCATAATTGTACATATTTTTTCTTTAGAAAATTAAATGAATTATATCGGTTCATTTATTATTCCGACCATGGCTTCAAGTGAAAAGAGGAAAGTAATTTACAGCGAGGAACGCGAAATTATAAGTAGGTACTGTAATACAGAAGTGCGAGGACGAAGCAAAACAACATGTTCTATCATAACTGGTCAATCAAGCAACTTTTTACACGGGTGTTGGAATAGCCGCCATAAAACAGATCCGAAAATAAAATAAAATTACATTTGAAACTGAACAACATATTTTGATCAACGCCTGGAAAAATCTACTTCACTGTAAAAAGAAACTTCTTTGAAAGTGGACGATTTCGATAACTGTGTTATTAGACACACTATCCATGATTTATATGTGCGCGAGAAGAATGTTCCAACTATTACAAAACTGTTGCCAATCATCAAAAATTAAATAGATTTTCTATGGGGAGTGAATGTTTAGTATGGTTCTTATTATTAATTCTCAGATTATATATATTGCCTGAAGATAAAACTATAGGCCTTGGACACCATGGTTGTTCATGTTCCTGTTTACTGTCCGACAGCCTAAATGACTTAGTGAGTAGATACTCAATATATATTTAATATGCATGTTTATCTGTTTGTGTCTCCGTGCCGATTCGATTTACTTAGCTGATTTTAAGGGATGAAATTAATTTTTACTTGCACGTATGGAACTGCAAATTACTTTGACTGGAAAATATTTTTATTGAGCGCAAGATTTTACTAAGTCTATTCCTAAGGGCGTCTTTTTGTAATCATTATAAAAAAAATTACTTACGGCATATTTTTAGGCTGGAATTCATAATCGGAGGCTTGTCTGGCAAAGAAACTATACTTCATGAAGTAGTGCTTCTTCTTCAAGTACTACTTATCTGACGAATTAATTCATAAACCATGACTTGACGAAGTAATTATTGTATAAGCACTACTTATTTGGGCCAAGTTGTGCTTGGTGAAGTATGGAAATAAGTATCTGTATAATATCAATACCAACATAACATAAATACATTTGTCACTTCATTTACAGTATTCAACCAGACGAAATGAATTTTTACGTTAGTTTATTATTTTATTTTTTCACTGCTGTTTTGAATTTTTTTTTTTGTTTTATCGCGTATTTGAGATTAAAATAATCGTATGTGCAAAAAAACATGTTTGTTTCATGTGTTACGAAATAATTTTTTTCGGAAGTTTTTTAGCCGTGCTAAAAATAAAACTTAGTTGACGTGATTGCTCGACGATCATATTACGTGTATGTTCGTTTTAATGAGATCTCAGTTAATTTGAAACCTACGATACTTTGTAATAATATAATTCTGGACATTTCCGTCGAGTGCCAATAATCGCCATTCTACGAACGACATTATCGATTGTAAAAGGGCTTGTTTACATCTCGTGCTACCGTCCAGCCAACATAACCTGTGTTTCAGACCTCGTATTGCAAACGCAGGCATGTGCGAATATTGGGATTTTCGAATACCGTTTCGAGTAATGGAAAAAAACCAGTACTCCAGTGCTCGTGAACTGTGCTCATTTTTATCACGTTTACTCGAGTACCGTTTGGTGTTGTAAACAATTTTATCGGTAGTTAATTATTTTTGTCTCTGCTTTCATTAGGCGTGATTGGTTGCAGAGACCGTTTTAGTATTTTTCTTGAGTGAAATGTAATATCGGCAACGGCTCGTTCCGCCATTTTCCAACTGCCGTGCCATTCCCCATGAAGCTTCATACTGGAAGTATTTACGTCCCCCCCCCCCCCAAAGTTTTATGCAAATAAATTATTTCATATCAGTGACGAACAAACATTATTGTAGTGAAGTGTTCGTGCAAGATTTCCATATAAAAAAACGTGTTCGAGAGGTTGCGAATTACGAACAGTAAGTTAACGTGTTTTGTAAATAATGTATTTCGAAACAGTTACTATAATGTTTCATATGCGAATGCTCTAAAAAGCAGCACTACCAACTCTTTTGTCTCGTAAAGATAATATTTGTTTACTACGCATGTGTTGTTTAGCCAACGAGTGTAAGGTTAACTTCAGTAAAAGTGTGTTTATTGCTGGATCATTGTGCAATTTAAAATGACACACTCGTAATAACTGCAAAACAATGCCATCTCATGAAAGACGTTAAAACTAAAGATCCCCACCCCCACCAGCATATTTCTCCCGAAATATAAAATAAAGAGAGCCCCAGCAACAAAAATTTCAGTACTCTTTCGGCAAACACGTTCGATCATAACCTAACTGTTTTTTTACACGTTCTGTTTGTGTGTTTGTAGTAGAAATGATACAGTGGCCCAGGTTTGTGTACTAAAATTTATGTTGTGTTTTTTTAACTAGTCTTTTGTTAGCGTTAAAGCTAAAATGTTAACTAAATATTCGTTAGGTGTAAAAATCGGCTCGCTTCAGTGTAATGAGTATTTCACCATAATAATTGTTAATATCGGTTTTCGTGATTAGTATTAATTTGCAATTGTCTTTATTTGAAAACGAAAGGCTGTTTCTTTTTGCTGAATCTGAATGTGCGACATTTTTATGTAAGAAATGTTTGGTTATTTTCTTGCTATACACCAGCCCCTAAAAATATTACAAATAAGAAACATTCAAAATTATTTGATGATCATACTTATGCGCCATAAGGTACTTCGTATACAAATTGTTAAAAATCGTCCTAGTAAACAGAACCTATTGCACACAAAACTTAAGCAAAGATGTTAGATTTTCACATCAAAGTGTAGGATTTTAATTTTCCCGTTTGTCCCATGTAATTATGTAAATTATATTCCTGTTTCCAAAAAATATTCTAAGGAAACATCATTTGCAATAAAAATATTTTGTGAATAACCTAGTCCTATTACAAATATTCAGTGCTTAGTTCACAACGAAGCAGACTTGATGAAGTACTACTTATATGCATAAATAAGCAATGCTTCTTTGACTATGAATACTAGAGAAATAAGTAAAACTTATTTCGTTACTGTGAATAGATGATTAGCAGTACTTCATGAAGCATTACTTACAGCTATCAAAATAAGCAATACTTGTATCTGACACTATGAATTGAAAATCATACGTAAGCACTAGTATAATAGCATATATATATAATTTCTGTACTTACTAGCGAAGTGAAATTTCCCGAGTTTGATAAAGAGGCGAAGAAAGAGAGAAGGAAAGCGACAAGCCTCGTCCACCAGACAGTTTTTCAGATGCTTTCTCGCTCGATAAAACAACACCGTATCATTATTTCAAACTGTAAAAATTATATATGTTGCCATCGGGGCTACCTAAATATTTAAATATTTCAATAGGCCTCGGTTAATTTACAAATAGTATTCTAAAAAACTAGGGTAAAATAATATTTTAAGTGTGAACTATTTCTCACCAGTCGTTGCCAAAACGTCGCTGCTGTCGCTACAAGTTATAGAAGTAATTAAGGTAAAGTTTCATTTATTCAGTAATACAGTACTCTGAAGTTAACCACAGTGTTATATATTTGTGGAATACAGGTTATTGAAAAACCATGTTGACATGTTTTACACCTAAGAGTGTTTTTTCAAAGGTTGATTTTCATAAGTCGCTTCCAATCGGGAATTGACTATATATTCCACCGCACCCTGAAGGCTAAAATAAAACATATTTATTGTATAGTACTATTATTCAAAATGAAACAGCTTTCAAAAGTACTCACTTTATCGTGAATCGCCTATAGCGAAGTTTTCCCGAGCCCGGCCGAAGAAGAAACGTCCGACCAGCAGAGTTGCCAATTTGGTGATTTTCTCACCAAGCCTGGTGGTTTCAGAATATGTTCGTATTACCTAACGTCATATTTTTAACAGGAGGAAAAGTTTGTAATTTCTGTGAAAATCTAGTGGCAGATCTGGTGATTTTAAGGAAGGCCGAAATTCTTTTCAGTTAGATAATTGATTTATTTTGTCTCCAGGATTGTTCATTTCCACGGAATATATTGTGTGTACCTGAAGAGAGCGTGGAAATATCTTGAGATGCTTTTAACACGTTTTACTCGTGCGATAATATCTCTATAGACAGTTGTCGGTTGTCTCTTGTGGGAATAAATATACGGTTTGGTCCCGTCTGAAGAGAAGTTTTAGGAAACTCTAACACGGGAAAAGTTCTTAAAGTAACCAGATATACACCCTGAGAATACTGTGGGTTTATACGTATGTCTAGCGAACACATTATGAAGAATTTGAGATAGTATTATATATTTGATTTATATTTTTGTTTTTCAATTTCTGAGGAAATGCACCAAGATTACACATTCTTGATATTCTGGTGATTTCTGTAGGCTATATTGATTTTTAAAATGTCTCTAAAAAAGTTGGAAAACCCTGCTTTTAAATCCAGTGAACTCCAAATTATCCCCCCCCCCCCCCCAACCAAACAACACCATCTTTGCTCCTGGCATTTCACCTACTTTCAGGCTCGCGAATTGCCACATGAAGACTTCGCCAACTAGATGTTATAAGTTCGTAGGGGTGAATTGAATGGAGAAGGATAAGCGACATATTGTCCATCGAAGGAGTGGGGGAGGGGACATCTGGTAACATGCCCTGGGAACACCCACCATCCATCCGAAACGTCCGCCATGTGTCCCACATGTGAAATGCTACGTTTGGTAATATCCGGAATCGAGCTCGGATCGGAATGGCGGAAGGCCATCTTGATAACCTCTCGATCACTGCGACCCCCAAAAGAACTTATTCTTGCATTCAGAAAGCGCTTTGTTTTTTATCCTACCAGGAACTAAGGTGGAAGATTTTTTCGCCAATAAAAAAATTTGACCTTCAAAATTAAACATTGAGATTTGGGCAGCTCGTAACATAGAGGTCTTGAGAGCAGGTGGGGATGAAGTGAGGTGAGTATGGAGCTGTGCTAGAATGGAAGAATGGGGGAAACGGGAGATCTGTGAGAAAACCTGCCAACCTGCGGCATTGTCCGACACGAGTCCCACGTGCGAAAATTCGGGAGCGCCAATTCGGGACAGCCGGGCATCGAAGCTGGTTCACCTGGGTGAGATGTGACCACTAGTAAGGCCACTACTGTTACCACGGCCCACTAGCATGGCCACTACTGTTACCACGGCCCACTAGTATGGCCACTACTGTTACCACGACCCACTAGTATGGCCACTACTGTTACCACGACCCACTAGTATGACCACTACTATTGCCACGGCCCACTAGTATGGCCACTACTGTTGCCACGGCCCACTAGTATGGCCACTACTGTTACCACGACCCCCTAGTATGGCCACTACTGTTACCACGACCCCCTAGTATGGCCACTACTGCTACCACGACCCACTAGTATGGCCACTACTGTTACCACGACCCACTAGTATGGCCACTACTGTTACCACGACCCACTAGTATGGCCACTACTGCTACCACGACCCACTAGTATGGCCATCTAACTGTATGCCACTACGACGCCCACTAGTATGGCCACTACTGTTACCACGCCCACTAGTATGGCCACTACTGTTACCACGACCCACTAGTATGGCCACTACTGTTACCACGTACCCACTAGTATGGCCACTACTGTTACCACGTCCCACTAGTATGGCCACTACTGTTACCACGGCCCACTAGTATGGCCACTACTGTTACCACGTCCCACTAGTATGGCCACTACTGTTACCACGACCCACTAGTATGGCCACTACTGTTACCACGTCCCACTAGTATGGCCACTACTGTTACCACGCCCACTAGTATGGCCATTACTGTTACCACGACCCACTAGTATGGCCGCTACTGTTACCACGGGCCCACTAGTATGGCACTACTGTTACCACGACCCACTAGTATGGCCGCTACTGTTACCACGACCCTGTAGCCCCACTAGTAGGCCACTAACTAACTGTTACCCACGACCCACTAGTATGGCTACACTGTTACCACGGCCCACTAGTATGGCCACCACTGTTACCACGGCCCACTAGTATGGCTACTACTGTTACCACGGCCCACTAGTAAGGCCACTACTGTTACCACGACCCACTAGTATGGCCACTACTGTTACCACGGCCCACTAGTATAGGCCACTTTACACATGTTACCCACGGCCCACTAGTATGGCCACCGTACCACGCCATAGTAGCCACACGTACCACGCCCACTAATGCACTACTGTTACCACGGCCCACTAGTATGGCCACTACTGTTACCACGGCCCACTAGTATGGCACTACTGTTACCACGGCCCACTAGTATGGCTACTACTGTTACCACGGCCCACTAGTATGGCCACTACTGTTACCACGACCCACTAGTATGGCCACTACTGTTACCACGCCCACTAGTATGGCTACTTTACCACCCACATAGGCATTTACCACGGCCCACTAGTATGGCTACCACTGTTACCACGGCCCACTAGTATGGCTACCACTGTTACCACGGCCCACTAGTATGGCTACTACTGTTACCACGACCCACTAGTATGGCCACTACTGTTACCACGACCCACTAGTATGGCCACCACTGTTACCACGGCCCACTAGTATGGCTACTACTGTTACCACGACCCACTAGTATGGGCATTACTGTTACCACGGCCCACTAGTATGGCCACTACTATTACCACGGCCCACTAGTATGGCTACTACTGTTACCACGGCCCACTAGTAAGGCCACTACTGTTACCACGACCCACTAGTATGGCTACCACTGTTACCACGGCCCACTAGTATGGCTACCACTGTTGCCACGGCCCACTAGTATGGCCACTACTGTTACCACGGCCCACTAGTATGGCCACCACTGTTACCACGGCCCACTATTATGGCTACCACTGTTACCACGGCCCACTAGTATGGCCACCACTGTTGCCACGGCCCACTAGTATGGCCACCACTGTTACCACGGCCACTAGTATGGCCACTACTGTTACCACGGCCCACTAGTATGGCCACTACTGTTACCACGGCCCACTAGTATGGCCACCACTGTTACCACGACCCACTAGTATGGCCACTACTGTTACCCACGGCCCTCTAGTATGGCTACCACTGTTTCCACGGCCCACTTGTATGGCCACCACTGTTACCACGGCCCACTAGTATGGCCACTCACTGTTGCCACGGCCCACTAGTATGGCCACTACTGTTACCACGGCCCACTAGTATGGCCACCACTGTTTGCCACGGCCCACTAGTATGGCCACTACTGTTGCCACGGCCCACTAGTAATGGCCCACTTCACTGTTACCACGGCCCACTAGTATGGCCACTACTGTTACCACGGCCCACTAGTATGGCCACTACTGTTACCACGACCACTAGTATGGCCACTACTGTTACCACGGCCCACTAGTATGAGCCACTACTGTTACCCCACGGCCCACTAGTATGGCCACTACTGTTACCACGGCCCACTAGTATGGCTACTACTGTTACCCACGGCCCACTAGTAGGCCACACTGTTACCACGCCCACTAGTATGGCCACTACTGTTACCACGGCCCACTAGTATGGCCACTACTGTTACCACGGCCACTAGTATGGCCCACTGTTACACTGAGGCCACACGTACGGCTAGTATGCACACTGTTACACGGCCCACTAGTATGGCACTACTGTTACCACGGCCCACTAGTATGGCTACTACTGTTACCAACGTCCCACTAGATAGGCACTACTGTTACCACGGCCCACTAGTAGGACTGTCCACTATGGCTACTGTTACCACGACCCACTAGTATGGCCACTACTGTTACCACGGCCCACTAGTATGGCCACTACTGTTACCACGGCCCACTAGTATGGCTACTACTGTTACCACGGCCCACTAGTAAGGCCACTACTGTTACCACGACCCACTAGTATGGCCACTACTGTACCACGGCCCACTAGTATGGCCACTACTGTTACCACCAGCTGTCCACCATAGTATGGCCACTACTGTTACCACACGGCCCACTCAGAAGTAGGCCACTACTGTTACCACGGCCCACTAGTATGGCATTACCCACTAGTTACACGCACTAGAGGCCCACGCCCACTAGTATGGCTACCACTGTTGCCACGGCCCCACTACTATGGCCACTACTGTTACCACGGCCCACTAGTATGGCCACCACTGTTACCACTAGCGGCCCACTAGTATGGCTACCACTGTTACCACGGCCCACTAGTATGGCCACCACTGTTGCCACGGCCCACTAGTATGGCCACTACTGTTACCACGGCCCACTAGTATGGCCACCACTGTTACCACGGCCCACTAGTATGGCCACTACTGTTACCACGGCCCACTAGTAAGGCCACTACTGTTACCACGACCCACTAGTATGGCCACTACTGTTACCACGGCCCACTAGTATGGCCACTACTGTTACCACGGCCCACTAGTATGGCCACCACTGTTACCACGGCCCACTAGTATGGCTACCACTGTTACCACGGCCCACTAGCATGGCCACTACTGTTACCACGGCCCACTAGTATGGCCACTACTGTTACCACGACCTACTAGTATGGCCACTACTGTTACCACGGCCCACTAGTATGGCCCACTACTGTTACCACGGCCCACTAGTATGGCCACTACTGTTACCACGGCCCACTAGTATGGCCACTACTGTTACCACGGCCCACTAGTAAGGCCACTACTGTTACCACGACCCACTAGTATGGCCACTACTGTTACCACGGCCCACTAGTATGGCCACCACTGTTACCACGGCCCAGAGTGTTGGAAACATGCTCTTGTTAGTAGAGATGGAAAACTGGACAGGAACAGGTATATTGGTAACGCCTAGTTTGAAATAGTTCCTATGTAGAATGTTGTTAATCTGCGTGCACACAAACGCCGCACTTTAATCCTTTTGGTGTAACTTTATAGACTTGTTTAAGCTTTGTTTGCATGAGGCGGAGGAATATCCTGGAAGAAGGACTTTAGCAGGGGTTCAGAAAATTGTGTAATAACCGTGAATATACTACACAGTTCTATAAATAGATAAATACCAACAAAATCCACAGAAAAACTGCGTCATTAAACACGGCAGATGCGGGAGTAGTGTTTATAAAATGTCAAAAAAGTTAATTTTATTTTGCGTTGTTTTTAAATTTTCCGTTTTTTTAAGTGCAAATAATGTCATGAATTTCATATGACAATTATTTTAAAATCATTGCAGTATTTTCGAGAGCATAGTAAGTGTCGCATGATGTGCCATATTCCTGTAAGTTAACCTGAAATTCGAGGGGGGTGGGGGACTGTCATTCAATATAGACACGTAGCCTATGCTGAGTCGGGTTTCTTCACGTCATCTGTGTGTGAGTTTCATTGGAGCGCTCTGATGCTTGTTTATAGAAACGTTTGAAGTGTTCGCGTTCAGATCGGATGCGTCCAATCACAGGCTATCATTTGTGTTTCCATCTAAAATTGTTCGATATGCGTTAGGAACTTTTAAAATTCACACTATATCTTTTGAGTGCTCCTCTTAAAATGTTATTAATGGATAGGTTTATTTTTACAGACGTGTACCACCGACGTTCAGTTCGTGCATATTGTAAGTGTAAGGTTCACAGGGGATAATTTCCGTAACAAATTGCTAGTCAACGCGTTCCCGTAGAACGATGTGTTTATTTTGCTCGATGCGACAGAAAAAAAAATCCACGGAGTCGTGTTTGCCAGTACAATACAATCTTGAGTGAAGTCACTCGAACAAGCGAGAATTACGTGTGTGTTGTGGGACTTGGAAAGTAATTACGGAACTGATTTGCACACTGGTGCTTTGGTTAATTAAGATAATAGGTCGCATCCTGCGTGCGCGATGGTATTTCTTAGTGCGCTAGTTCGCTTCCACATCGAGAAATAGAATCCGTCAAGTCGAAGAACACTGCATCTGCATGTAAGTAAGTACGATTGAAATATTTGAAAGTGTTGGGCTAAAATGAGGGCTTCTTTGTCTTGGCGTCCCTACTCCTATACTGGACCAGTTATTTCTATACGTGAAGTATGATACCTATAGAAATTTCACTTCTACCGACTGACGAACAGGTGGAATAGACTTCTAACCACGGCCTTAGAAGTTAGGTCTTGACACTCGTCTATCTAATAATGTTAGCGAGTTGACAACCTTAGTGATGTTAAATTTGCTGGCATATGGATGACACCATATATATATATGAACGTAATTTTCTCATTTTAAGAAAAAAATTGTAATTCCCTTCCCTATGCTTGCCAAGTTAAACAGCACTACTTCGGTAGCAGCGCTCTGCGGCTGGGTTCATGAACTAAATGGGTCAACGAGGGCATCACTTTCCAAGCTAGTGTCCAGACCTGGCTTCCAAGCTAGTGTCCAGACCTGGCTTCTAAGCTAGGTTCCAGACCTGGCCTTTAAGCTAGGTTCCAGACCTGGCTTCTAAGCTAGGTTCCAGACCTGGCTTCCAAGCTAGTGTCCAGACCTGGCTTCTAAGCTAGTTTCCAGACCTGGCCTTTAAGCTAGGTTCCAGACCTGGCTTCCAAGCTAGTGTCCAGACCTGGCTTCTAAGCTAGGTTCCAGACCTGGCTTCCAAGCTAGTGTCCAGACCTGGCTTCCAAGCTAGTGTCCAGACCTGGCTTCTAAGCTAGGTTCCAGACCTGGCTTCTAAGCTAGTGTCCAGACCTGGCTTCCAAGCTAGTGTCCAGACCTGGCTTCTAAGCTAGGTTCCAGACCTGGCCTTTAAGCTAGGTTCCAGACCTGGCTTCTAAGCTAGTGTCCAGACCTGGCTTCCAAGCTAGTGTCCAGACCTGGCTTCCAAGCTAGTGTCCAGACCTGGCTTCTAAGCAGTGCTTCCGACTAACGCCTCAAGGCAGCGAGTTCTCTATATGTGCAAACGCTGTTAAGTCAAAGGAATTACTAACCAATGAAATAATCACCACAATCTAAGCCCGAATCAGTGATATGAATCAGTGAGATAACTCTTCCTTGAAAGGCAGTTGATAAAGTTACTGCCGACTGGCGAATCAAACGAAATAAACCGGGAACAAGTGAGTTCTTGCCATTCAGCGGGAGTTCACAAATAAATCGGTGGAATTCAGCCACCATAATAATTAGTCCATAATAAATATGACACTGATTATCAGTCGCTCAATTTTCAATGTTTTCACTGATTTGGCCCAATTCTCACATCTTCAAGCTTGAAAGAGGGGGGAGGGGGGGGGTTGTCTGATTTTAGTGAATCACTACTGTATAACATTCTACTGCAAATTCTCTCAAATAACCTTGTTTTGATACATAGCAAAGCTGGTATAGGCTGTTCGAGGTAAATTGAGCACTTTTGAGGCCCTAGTTACTTTTTTATATCAGCCATATTTTACCCTTTAACCACCTTTTAAGATAAGTATTACACCGCACTCGGAAGTTGACGTCTAGGACTAAAATAAAATATATTTATTGACTATTACCATGAACAGCTTACGTAACAGAGAATCGCGAAATATGTGGTCGTATTTCTTTGAAGTGTTGCTAGTGGCACCTACCGTCAAATGCAGGAATCATCTTCAAAACGTGAACGTTGAACTGAATATAAGTTCACCGCGTATCTCTCGTTTACCGAGCCGGAACTCTTGTATGGACAAGACACCTTAATGACAAGACACTTAATGAAAGACGTGACACCTCAACATATTTCGTTTAATTACTGAACCGGGGTCCGCTCAATATATGTTTGGTTGGCACTTGACCGAATAGATTGGAGAGTGAAGATATTTGGGAAGCTCTTAACATCGAGATCTTGAGAGCCGATGAGGGTGAAGCGAGGCGAGTATGGAGCAGCGCCGGAATGAAAGGGCGGGGGAAACGGGAGATCCCCGAGAAAACCCGCTGACCAGCGGCATCGTCCGGCATGATTCGTACACGACCTCACCGGGAATCGAACTCGGTTCGCCCTGGTAGGAGGCGAGTAGTCTAACCACTACACCACCGCGGTCCCTAGGCCAAAAAGAAAGCTGTAATTTGCTCCTATAGAGGGAGAGCAAATAATTCATGTGTGCATTATGTGTATGCGTAGCTTGTTCGTTGTTAAGTTAGCTCTTTTGAAATTTACCTTAGAATATCGTTGACACAAACAACATACAGGGAATATCCTATACAATAAGTAGACGATCTCTGTCTGTCTGTCCGTCTTTAATACCTCTAAGTCCCTTGAAACTGGACAGAAGTTCTTCAAATTTTGCAGAGGGAATCCTCAGGGTAAAATATAGGTCAAGTTCGAATTTCAGCAAGATCAGATAACACAATCATTACCTTTTACCCTAAAAAACTATTTTTTTAAAATTACTTTTTCCTTATGAAACGTTTTGTATTAATGCATAGAGATATGAAGGTATTGGAATATCATTTCTGTTTACTTTAAATGTCTCACTTTAATGTTGAGATAATTAAGTGGGGCCACAATGGCTCAGTGGATGGAGCGATTCCAAGTGGGGCCTTAGTGGCTCAGTAGATAGAACTATGTTAAGTGGGGCCGCAGTGACTAAGTGGCTAGAGAAATACTAAATGGGACCGCAGTCGCTTCAATTTTGAGTTAATTTCACACCATTTCATTGTGACCGTATATCTATGAAATATTTTTTTCAGTCTTTGTATAACAAATTTTTTTTTACATGGTAACTGTTCTAGCCCCGTGACAATACAAAAAAGTCACGGACTGGGTCCCCTAGTAACTAACATTTGGACAGTAAATACAATAGCGCATTCACGGTTTATTTGGATGTTTTGAAACAACCCTTCGAAAAATTACCCTAGGAGTAAGATGTGAACCTGCTTTTTAAATAACTTGAATACAAAAATGTATAACACTGTGATTATCTTTAAAGTATTTCATTGTTGAATAAATTAAACTTTAACTTAGTATCTTTGATAACTAGTAATATTTTGTGTTTCGTACTCAATACGAACGAAACACAGTGACAGCAACGATGTATTGGCAATGGCTATTTCATTATTGAGGCGTTTAAGAAAGTTATCTGCACTTACCGACTATTGAAATATACAACTTTCAACAGTGTTGAATGTGAAATCTCGTAACATACTCTAAGTTGAGGAAAACTTCATACTTTGTAGAAAAAAGTAAACTTACATATGTACAGAAAACAAAGTAAATTAGCTGCATATGGCCACTTCACTTAATTAAACGCATTAATGCAAAAAAACAACTCGCATATAACCCATTTTACTAAAGGCTGTTCACGATAAAGTGAGTAGGAAAAAATCACTGCTCCTAAACGCAAATATTCTGATGGACACACTGAATAACATTCGCTCAGTAAAGTTGGTAACGATGAGTGGAAAGTAGGTCCGTATCTGAACGTCAAATAAAAAGTGTTAGGTAACCATTTGTGATAACTTAAATTATTTATTTCGTTTTCTGTATTTTTTTTAATGCAACGAAGTGTGAAAATTAGCAGATTTGTATAATATTTGCTTGCCTAAAAATTTCACAGTTTCACTTGACCGACGCATTAATAGAGTGATGAGGCCCATGGCAATGTTAATGTTACATAAGGCGGAAGAATACATAACGTGCACACAAGTAGATCTTAAGCAGGACTTTAAAGAGTGCTCACTTTACCGTGAACAGCCTATATATAGATGTCGTGGTCGTACTGTTTACCCTGTTACGTTTACGAACTGCACTTCTAACAACACACAACGCAAATGACTGGGAGATGGTAGTCACTTCCGGACGAAATATGTTCCAAATTTTCCCCGAATTTGTGCCGAGCAACCTGGTCCACGGCCTTTAGAAAGTTGTGTTCATTGTAATTTCTGCCTTCGCGATCCCCCCCCCCGCCCGCGGTGTCAATAATGACGATATTCTTTTGAAATGTGGTGGGCTACTCTCAGGAAGTGAGGGACTTATCAAACATGTGCAACATGGATCGCACGGGTGAGGTCAAAGTCCGCGGCTCAGCTGCCAGCCTGATTACTTATACAGATGGGAGATTATTAATAGTTCGTGCACATCAACCGGCCTGAGATGTTACTCAGTCCGAGGAAGAAGGTTCTGCGAGAGGGTCAAAATCCTTCAATAGGAAAGAATCATCAGAAAATTATTTAAAAAAATTATTTTTTTATGGCAGGTTCTTTCATTTCAAACATATGAAATACGCGCGTAATATATTTCCACATGCACTTGAAAAACCGCCATTCTTTATGTATGCCATTTAAACAAAGTGGTTCGGAGACATGCTGTCTGGCCGACAAAAAATTTTGAGAAGGCGGGAGGGATAAAATTCTACTCACTTGCATAAATTAACAACTTAACAAAAACAAATAATTCGCGGTCTCAAGACATTCATACGACCTAACAGAGGAAAGTTTATATTAATACTGGACAAGAAGATGGTTGCAAGAACTGAATTTGTAGTAGTTCTTGAATATTTGAAACTCTAGAATGTCTCATTTAATTGAGCACTTTTAAAAGCCGTGCATATGATAAACTTTTTTCTCTCTTTCGTATATTTCATCAGTACGTAAAATTAAAATTGCTGTGAGCCGGTAACTTTGTTCGTGTTTCATTAAGTGTAACTGCCAATTTGTTACAAATGTAAATGTGTTAATCAATATTCTAATTCTTGCATTTGTGCTCATGAAGCAAACAGAAAGTATGTTAAGAGTGGGTTAGAGCTGCGCATCCAAGGTCAAGAAGCGAGGGAGCGATACGGGCGACACTAACACGCACGCCTAGTGCCTCATTGCTCCTACGCGCAAGGCGTGCAGTGTTTCCGTCCTAACGCTGTACTGTGTGAGTTACATCTGTAACATAGGGGTTTTATTACACGCGATGAAAGACCACGGGTTAAACTACGCCCGTATTTTTATACGTATCTCTTGCCACTTAAGGAAACTGCATAGGCAAGCTTTAAAAATGCGATATTGGACCATTTTGACGAACTTTTCTTTAAGAATACACTTAATATGACAAAAGTAAAAAAAAGAAATAGAAAATAGGGGCATGGATAATTTTTTTAATATTGTTTCTGACAAAAAGTCGTATTTGTAGAACACATACTATTCCACAAAAAAATGCGCAAGTCCACCCCTTTTGTTCCTACATATGGTAAGGTGAACTGGCTTAACGTGCGGGTGTGAGGTCAGGAGCACTCACCAAACACGAGCGCGCTTCCATCAAAGTGAATGTGTTTTGCGCTCTACCCAAAGACACTGTTTTCAGCCATTTCTTTATTTCACGAGCTCACTGTTACTGGAATCCCTTATTTGGACACGCATACAAAGTGGTTGTTTCCTCAGTTAGAAGAGGCGGCCGGGGGGGGGGGGGATTTCATTTTCCAGCCGCTCGTGGTGGTCACATTGGACACTTATGAAGATATGGTAAACAAACTTCACGCTTCTACGGTTCATTTGATTGGTCAGCCAAGGTTGTAGGTTGTTTGGTTTTGATATTATAGACTTCAAAGTTGGGATACTCTTTTGTACTCACACTGTATTCACTTCCCTAATAATTTGACAGTTTTACTTGACTGGAAAGGTCAATGCTGGGTTTTACTAGAAAAGACAAGAAAAAAGCAACAGACATCAGATCAGTTATGTACTAAAGTCAAAGACATCTAGGAAATGGCATCCACCTTGAAGTGGCAATAGGTTGGCGATGTTGTTCGGACGAAAGAGGAAAGACGGACAAAAACGGTGTTGGAATGGAGTCGAATAAATGATTGCAGACCAAGTGGAAGACGATCAGAACGTTGGGACAAAGACATACGCAGGGTTGCTTGAGTTAACTGGCAGAGAATCGCCCAAGACCGTCCTACCTGGGGAAGATTATTGAAATTCTACCTGAATTCCTAACTCTAAGAGGCCACATCATTTCATGGCTGAACTGGCTGATGATGATGATGATGATAATGACCTGACTGGCGCATGAATAAAGTGATTAGACTCGTTGCAAAGTTAATTGTATTTAATGTGGAAGTACATACAAGTAAGATGGTATTTTACACGTGCTCATTTGACCCTGAACAGCCTTTAAACAGCCCCATAGTCCACAATTTAAACGGAACACTTCTGTAGGTTGTTCAAGGTTAACTCAGCACATTTGAAAGCCCAGCTTAATAAATATTTTTCTTCTCGTCATGTATCCTTCAGCAATGTGTTAAATCAATAGTGCCGTGGACATGATCACTCGATTCATGCGACATCCAAGTGAAACCCTATAATTGTTACGGATGTGTATATGTTAGTTATATGTTAATCACTACTATTATGTGTATAAAACAAGAAACATGAATTTCGCTGGCCATACGTGTTTTACGTTACACTCGCATACGACGAGTGTGGAGAACTGTTTAAATTAATTCGATGGCAACTTAATGACGAACTTGCACGACGGCGCGTACTATAGCATACTATGCTGTATGTGGTTGTGGGCAGTGATAGTTGTTTTCAAGGTTTATCTCATGCGTGCTCACTTTACCATGAACAATCTTCGTTGCGGCATTAAGATACGGAACTACTTCTCCCATGTCACCGTCCACAGAACTATAAGCTACTGAAAGATAATTAGCACTTTTGAAGCCCTAGATCTAGTTGTATGCACATTGTGTATTCCTCCGCCTTATGTAAAATTAACATTGCGATGTGCCTAATCATTTTATTCATGCGTCGGTAAAGAGAAAATATGAAATTATTAGGAATGTAAACATCTTAAAAAACTGCTCATTTTTACACTTCGATGCATTAAAAAAAACAGAGAATAAAATAAATAATTTAAGTTATCACTCATCGTCACCTAACACTTTTTATTCGACGTTAAGATATGGACCTACTTTCCATTCATAGTTACCAACTTTACTGGGCGAATGTTACTCGGTGCGTCCATTAAAATATACGCAGGCAGGGGGCAGTGATATTTTTCTAAGGTTCATTTCCAAAGTGATCCTTTTATCGTGAACAACCGTTAGGACCTTTTATTGAACTTTGCTACAGACTTGTCATCAATAACATGATAGTCACCGCTGGAAGTCCCATAGGTACACGCAGCACTACGAGAACACTACACGCCAGTTCAGAGCCCTGCACGTAGTGGCATATGACAGAGCAGGCTTTTATTGAACTTTATTACAGACTTGTCATCAATAACATGATAGTCACCGCTGGATGTCCCATAGGTACACGCAGCACTACGAGAACACTACACGCCAGTTGAGAGCCTTGCACGTAGTGGCATATGGCAGAGCAGGCTTTTGGCAGAACAAACATATGGCAGAGCAGGCGTAACGGATTATTGGGGCTTGTCAGAAGATAACTCGCCCGAATAGGTGTTAACATTGTTGTAGGACAGACCAGGAATTTATCAGACGCATTTTACACATCATTTTCCCATATGGCCTTGCAAAATAACGAGTACTATATGAGTTACCATCAAGTCACAACAGTCAAACTTTAATTTGATGAACTTCAAGCATAATGTGAAGCACTATTTATAAATAATTGTATCAGAGCATATATTTTAATTTATGTCACGTTGTTTTGTTTATATTTTCCCCGTATTTGCTAAACACATCTCCAATACAGGAAACCTTAGGTGCGTATAGTTTACAGACATAATGTGCATGTCTAGTGTATGAACAGTATTTACACGCAGATAGACGTCTCAAACTTATTTGGCAGAACACAAACGTACCAAAATCACAGTCACTGTCGCGAAATTCACAGCAGCTTGGAACGCAACTTCAGCAGCTCTATATTAAGATTAAGTCGATATGGCGAAAATGGCTTTATATTTAAGCACATAAAATTCCATACTGGCTGACATATGTTATAATGGGACAAGCCCTTCCATATAACACTGGGCTCCGAACCACTTGAGCGCTCAAATTCTCAGTCACGCTGTTGGAAGATCTGGAACGATCACCGTTTCTACTCCAAGAGTGTTTGGTCGTGCAGAAGTCGTTTGCCATTCTTATTCTAGGTAACTGCTGGAGAATTTTCTCATCATTAACTTTCTTACTTCTACCTTCATTGGAATAAGCTACTGGTTAGTCTTGGCTAACAAGGAATAGTTACTTTCTTTTAAGGCAAGGCACGTGAGCACGATGGCGATCAACAGGATTCTGTTACTATAAAACCGGCGTCAGATTCGGCCCCCGATGAAAATGTTAACAGTATTGAAACATTTAATTCATTAGCGTAAAGCAACTAAGACAAAACGAAGTTTCGAGGCCAGGCATCACTGATTTGATAAACTGCCATGTTCTCCTCAAAAAATATTTGGAACTGTCGCAATTAAAGCATAATTTCAAGAAAATATCGTGCAACACAAGAATATGATTTATAATATTTAAGGCCTAGAAGTTTCAAGTCATTATCACGTCTTATAAAAATAAAAAGAGGCGACATATTTTCGTCTGCACTGTCAAATACTTTTCTCGCAGAGCAGGCTATAACCACTTCACATAAACAGCTTTTAACTAGAAAGTCAGCTTAAAATAAGTTGAAGGCAGAAAAATACATATTTGACCAAATGAAGTGAATTTTTTACTAACATATACACGAAAATGCATTAAAAATAAATGCTTAACAAAATTACATAACACAAGCCTGGCTTTGTTTGTTCGCGGTAGTAACGTTCCATATTACAAGGTGAAGAACATTTATTCGAGTACCGGATAAGGTAAAGCTACTAAAGGCTGTTCACAATAAAGTAAGCAGTTTCGAACTGAACCTTATTAGAAAGTCACTGGCCCTGCTTGCATATATTTCAACCGTCGCCCTTAGTGACATGCGCCCAGTGAAGTTGGTAACGATGGATGGGAAGTAGTTCCATATCTTGACGTCGAATAATTAAAGTGTTGGTAAACATTTGTGATAAGTTTAATTATTTCTTTCGCTTTCTGTTTTTTTAAGCATCGAAGTGTGAAAATGAGCAGATTTTAAAATATTTACTTTCATAATAATTTTACAGTTTCACTTGACCGGCGCATGAATAAAGTGATGAGGCCAGTGACAATGTTAATCTTACATAAAGCGGGAGATTACACAACGCGCAAACAAGTAGATCTTAAACAGGGCTTTCAAAAGTGCTCTTTTTACTGTGAACAGCCTATATCACATCTAAGGCTAAGTTAAGCAGCCCCCGTGTGGGTTCACTTAGTGGCCATCGTTATGAGATGAAACAGTAAATACATAACGTGAAAAGTACTCCAGCGAAAATTGCTGAAAGATTATATAAAATAACAATTGGAGCATAAAATCGCTCATATCTTCATTTAGTTTTCCAAGGTACAATTTTATTTATGGAAGTTTGTAAATCAGTCTCCATAGATGTAGCTGGGTCAATTCGTGCTCCAGATGGAAAGTTTTTGTGTCGCTGATGAATCTGCACAATGCTGAATTGTTGGCAAATCGCGGAATACCGGATTTCTCCTGGACGCCAGACGATGACGTGCAAATTTCTGCGGCAATTTCCAAACGAGCGAATCAGTAGATAGCATGGGTAACGGTTTCACTTGCACGTTTAGTAACTGTCACGGAAGACTAGGCGCCTCGGGTTTCACTTGCTGCAAGTAGCCCGTGTGTGACGTAATGCATTTTCATACCATTAAAGGACTTCACTTCGGGCGCGTTTACTCTGCTATAGTTCCTATCGCGAGAACTACTCTTGCATTACTGTAGCCGTGTAAACTGCACGATAGTTACTGGACAACGTCGTGATAGCACTACCGCGATATCAGCTCGAGCTAGATAGTTGATAGTAACTGTCCTGACAGAACATGCAACTATCGTGGTGTAAACAGTGCAGCATCACTATCATGATAGAGCAGTCACTAATTTGTACGCGTGTTCACTTTGACAGTAACATTGCATAATTATTTTGATCTATTAATATCTGTCGCGGTTCTTACACTATGTGGCGGTATGACAGGACATATATTATCATATTACACGACAGTGTTGTCATTATATGTATTGTCATATAATAAACCACTCGAACAATATACGTTTACATGTCATTAATATCCTGGCACGATATTTAACTACCCCAACAAATGCCAACCCCTCGACAAAGGATATAAATGTAGGGCCTATCAATGTATTTACACAAGTGTTGTTGGACATGTCCCTTTTGAGGTTAACTATAACAGCATGTCTCGATCGTATGTGTAAACAGGACATATCGTGGCAGTTACTGTCACACACTGTCGTGATAGCTACTATATTGTGGCTACTGTCATGGCGTATACGCGTCCGTTGTAAACGTAACAGGGAATGCAGCATGACCGGGACATGCATATAGTAAAATACGGATTAAAAATTAAACTCGAACGTCTAAACTCTGTTATTTAAAACAACAATTTTATCAGAATTATATCTTTGCGTGGATTACTTATAGTCTATTGACGGTTACTTCCAGTTTTTCTGAAGCCCTGCTAAAGTTCTACTTACAAGATATTTCTCCGCCTCGTGCAAACTAAACTTCACAATGAATAAAAATTTACACTAAAGGGACAAGGCACCGGAATACGTGCGCACTCGGTGTCATATTACTTTGCATGAGAATTATTTCTTACTAGGAATTACCTACACACATATTACTTTGCATGAGAATTATTTCTTACTAGGAATTACCTACACACATATTACTTTGCATGAGTATTATTTCTTACTAGGAATTACCTACACACATATTTTCTCCCTTTTTATTCATACATTTTAATTGCAAATGAAATTATATAATTTATAAATATTTATATTTACGCAACTAAAAATAGCTTGTAACGGGACACATTTAGGAAATATCTAAATACGTAACACACACAATAAGAAACTGCGAAGAGACTACATACATACCGTGCGTATATCCAATAACTTACTTATACAGCATAACACTTAGATCCTGGAAATTCAATCTTTTTAAAATACCGCGTTTCCAGATGCCAAAACCATTTCATTACAAATCTTCGAATTTAAAAAATAAATTTATTTGAATTTGTAAAGGCATTGATATCGTTTGGAGTGTTATAAAAACAAAAAATGTGAAAATACACAAACCATGTTAAACGCCAAAAGGCATGATTAGTTGTTTGACGGATATTGCCAGCTTATGGGCTAATTATTTCAAGTTACCTTTAAATTTATTGAAAAATGTTAACGTATAATTCTTTAATTCTGAAAAGAGCGCATCGTACCAATATACAGACTATTTGATGGAGCACTATTCTGATAGTAGATAAGTATCTAGGCTCGGAAGTATCTCAGGTTCCTTAAATGCAAAAAATAAAAAATAAAAAATAAAGTATACGACTACCTGAATCAAGAGTTCTGTGATTTTGATGCGCAAATATGTACACTGAGTAAATTATTTTTTTTTTTGTTAAAGCGTGAGTACAATTACTTTGCCAAAATGGTTTAAACTAAAAGTAACTCAAACAGAGGTTTCATAAAATTTCGCCCATCAGCTGCCGAGATAAATTGTGTTCAAAGAACGTCGGTGTTTCATGTTGTTATACTGCAGTCATTCTCAAATAATTTTTCTCCGATAGTTGGTTCTGTTTACTTTTAAAGTCTTTTCTGTAATGATGCGAATACTAAAAACCCAAAAACAAAGACGTATAGGCCACTATGGCGATCAGTTTTAAAACATCTGTATTAGTTCTTCTTTCCGAGTAACAAAATGTGGGAATAATTGTCTAATGACGATCAGTTTTAAAACATCTGTATTAGTGCTTCTTTCCGAGTAACAAAATGTGGGAATAATTGTCTAATGACGATCAGTTTTAAAACATCTGTATTAGTGCTTCTTTCCGAGTAACAAAATGTGGGAATAATTGTCTAATGACGATCAGTTTTAAAACATCTGTATTAGTGCTTCTTTCCGAGTAACAAAATGTGGGAATAATTGTCTCATGGCTGTCTTCCTTTTGTTTATAAATAACGTTTTCAGTCAAATGTGGAAGGAGAAATCACATTAAATACTATTTATGCTAAGAGACTGTTATTCTGAACGTAAGTACGTCAACATTTTTCGTAAGTATCTAAAACAGTTTTCGGAATATTATTCACCAAGCATAAATAAAAACATTAATATTCCAACAAGAATATATTAATTGAAATGACTACTAAACTTAATAAAGTAACTCGACGTGCAGTCTGCCAGAGCAGATTTTAACTTACGTTGCTCCCACGAACCAAGTCAACATTTATTTCCACCGATTGATGTAATTATACATAGTTTGTAAATAAGTCAACTGAATGTGGATGTTTTCTGAAAAATAATTTTAAAAAAATGTTTGCGTCACAAAATTCTTCAAGCAATAGCAAATCAAAGTACAGTTGAGTTACCACACAATCGTACGGCTAACAAGAACTGATTTTGTTCCGTTAGCCACATACAAGGTCTAATCGACTGATTTCATTTGTTGAAACACAACTTGCGTTTCATCAAATCACCCGGTTGAAGCAGTCTTACATACAGTGTTGGCGCTATTCAGTCAGGTAATTTATTTGATCAAACTAATGTTTCTCTCAGTGCGCGAGTTGAAGTTGACAGGCACGGGACGGCTCAGTCAACACTCCTCACAAGATGTTTCTCCAGTGCGCGAGTTGAAGTTGACAGGCACGGGACGGCTCAGTCAACACTCCTCACAAGATGTTTCTCCAGTGCGCGAGTTGAAGTTGACAGGCACGGGACGGCTCAGTCAACACTCGTCACAAGATGTTTCTCCAGTGCGCGAGTTGAAGTTGACAGGCACGGTACGGCTCAGTCAACACTCCTCACAAGATGTTTCTCTCAGTGCGCGAGTTGAAGTTGACAGGCACGGGACGGCTCAGTCAACACTCCTCACAAGATGTTTCTCCAGTGCGCGAGTTGAAGTTGACAGGCACGGGACGGCTCAGTCAACACTCCTCACAAGATGTTTCTCCAGTGCGCGAGTTGAAGTTGACAGGCACGGGACGGCTCAGTCAACACTCCTCACAAGATGTTTCTCCAGTGCGCGAGTTGAAGTTGACAGGCACGGGACGGCTCAGTCAACACTCTTCACAAGATGTTTCTCCAGTGCGCGAGTTGAAGTTGACAGGCACGGGACGGCTCAGTCAACACTCCTCACAAGATGTTTCTCCAGTGCGCGAGTTGAAGTTGACAGGCACGGGACGGCTCAGTCAACACTCCTCACAAGATGTTTCTCCAGTGCGCGAGTTGAAGTTGACAGGCACGGGACGGCTCAGTCAACACTCCTCACAAGATGTTTCTCCAGTGCGCGAGTTGAAGTTGACAGGCACGGGACGGCTCAGTCAACACTCGTCACAAGATGTTTCTCCAGTGCGCGAGTTGAAGTTGACAGGCACGGGACGGCTCAGTCAACACTCCTCACAAGATGTTTCTCCAGTGCGCGAGTTGAAGTTGACAGGCACGGGACGGCTCAGTCAACACTCCTCACAAGATGTTTCTCCAGTGCGCGAGTTGAAGTTGACAGGCACGGGACGGCTCAGTCAACACTCCTCACAAGATGTTTCTCCAGTGCGCGAGTTGAAGTTGACAGGCACGGGACGGCTCAGTCAACACTCCTCACAAGATGTTTCTCCAGTGCGCGAGTTGAAGTTGACAGGCACGGGACGGCTCAGTCAACACTCCTCACAAGATGTTTCTCCAGTGCGCGAGTTGAAGTTGACAGGCACGGGACGGCTCAGTCAACACTCGTCACAAGATGTTTCTCCAGTGCGCGAGTTGAAGTTGACAGGCACGGGACGGCTCAGTCAACACTCCTCACAAGATGTTTCTCCAGTGCGCGAGTTGAAGTTGACAGGCACGGGACGGCTCAGTCAACACTCCTCACAAGATGTTTCTCCAGTGCGCGAGTTGAAGTTGACAGGCACGGGACGGCTCAGTCAACACTCGTCACAAGATGTTTCTCCAGTGCGCACAAAGCAATGCAAGGTTGAATAACACAAACAAGCGAGCTTGTGTTCGGGCAAACTGTCGAGAGCCTGTTCAACCACACTCGAGTGAGCTTGTTTATGTACAGTACATTGTTTATGTAGACGCAAGAGTACACATATGTACATTAACACATGTTGGCACTGTGGCAGAACATTCCCCCCCCCCCCAAAAAAAAAGTAAACTTAAGTGTGTACCTAACCTCCATGGTGTACTGTGGATGTATTTAAACCAATGCTACCATGCGATGGGTCCTGAGTTCGGGTTCTGAGTAAGAATAATGCCTGGTTGTACCATCGTGGTTCTAAACTCGATCTGAGATCGGATCTAAGATCGACACACAAAACTATTGCACCATTCTAGTTCAGAGCTGAACTGGAGATCGAGACGAAGTTCATTTCGAACCGCCGAAATTGGCGGTTCGGAATCTCGGCCCAAGATCAGTAGCCATCGTCGACAAATGTAGTTTGAAAATACCCCAATAGATAGAACCACTTTCGATTGTTTTCTTCGGAAATTAAAACAACATTATACGCACTTGAATGTTATCCAGTAAAATTCGTACAACAATAATTCACTTAAAACAGGCAAAATAACGCACATCTAGTTCTATATATAGTAAAAAATTCGCCTACTTCCATGACGTCATATATTACGAACCAATAACAAAATTTGTCTCATACTTAATATCGATCTTTCAGTTTGGAACCAAGATCGACGATTCGGAGAGTTGGTGCAACACTTTTACATTGGAACCAAGATCAAACAGGATCATGATTCGGAACTAGGATCATTTGATCTCGTATCGGGGAAGATGTTGGTGCAATCGGGCAATAGTCCACTATTATCCATGCAGTAAGCTCAAGTTGAGTCTGTAGGTAACTTCCCGTTTAGTCTTGTGAAATAAAGTTTGATTAACCAGCAGAAATAGGCATGAGTGTGACCTTGCCTCAGGTGGCGATAGCACGCGGAGTTACTTGTAAACTGTTTTATGATTACGCGAGGAAAAAAATGGCGATAAACACGATAACCCAAGTAGACAGGTTTTGAAGCAAATGTAGGAAAAACAAGAATGAACACCATTGCATACTATTTTTACAACTTCGTGAGCAAATATTATGCCTCGACGATGCTTTTCTAATGAGCTAATTCTGACGCCATTTCACACGATCAAATATTTATTTAATTCAATTACTTGAATCCAATTTATTGAAAGGAAAAAAAAATCACTACACTTGGATTCAAGAAAATAGAGAACATGTTCTAAACGAAAATCTTGAAAGAAAACGAAACACACTAGAAATTGGAAAAGAAAAGGGTCGCGATTACGACGTTTCTGTGACGTCATATGGTAGGCTTGTCTTTTTTGGTTTTCTGCATTGGTATTCATAAACTAGGGAATATTTAATGCAAGTCTCCAATGCCGCTGGTGTGGATCATTCCATCGGAAATTGAGCCGACTGCTGGCAGTTTTAATAGACTTTTGGTGATTGATCGTGTACAATTTTCAATGGACTGTTTCCCACACGTTGGGAATTTTAGCCACTCAGAGAGAGGTTGGTAGTACGACGCCTCTAATAACAACAGTCGTCATTAGAGTTTATTTTGTTTTCAGAAACAGCTTAGGTTATTAAACAAGGTACAAAGTAAACAGAAACTAAAAGCTGTGAAAATGTAGTTTACTGATGTTGCAACACAGCTACGTAAAAATTGTTGTAAACGTCCGTGTTAATCACATACTGCAAAAGTGGGGCCACGGTGGCTGAGCGGTTAGCCTGCTCACCTCCCACCAAGGTGAACCGGGCTCGATCCCCGGCCAGGTCACAGGATTTTCGCAAGTGGGAATCGTGCCAAACGATGCCGTTGGCCGACGGGTTTTCTCGGGGATCTCCCGCTTTCCACACTCTTCCATCCTGGCGCCGCTCCATGTTCACCTCAATCACCCTCTTCGGCTCTCAAGACCTCGCTGTTAAGAGCCGCCTATATTTCTTCACTTCACTTCAGTTCTATGTATTAGTATTAAAAGTGATTGTCTCACACGTCTTTTATTAA
Organism: Dryococelus australis; assembly: GCA_029891345.1. Taxonomy (NCBI): domain Eukaryota; kingdom Metazoa; phylum Arthropoda; class Insecta; order Phasmatodea; family Phasmatidae; genus Dryococelus; species Dryococelus australis. The sequence goes on from CM056997.1 coordinate 6,278,106, forward strand.
AAGTGATTGTCTCACACGTCTTTTATTAATTTTTTTTTTTTTTGGAAAATGGTTGTGATTGTGATTGTGTAGCGGAAGTTTGGAGGCGGGTGGTTTATCAAACACTAGTTTGCCCCAAGGCCCGATAAACCTCTGGCCGGGTCTTTAAGCTTGTTTATCACTGCTCTCGATAAAGCAATCCATACTACTTATATCCAGTAAGTGTGTCAGGAACAAGGAAGTGCATGGAGTAAGTTGTAAACTTTACTCCCATAATATTGAATATAGCATTTGTAGCTTCGAAAAAAAAATGTGTTCGTGTCAAATAAACAAGCGCTTCATTAGAACTAGCGCCACATTCTCACTTATTATTTTTTGGTTCATGTTAACCTACTTGTTAATTAATACTTTTCGCTTATAGAAAGTACTTGGTGGAGGAAGATGAAACCTCCTAATATTATTTCAAATTTGGGTGACATTGCTTGACTCAGTGTTGAAAATCTCTACCGACTAGCGAGTTTCGTGAAATCAGGTGGCATATTATTCAACCAATGTAATCTTCCTGTGTCGCTCGAGTCACAAGTCCTGCTACTGTCGTCGTGTCGGGATATTACTGTACACAAGATATTCGTCCTGTTATTATTCAACCAATGTAATCTTCCTGTGTCGCTCGAGTCACAAGTCCTGCTACTGTCGTCGTGTCGGGATATTACTGTACACAAGATATTCGTCCTGTTATTATTCAACCAATGTAATCTTCCTGTGTCGCTCGAGTCACAAGTGCTGCTACTGTCGTCGTGTCGGGATATTACTGTACACAAGATATTCGTCCTGTTATTATTCAACCAATGTAATCTTCCTGTGTCGCTCGAGTCACAAGTCCTGCTACTGTCGTCGTGTCGGGATATTACTGTACACAAGATATTCGCCCTGTTATTATTCAACCAATGTAATCTTCCTGTGTCGCTCGAGTCACAAGTCCTGCTACTGTCGTCGTGTCGGGATATTACTGTACACAAGATATTCGTCCTGTTATTATTCAACCAATGTAATCTTCCTGTGTCGCTCGAGTCACAAGTGCTGCTACTGTCGTCGTGTCGGGATATTACTGTACACAAGATATTCGTCCTGTTATTATTCAACCAATGTAATCTTCCTGTGTCGCTCGAGTCACAAGTCCTGCTACTGTCGTCGTGTCGGGATATTACTGTACACAAGATATTCGCCCTGTTATTATTCAACCAATGTAATCTTCCTGTGTCGCTCGAGTCACAAGTGCTGCTACTGTCGTCGTGTCGGGATATTACTGTACACAAGATATTCGTCCTGTTATTATTCAACCAATGTAATCTTCCTGTGTCGCTCGAGTCACAAGTCCTGCTACTGTCGTCGTGTCGGGATCTTACTGTACACAAGATATTCGTCCTGTTATTATTCAACCAATGTAATCTTCCTGTGTCGCTCGAGTCACAAGTCCTGCTACTGTCGTCGTGTCGGGATCTTACTGTACACAAGATATTCGTCCTGTTATTATTCAACCAATGTAATCTTCCTGTGTCGCTCGAGTCACAAGTCCTGCTACTGTCGTCGTGTCGGGATATTACTGTACACAAGATATTCGTCCTGTTATTATTCCATGTCAAATCGATGCGGCCTGTCCATGGCCTGGTTACTAGTCGCTGCCTGGACGTTCTGCCCCGGCGGGTTCAAGGCTCTGACATCATCTGGCAGACCACAACTGATTGTCGTTTATCTTTTAGAACACGAAGAAAACGTGACGTCGCTGTCCAGTGGACAGTGAAGTCACCTCTTTGTTTGTTTGTTTAAGTCAAATTACAGTATACAAAGTTTATAAACTGGACATAGTAAACACACACATATACATACATGTCGGATTTAACCTACACATCGTATCTTTTCTTCGTAATTTGACTAATCTTCTTCCAACATGCTGTAGGGCATCGTCGTTTTACTGAAACAGAAGAATAAGGGAACGAGAAAAACCTGAACAAGAAATGCGTACAATGACATGTTATACAGTAATTTCTTAGTTTTTGTAGTTTAGATTAGCAAATGCACAGTCTATAAAAATTCTTTCAGCTGTTTTTTAAAGAGTTTTTTGTTAGTAAAGCAAATTTCTTGAAGGCGTTGCGGTATTTTATTGAAAAGTTGGCTACCAAGGTAGGATGGCCATATCTGGACAAGTTTTAAGTTAACTGAAGCCATGTGAAATTTTTTTTTAAATTCTAGTTTCATGGTTATGAAAGGCCTCATTTTTCTGAAATAAATGGCTGTTTTTGGACATGAATACAAGTACTGAAAACATGTACTCACATGCAAATGTTAAAATATCTGTGCTCTTGAAAAAGAAGTCTACACGAGTCTGACTTACTTTTGCCATTGATTATTATTACAGCTCTCTATCACATGCGAAACACTTTTTTGCTCTCAGTGGAATTACCCCAAAAAGTTATACCATAACACATGATGGAATGAAAATATGCAATATATACCATTTTTGTTCAAGACCTCTGCAACACTCAGCAGAGCGAAACAGACTGATTGCACTAACCAATATTTCAAAATGGCGCGGTGTAACTTGTAATGAGTTCTTCAAGCACTTTTGATTTGCTCAATTTTAAATATCTATTTGGCGATATGCCCTTCCACTACACTGTTCTCATGCAACGTTTACATACAGTATGAGACTTTCAGCGGTGACTACACTGTAAAATAAAATGTAATTTTCAATGAGAAATTCTTTGTAATTTTACATATATTTGTAACAATACAAAGATTCCTCTTGTAAAACTACTCGTTTGTGAAACTACTGTAATATTTCAGAATATTACAGGATACAAAGAATTTTCTTATGATTAATATGTTAGTATTTAAAATTTAAAATTATTTTTGTTTGCATTTTCAATTGAATGTTATGTACATATGTCTGTGAAAACTATGTTAAATTAGATCATCTTTATATTTTGTTTAACATTTCCTACTCAAAAATTCTCTTTGGAGTTATGTTGCTTTTGTTTGAGTTACCTAGGGAAACGTTGAAAAAAATCTAAAAGTCAAAAATAATAATTTAAAAAAAGGACATTTTGGAATGTCTGAAATAATTATCGCTGCATGTAGACAAAATGTTTTGCAGTCTTTCACGCTGAATGTCAATAGCATTATCCAGCATTTTGAAAATATTATTTTGCATTACGAGAAGAGTTGGGTAAAATGATGTGTCTAGATGGACTGTTGAAGTGATTCTGCAATAGTAGAATTCGATACGGAGCTATCTACTGGAGTTTAGAGCCCATGGTGAGATGGCCAATATGCAGGTTGGACTTCATTTGGGCATCTTCTGTTCCAGCTATCTTCAGCGCAGTCTTATAACGTGAACTCCACCCAGTTACATATCTTCAGCGGAACTGCAAGAATGCTTATATCCCACTTCGGTCCTGTGCCCCAGTCTCATTTGGGCATCTTCTGTTCCAGCTATCTTCAGTGCAGTCTTATAACGTGAACTCCACCCAGTTACATATCTTCAGCGGAACTGCAAGAATGCTTATATCCCACTTCGGTCCTGTGCCCCAGTCCCATTTGGGCATCTTCTGTTCCAGCTATCTTCAGTGCAGTCTTATAACGTGAACTCCACCCAGTTACATATCTTCAGCGGAACTGCAAGAATGCTTATATCCCACTTCGGTCCTGTGCCCCAGTCCCATTTGGGCATCTTCTGTTCCAGCTATCTTCAGTGCAGTCTTATAACGTGAACTCCACCCAGTTACATATCTTCAGCGGAACTGCAAGAATGCTTATATCCCACTTCGGTCCTGTGCCCCAGTCTCATTTGGGCATCTTCTGTTCCAGCTATCTTCGGTGCAGTCTTATAACGTGAACTCCACCCAGTTACATATCTTCAGCGGAACTGCAAGAATGCTTATATCCCACTTCGGTCCTGTGCCCCAGTCCCATTTGGGCATCTTCTGTTCCAGCTATCTTCAGTGCAGTCTTATAACGTGAACTCCACCCAGTTACATATCTTCAGCGGAACTGCAAGAATGCTTATATCCCACTTCGGTCCTGTGCCCCAGTCCCATTTGGGCATCTTCTGTTCCAGCTATCTTCAGTGCAGTCTTATAACGTGAACTCCACCCAGTTACATATCTTCAGCGGAACTGCAAGAATGCTTATATCCCACTTCGGTCCTGTGCCCCAGTCCCATTTGAAGAGTTCATGTAATTAAGGACTAGCTGGCAATTTTGAATAATTCCTTAACTGTGAAAACAGCTGCTTTTTAAATCTATTAATATAAAAGACTTACACCAATTATCTATTAACTATTTTCTCAGTTTGAAATAAGTAAATAACCTACATATTCTTCTAATCACATATTGTAAGGAAGTATGCAGAGAGTATTTAATATTCATCTTTCAAAATTCTGATACCAATCCAAAGTGAGCAGCATCTTAATTTCTCATTTTCTCGTTAATTCATATGTTCTATCTCCTTCTTAAATTGCATTAAACTAACATAATTACCTTGTTATTTTCTTTAGTAGTCGTAAAATATTAATTAGGGTCTATTATAATAATGCGTTGATGTTTTGTGGAATAATCTGGTTGGAAGTGTTCATTTTTGTATATTAGAGTCGTATGTCTTCATATTAGATATTTAATCTTGGCGCCCATATGTCCTGTAGATGTAATTTTATTTATTATATTTTCTATAATAATTCCTAACACAAAACACTTAACAGATTGTCACTTGTACGAGAGACCACAGATGTACAAGTAATGATCTGAGTGATGTTCATTGTAATTGTATTCCCAAACCTAAAAATAAAAACCATCATATGTAATATTTTAAACTACACGAGCCGTTTTTGTAATATACCTCAAGAAATGTCTGTACTATACTGCAACGGCTGGAAAAGTGCCACATTCCTTATGCACCGAAAGACAGACAATTGGTTTGTCAGGAATTGCATATATTTGAGGATAATATTATTATAGTTCATTTTCTCTATGGTATATAATTTGTTTTAACGTATTGTATTAATTATTGCATATGATAAGGATATCGTGTTTTTCACTGATTTACATTTATTTGGTGTTTTGTTTAGTTATGTATCTTACCAGTTTTTCTTTAATGTGTAATATTTGATCAGCCATGTTTGTTTTGAAATCTGTAGGCCGTTGCCATGGGCAACCTAGTTTGTTGATAGTTAAAGGAAGTAGCCGCCATGTGATTGGTTCATTTGCTGGCGTCATTTAAGTTTTAGCTGATTTTGTTCTTGCCATCTTTAAAGTTGAAGTAAAGCAACTGCCTATGGAGCACTGCACCAGACTATACAACGTGAAGAACTCGTACAAAAGTAGTACAGACACCATAGAAATGGTCAGAAAAGTGCGATTTTTGCTGTATATGAAAGAAGACTGTATATATTGTGCAACATTATAAAATAGTTTACAAAAATATACTTATTAAATGTAAAAAAAATCGATTATAATAGTAGGCAGTTTTAACAAAATTTAAGCGCATTTCCATTCTGGATGCTTCAGAAAGAAGAATTTTCAAAGAAATCTTCGTCATTGAATATCGTCATAATGTTTACTATGATTGTATGAAAGAAAATTTTCATAATAATGTAGGAAATAATTTTTATAATAATCTTTATGTCCGTCCATTTGTCACAAACATTTATGGCTGAAACAGATGTAAATATAGTTAATTATAAAATTTATATGTTACATGATCGCAGTAAATATTATGACGGTCTTTCTTGAAGAAGATTTTATAGTGAACAGCCTTTAATTAAAAACGTTCCAAGTTGATCTGTAGTCACTTAGTTGATGTTGCAGAGGCGCAACCCATGTAGGTTCTAATTACGGCCGGGTTTTTTATTTTTTATACTAACCGAAACTATTTAAGTGTACGTAAAGCCAAACAAATATTTGTTTGGGGCTATCAAATACGAACAACAAAATAATTTTGCTACAACAAAATATTTCTTTATTGCCGACTGTTCGCGGCGCAGTCGGTTGGTGCACCACCGATTTGGGGTGCAGGAGGCTCTGGGTTCGAATCCCGGGTAAGGCATGGGTGTTAATTTAAGTTAGGTTGTATGTTAGTCTGTAAGCCGTCCCATGCTAAGCTTCCAAACACACAACCGGAGTACTTTAAAAAGCCCTTTACAATACAATACAATTTCTTTGTCCCTATACAAACAATTAATTTGATAGCGCCAAACTTTTTTGTTTCATTTAATAAAACATTTTTCTCAGTGCAGATAAGGGGTATGCTAATATACGTACATATTTGTGGAGCAGCAAAATGTGGCGGACAGTTTGGAGAGATTAGCGAACAAAATGTTGAAATGTTTGAACCCCGATGAGGCACGTTCTACATGAGATACATGCGCTCGCAGATAACGTACGGATTCACGTAAGAATGCTGGGCATCTCCCAACTCTCCCGTGTCAGTGAATCCGTGTAGCCAATAGGAATGGATTATTTGGTTTGTTGATATTCTTTGTAGTGGCCATTGTGGTGTACACAGCAACAAGGTCTTCCATTTGTCGTGCTGATTATAAGTTTTGTTTTAATAAATAAGTGCACGTGGTTCGGCAGTATTCTTTACGTATTTTTAAACACTGCAAAACTATACAAAATGAGATATGTATGTTATGAAACCTGTATCAATAATTTGTAACAGCTGAGTATTTTTGATTTCGTAAGTTGCAAGACCGTACGTATTGTAGATTGGTTATTGAAATTCATCCCTAGTCGTAGGCTTGTTACGCTTGCGTTTCTGAGTTACTTACGTATACGTGCATTGTAGAACGGGCCTAACGCTGATGCGATTGCGAGAGATTTTTTTTCAGAGGGAATGGGGGTTTGAACTTAAGAGGAGTGTGAAGCTGCGCGTCCAAGGTCAATAAGCGAGGGAACGATACGGGCGACACTAACACGAACTCCTAGTGCCTCATCGCTCCTACGCGCATAGCGTGCAGTGTTTCTGTCGTGGTCACGTACTATGCAAATCAGATCTGTAACACTGGGATTTTATTACATGCAATGAAATCCCACTTATTAAATCTACGTCCGTATGTTTGTACTTTTCTCTTGCTGCTTAAGGAAACTGCATAGGCAATTTTCAAAAATGCAATATTTGACCATTTTCACGAATTTTTTTCTCCATGAATGAAATTAATATGTTAAAAGTAAAAACATAGAATCGTAGATAATAGCTTTTTACCTTTTCTAGCAAAAGGTCGTGTTTACGGAACATATATTTACCGAGATATGCGTGGTGAAATGAGGAAATGGGGCAGACCGGATTGAAGATGGTTCTCAACAACATGACGTGAATGGGAGTCGCAATCGTCCAAGCGCCACACTTTGTCCCGAGTGGAAGTACAGCGCAAATGAAGATCCGACAGGCACCGTTGTGTAGTGAGTGAAGAGATTTGGGCGGCTCTTAACACGAGGTCTTGAGAACCGATGAAGGTGATTGAAGTGAATATGGAGCAGCGCCGGAATGAAGGGGCGGGGGAAACGGGAGATCCCTGAGATAACCCGCCGACCAACGGCATCGTCCGGCACGATTCCCGCTTGCTAACCGCTGTGAGTGGAATGACAGAAAATCCGCGGCCAGTTAGATTTATAAGGATGAATCGTTACATCAAAAACGTCACATGTAGTAATGGCTTGAAAAGAGAGGTATTTTCGTATCGTCTGGTAGGACCAGCAGAATAGTGGGTATACATGGAGAATCACCATTTCCAGGATGTAGGCGGACCAGAAACAATACTCTGCCGGAAATCCTAGTGTGTTCGCTGGGGAGACCTGGAAGGAAGTAATGCCATGTAAAGCCATAACTAAAAATATAACTCATTATCGACCGGGTGGAGACCGAAGCGAGCTATATGTGATCGAGACCGTACACCCACTATATGCTATTCACGATAAAGTGAGCACTTTTCAAAGCCAATAAACATGTTTTTAGTTTAGCCTTAGGCGTTAACTTCCGAGTGCGGTGGAATAATCACACTGTGTTTATTACTTAAATGGCGATGTTTATTTAAAAAACGTGGTTAGAGGATAAGAAATGGCAGATAGCAACACAGTTTCCAGGGCCTCAGAAGTGCTCACTTTACCGTGAACAGCCTGTATTCAGTTTACGCCTCATGAATTTGTGAAGGGAATGTCTCCTTCTCAACGGCCGTTTTCACACCTACCGACACGACACGATAAATAATGCTGACTTTTCACATTTGCGACGTATCGGCCAATAGTGCGTGTGGTATGGCTGGAGTAAATAGAAGATTATATTTGCAGCATTTGTTCTGTGCAAGACGCAAACGACGAAATGTGGAAATCAAGTATTGGATTCACCCGATTATTAAAGTTTGTCTCGTAGAAGGCGCACACTACACCTTATTTGATAAGTTCTTTTTAGATCCGAACAAGTTTTAAGCTATTTTTCGAATGAGTAAAGAAATATTTGATTATACTGTAGTCAACCTGTCAGATAGCATCAAGAAAGATGACACTCGATTCAGAATGACAATCCCACCTGAAGAAATGCTATCAGTGACAAGAAAGTCGGTTTATATAAAGTAGTGCTACTAACAATTAAAAAAAAAAAAAAAAAAAACTTATTATATATAATACACACCGAACAATTTCTTAACAAAATCATTGAGAAAACATTAACATTTTAACTATTACATGTTGTTATCCAGTTGCACATCGACTGTCACATAAAGCTTGGTATAGGATGTTCACGGTAAAGTAAGCACTTGTTAAGACCCTGCTAAATTTCTACTTTCAGTTAATTTCTATCTTCCCGGTATTTTTTGGTATAAACACTGCTTTGTGAGTGATAAACACAGTGTGTAAGTTTTGCCACTATCAAAAGTAAAAGCCAGAGGTTGCAATAAATTACATTTATTACTGTTTGATATCTGTTGAGAGGGCCTTAAAAAGTGCTCACTTTACCGTGAACAGCCTATAGTCATCAGATCCGCTCGAACATACCTCGCTTCTGTAGACAGATCTACATTCTGATGTCATTCAGATACGAACTGACCTGGTGATGATACCTGCGGGGAGTCTTCTATTATTATCTCTGCCATCTTCTACGTTGTCGCGCGTTCAATTGTTACTGATGTTACACTTATTAGTTGATTTCAGAAAGAATTGCAAATGTTCGCCGTGGATATATGTCAGTGTGGCATCGGCATACTATGAATGCAAAACAACGTAGCCCGTAGATATATGTCAGTGTGGCATCGGCATACTATGAATGCAAACCAACGGAGCCCGTAGATATATGTCAGTGTGGCATCGGCATACTATGAATGCAAAATGACGTAGCCCGTAGATATATGTCAGTGTGGCATCGGCATATTATGAATGCAAAATGACGTAGCCCGTAGATATGTCAGTGTGGCATCGGCATATTATGAATTCAAAACAACGGAGCCCGTAGATATATGTCAGTGTGGCATCGGCATATTATGAATGCAAATCGACGTAGTCCGTAGATATGACAGTGTGGCATCGGCATATTATGAATGCAAAACGACGTAGCCCGTAGATATGACAGTGTGGCATCGGCATATTATGAATGCAAAACAACGGAGCCCGTAGATATGTCAGTATGGCATCGGCATATTATGAATACAAAACAACGGAGCCCGTAGATATGTCAGTGTGGCATCGGCATACTATGAATGCATAACGACGGAGCCCGTAGATATGTCAGTGTGGCATCGGCATATTATGAATGCAAAACAACGGAGCCCGTAGATATATGTCAGTGTGGCATCGGCATATTATGAATGCAAAACAACGGAGCCCGTAGATATATGTCAGTGTGGCATCGGCATACTATGAATGCAAAATGACGTAGCCCGTAGATATGTCAGTGTGGCAACGGCATATTATGAATGCAAAACAACGGAGCCCGTAGATATATGTCAGTGTGGCATCGGCATATTATGAATGCAAAACGACGTAGTCCGTAGATATGTCAGTGTGGCATCGGCATATTATGAATGCAAAACGACGGAGCCCGTAGATATATGTCAGTGTGGCATCGGCATACTATGAATGCAAAACAACGTAGCCCGTAGATATATGTCAGTGTGGCATAGGCATATTATGAATACAAAACAACGGAGCCCGTAGATATGTCAGTGTGGCATCGGCATACTATGAATGCATAACGACGGAGCCCGTAGATATGTCAGTGTGGCATCGGCATATTATGAATGCAAAACAACGGAGCCCGTAGATATATGTCAGTGTGGCATCGGCATATTATGAATGCAAAACAACGGAGCCCGTAGATATATGTCAGTGTGGCATCGGCATACTATGAATGCAAAATGACGTAGCCCGTAGATATGTCAGTGTGGCAAAGGCATTTTATGAATGCAAAACAACGGAGCCCGTAGATATATGTCAGTGTGGCATCGGCATATTATGAATGCAAAACGACGTAGTCCGTAGATATGTCAGTGTGGCATCGGCATATTATGAATGCAAAACGACGGAGCCCGTAGATATATGTCAGTGTGGCATCGGCATACTATGATGCAAACACGTAGCCAATGTCAGTGGCATAGGCATATTAGAATACAAAACAACGGAGCCCGTAGATATGTCAGTGTGGCATCGGCATACTATGAATCATAACGACGGAGCCCGTAGATATGTCAGTGTGGCATCGGCATATTATGAATGCAAAACACGGAGCCCGTAATATTGTCAGTGTGGCATCGGCATATTATGAATGCAAAACGACGGAGCCCGTAGATATATGTCAGTGTGGCATCGGCATATTATGAATGCAAAACGACGTAGTCCCGTAGATATGTCAGTGTGGCATCAGCATAATATGAATGCAAAAACGACGAGCCCGTAGTATATGTCAGTGTGGCATCGCATAATATGAATGCAAAACGACGTAGTCCCGTAGAATATGTCAGTGTGGCATCAGCATAAATTTTGAATGCAAAATGACGTAGCCGTATATATGTCAGTGTGGCATCGGGATATTATGAATGCAAAAGACGTAGCCCGTAGATATGTCAGTGTGGCAACGGCATATTATGAATGCAAAAACGGAGCCTAGTTATGTCAGTGTGGCATCGCATACTATGAATCAAATGAGTAGCCTAGATATGTCAGTGTGGCAACGGCATATTATGAATGCAAAACAACGGAGCCCGTAGATATATGTCAGTGTGGCATCGGCATATTATGAATGCAAAAGACGTAGCCGTAGATATGTCAGTGTGGCATCGGCATATTATGAATGCAAAACGACGGAGCCCGTAGATATATGTCAGTGTGGCATCGGCATATATGAATGCAAAACGACGTAGCCGTAGATATGTCAGTGTGGCATCGGCATATTATGAATGCAAAACAACGGAGCCCGTAGATATATGTCAGTGTGGCATCGGCATACTATGAATGCAAAACGACGGAGCCCGTAGATATGTCAGTGTGGCATCGGCATATTATGAATGCAAAACAACGGAGCCCGTAGATATATGTCAGTGTGGCATCGGCATACTATGAATACAAAATGACGTAGCCCGTAGATATGACAGTGTGGCATCGGCATATTATGAATGCAAAACAACGGAGCCCGTAGATATATGTCAGTGTGGCATCGGCATATTATGAATGCAAAACGACGGAGCCCGTAGATATGTCAGTGTGGCATCAGCATATTATGATTGCAAAATGACGTAGCCCGTATATATGTCAGTGTGGCATCGGCATATTATGAATGCAAAACGACGTAGCCCGTAGATATTTCAGTGTGGCATCGGCATATTATGAATGCAAAACGACGGAGCCCGTAAATATATGTCAGTGTGGCATCGGCATATTATGAATGCAAAACGACGGAGCCCGTAGATATATGTCAGTGTGGCATCGGCATATTATGAATGCAAAATGACGTAGCCCGTATATATGTCAGTGGGGCATCGGCATATTATGAATGCAAAACGACGTAGCCCGTAGATATATGTCAGTGTGGCATCGGCATACTATGAATGCAAAACGACGGAGCCCGTAGATATATGTCAGTGTGGCATCGGCATATTATGAATGCAAAACGACGTAGTCCGTAGATATGTCAGTGTGGCATCGGCATATTATGAATGCAAAACGACGTAGCCCGTAGATATATGTCAGTGTGGCATCGGCATATTATGAATGCAAAACAACGGACCCCGTAGATATATGTCAGTGTGGCATCGGCATATTATGAATGCAAAACGACGTAGTCCGTAGATATGACAGTGTGGCATCGGCATATTATGAATGCAAAACGACGGAGCCCGTAGATATATGTCAGTGTGGCATCGGTATATTATGAATGCTAAACGACGTAGTCCGTAGATATGTCAGTGTGGCATCGGCATATTATGAATGCAAAACGACGTAGAACGTAGATATATGTCAGTGTGGCATCGGCATATTATGAATGCAAAACAACGGAGCCCGTAGATATATGTCAGTGTGGCATCGGCATACTATGAATGCAAAACGACGTAGCCCGTAGATATATGTCAGTGTGGCATCGGCATATTATGAATGCAAAACGACGTAGTCCGTAGATATGACAGTGTGGCATCGGCATATTATGAATGCAAAACGACGGAGCCCGTAGATATATGCCAGTGTGGCATCGGCATACTATGAATGCAAAATGACGTAGCCCGTAGATATGTCAGTGTGGCATCGGCATATTATGAATTCAAAACAACGGAACCCGTAGATATATGTCAGTGTGGCATCGGCATATTATGAATGCAAATCGACGTAGTCCGTAGATATGACAGTGTGGCATCGGCATATTATGAATGCAAAACGACGTAGCCCGTAGATATGACAGTGTGGCATCGGCATATTATGAATGCAAAACAACGGAGCCCGTAGATATGTCAGTATGGCATCGGCATATTATGAATGCAAAACGACGGAGCCCGTAGATATGTCAGTGTGGCATAGGCATATTATGAATGCAAAACGACGTAGTCCGTAGATATGTCAGTGTGGCATCGGCATATTATGAATGCAAAACAACGTAGCCTGTAGATATATGTCAGTGTGGCATCGGCATATTATGAATGCAAAACGACGGAGCCCGTAGATATATGTCAGTGTGGCATCGGCATACTATGAATGCAAAACAACGTAGCCCGTAGATATATGTCAGTGTGGCATAGGCATATTATGAATACAAAACAACGGAGCCCGTAGATATGTCAGTGTGGCATCGGCATACTATGAATGCATAACGACGGAGCCCGTAGATATGTCAGTGTGGCATCGGCATATTATGAATGCAAAACAACGGAGCCCGTAGATATATGTCAGTGTGGCATCGGCATATTATGAATGCAAAACAACGGAGCCCGTAGATATATGTCAGTGTGGCATCGGCATACTATGAATGCAAAATGACGTAGCCCGTAGATATGTCAGTGTGGCAACGGCATATTATGAATGCAAAACAACGGAGCCCGTAGATATATGTCAGTGTGGCATCGGCATACTATGAATGCAAAACGACGTAGCCCGTAGATATGTCAGTGTGGCATCGGCATATTATGAATGCAAAAAACGGAGCCCGTAGATATATGTCAGTGTGGCATCGGCATACTATGAATGCAAAACGACGAGCCCGTAGATATGTCAGTGTGGCATCGGCATATTATGAATGCAAAACAACGGAGCCCGTAGATATATGTCAGTGTGGCATCGGCATATTATGAATGCAAAACAACGGAGCCCGTAGATATATGTCAGTGTGGCATCGACATACTATGAATGCAAAATGACGTAGCCCGTAGATGTCAGTGTGGCATCGGCATATTATGTATGCAAAACAACGGAGCCCGTAGATATATGTCAGTGTGGCATCGGCATATTATGAATTCAAAACGACGTAGTCCGTAGATATGTCAGTGTGGCATCGGCATATTATGAATGCAAAACGACGGAGCCCGTAGATAAATGTCAGTGTGGCATCGGCATATTATGAATGCAAAACGACGTAGTCCGTAGATATGACAGTGTGGCATCGGCATATTATGAATGCAAAACGACGGAGCCCGTAGATATATGTCAGTGTGGCATCGGCATATTATGAATGCAAAACAACGGAGCCCGTAGATATATGTCAGTGTGGCATCGGCATACTATGAATGCAAAACGACGGAGCCCGTAGATATATGTCAGTGTGGCATCGGCATTTATGAATGCAAAACAACGTAGCCCGTAGATATATGTCAGTGTGGCATCGGCATATTATGAATGCAAAACGACGTAGTCCGTAGATATGTCAGTGTGGCATCGGCATATTATGAATGCAAAACGACGGAGCCCGTAGATATATGTCAGTGTGGAATCGGCATACTATGAATGCAAAACGACGTAGCCCGTAGATATGTCAGTGTGGCATCGGCATATTATGAATGCAAAACAACGGAGCCCGTAGATATATGTCAGTGTGGCATCGGCATACTATGAATGCAAAACGATGGAGCCCGTAGATATGTCAGTGTGGCATCGGCATATTATGAATGCAAAACAACGGAGCCCGTAGATATATGTCAGTGTGGCATCGGCATACTATGAATACAAAATGACGTAGCCCGTAGATATATGTCAGTGTGGCATCGGCATATTATGAATGCAAAACAACGGAGCCCGTAGATATATGTCAGTGTGGCATCGGCATATAATGAATGCAAAACAACGGAGCCCGTAGATATATGTCAGTGTGGCATCGGCATACTATGAATGCAAAATGACGTAGCCCGTAGATATGTCAGTGTGGCATCGGCATATTATGAATGCAAAAACGACGAGCCCGTAGATATATGTCAGTGTGGCATCGGCATACTATGAATGCAAAATGACGTAGCCCGTAGATATGACAGTGTGGCATCGGCATATTATGAATGCAAAACGACGGAGCCCGTAGATATATGTCAGTGTGGCATCGGCATATTATGAATGCAAAACAACGGAGCCCGTAGATATATGTCAGTGTGGCATCGGCATACTATGAATGCAAAATGACGTAGCCCGTAGATGTCAGTGTGGCATCGGCATATTATGTATGCAAAACAACAGAGCCCGTAGATATATGTCAGTGTGGCATCGGCATATTATGAATTCAAAACGACGTAGTCCGTAGATATGTCAGTGTGGCATCGGCATATTATGAATGCAAAACGACGGAGCCCGTAGATAAATGTCAGTGTGGCATCGGCATATTATGAATGCAAAATGACGTAGCCCGTATATATATGTCAGTGTGGCATCGGCATATTATGAATGCAAAACGACGTAGCCCGTAGATATGACAGTGTGGCATCGGCATACTATGAATGCAAAACGACGTAGCCCGTATATATGTCAGTGTGGCATCGGCATATTATGAATGCAAAACGACGGAGCCCGTAGATATATGTCAGTGTGGCATCGGCATAATATGAATGCAAAACGACGTAGTCCGTAGATATGTCAGTGTGGCATCGCATAATATGAATGCAAAACAACGGAGCCCGTAGATATATGTCAGTGTGGCATCGGCATAATATGAATGCAAAACGACGTAGTCCGTAGATATGTCAGTGTGGCATCAGCATATTATGATTGCAAAATGACGTAGCCCGTATATATGTCAGTGTGGCATCGGCATATTATGAATGCAAAACGACGTAGCCCGTAGATATTTCAGTGTGGCATCGGCATATTATGAATGCAAAACGACGGAGCCCGTAATATATGTCAGTGTGGCATCGGCATATTATGAATGCAAAACGACGGAGCCCGTAGATATATGTCAGTGTGGCATCGGCATATTATGAATGCAAAATGACGTAGCCCGTAATATGTCAGTGGGCATCGGCATATTATGAATGCAAAACGACGTAGCCCGTAGATATATGTCAGTGTGGCATCGGCATACTATGAATGCAAAACGACGGAGCCCGTAGATATATGTCAGTGTGGCATCGGCATATTATGAATGCAAACGACGTAGTCCGTAGATATGTCAGTGTGGCATCGGCATATTATGAATGCAAAACGACGTAGCCGTAGATTATGTCAGTGTGGCATCGGCATATTATGAATGCAAAACAACGGACCCCGTAGATATATGTCAGTGTGGCATCGGCATATTATGAATGCAAAACGACGTAGTCCGTAGATATGACAGTGTGGCATCGGCATATTATGAATGCAAAAACGACGGAGCCCGTAGATATATGTCAGTGTGGCATCGGTATATTATGAATGCTAAACGAACGTAGTCCGTAGATATGTCAGTGTGGCATCGGCATATTATGAATGCAAAACGACGTAGCCCGTAGATAATGTCAGTGTGGCATCGGCATATTATGAATGCAAAACAACGGAGCCCGTAGATATATGTCAGTGTGGCATCGGCATACTATGAATGCAAAACGACGTAGCCCGTAGATATATGTCAGTGTGGCATCGGCATATTATGAATGCAAAACGACGTAGTCCGTAGATATGACAGTGTGGCAACGGCATATTATGAATGCAAAACGACGGAGCCCGTAGATATATGTCAGTGTGGCATCGGCATATTATGAATGCAAAACAACGGAGCCCGTAGATATATGTCAGTGTGGCATCGGCATACTATGAATGCAAAACGACGTAGCCCGTAGATAATGTCAGTGTGGCAACGGCATATTATGAATGCAAAACACGGAGCCCGTAGATATATGTCAGTGTGGCATCGGCATACTATGAATGCAAAACGACGTAGCCCGTAGATATGTCAGTGTGGCATCGGCATATTATGAATGCAAAACAACGGAGCCCGTAGATATATGTCAGTGTGGCATCGGCATACTATGAATGCAAAACGACGGAGCCCGTAGATATGTCAGTGTGGCATCGGCATATTATGAATGCAAAACAACGGAGCCCGTAGATATATGTCAGTGTGGCATCGGCATATTATGAATGCAAAACAACGGAGCCCGTAGATATATGTCAGTGTGGCATCGACATACTATGAATGCAAAAGACGTAGCCCGTAGAATGTCAGTGTGGCATCGGCATATTATGTATGCAAAACAACGGAGCCCGTAGATATATGTCAGTGTGGCATCGGCATATTATGAATCAAAACGACGTAGTCCGTAGATATGGTCAGTGTGGCATCGGCATATTATGAATGCAAAACGACGGAGCCCGTAGATAAATGTCAGTGTGGCATCGGCATATTATGAATGCAAAACGACGTAGTCCGTAGATATGACAGTGTGGCATCGGCATATTATGAATGCAAAACGACGGAGCCCGTAGATATATGTCAGTGTGGCATCGGCATATTATGAATGCAAAACAACGGAGCCCGTAGATATATGTCAGTGTGGCATCGGCATATATGAATGCAAAACGACGGAGCCCGTAGATATATGTCAGTGTGGCATCGGCATATTATGAATGCAAAACAACGTAGCCCGTAGATATATGTCAGTGTGGCATCGGCATATTATGAATGCAAAACGACGTAGTCCGTAGATATGTCAGTGTGGCATCGGCATATTATGAATGCAAAACGACGGAGCCCGTAGATATATGTCAGTGTGGAATCGGCATACTATGAATGCAAAACGACGTAGCCCGTAGATATGTCAGTGTGGCATCGGCATATTATGAATGCAAAACAACGAGCCCGTAGATATATGTCAGTGTGGCATCGGCATACTATGAATGCAAAACGATGGAGCCCGTAGATATGTCAGTGTGGCATCGGCATATTATGAATGCAAAACAACGGAGCCCGTAGATATATGTCAGTGTGGCATCGGCATACTATGAATACAAAATGACGTAGCCCGTAGATATATGTCAGTGTGGCATCGGCATATTATGAATGCAAAACAACGGAGCCCGTAGATATATGTCAGTGTGGCATCGGCATATTAATGAATGCAAAACAACGGAGCCCGTAGATATATGTCAGTGTGGCATCGGCATACTATGAATGCAAAAGACGTAGCCCGTAGATATGTCAGTGTGGCATCGGCATATTATGAATGCAAAACAACGGAGCCCGTAGATATGTCAGTGTGGCATCGGCATACTATGAATGCAAAAGACGTAGCCCGTAGATATGATCAGTGTGGCATCGGCATATTATGAATGCAAAACGACGGAGCCCGTAGATATATGTCAGTGTGGCATCGGCATATTATGAATGCAAAACAACGGTAGCCGTAGATATATGTCAGTGTGGCATCGGCATACTATGAATGCAAAATGACGTAGCCCGTAGATGTCAGTGTGGCATCGGCATATTATGTATGCAAAACAACAGAGCCCGTAGATATATGTCAGTGTGGCATCGGCATATTATGAATCAAAACGACGTAGTCCGTAGATATGTCAGTGTGGCATCGGCATATTATGAATGCAAAACGACGGAGCCCGTAGATAATGTCAGTGTGGCATCGGCATATTATGAATGCAAATGACGTAGCCCGTAATATATGTCAGTGTGGCATCGGGGCAAGTGGGGGGTATTATGAATGCAAAACGACGTAGCCGTAGATATGATCAGTGTGGCATCGGCATATATGAATGCAAAACGACGTAGCCCGTAATATATGTCAGTGTGGCATCGGCATATTATGAATGCAAAACGACGGAGCCCGTAGATATATGTCAGTGTGGCATCGGCATAATATGAATGCAAAACGACGTAGTCCGTAGATATGTCAGTGTGGCATCAGCATAATATGAATGCAAAACAACGGAGCCCGTAGATATATGTCAGTGTGGCATCGGCATATATGAATGCAAAAACGACGTAGCCCGTAGATATATGTCAGTGTGGCATCGCATATTATGAATGCAAACGACGTAGCCCGTATATATGTCAGTGTGGCATCGGCATATTATGAATGCAAAACGACGTAGCCCGTAGATAATGTTCAGTGTGGCATCGGCATATTATGAATGCAAAACGACGGAGCCCGTAATATATGTCAGTGTGGCATCGGCATATTATGAATGCAAAACGACGGAGCCCGTAGATATATGTCAGTGTGGCATCGGCATATTATGAATGCAAAAGACGTAGCCCGTATATATGTCAGTGTGGCATCGGCATATTATGAATGCAAAACGACGTAGCCCGTAGATATATGTCAGTGTGGCATCGGCATATATGAATGCAAAACGACGGAGCCCGTAGATATATGTCAGTGTGGCATCGGCATATTATGAATGCAAAACGACGTAGTCCGTAGATATGTCAGTGTGGCATCGGCATATTATGAATGCAAAACGACGTAGCCCGTAGATATATGTCAGTGTGGCATCGGCATATTATGAATGCAAAACAACGAGACCCGTAGATATATGTCAGTGTGGCATCGGCATATTATGAATGCAAAACGACGTAGTCCGTAGATATGTCAGTGTGGCATCGGCATATTATGAATGCAAAACGACGGAGCCCGTAGATATGTCAGTGTGGCATCGGCATATTATGAATGCAAAACGACGTAGCCCTAGATATGCAGTGTGGCATCGGCATATTATGAAGCAAACGACGTAGGCGTAGATATGTCAGTGTGGCATGCATTATGAATGCAAACGACGGAGCCCGTGATATGTCAGGTGGCATGGCATATATGAATGCAAAACGACGAGGCGTAGATATGCAGTGTGGCATCGGCATAATGACTGCAACCGACCAGCCTAGAATGCAGTGTGGCATCGGCATATTGAAAGCAAAACGACGGAGCCCGTGATATGCAGTTGCACGGCAATTTGAATGCAAAACAACGGGCCGTAGAAAAGTCGTGTGGCATCGGCATATTATGATGCAAAACATAGTCCGGATATGTAGTGTGGATGGCATATTAATGAATGCAAAACGACGTAGCCTAATAAATATTAGTCTGGCATCAGCAAATATTTAGAAATGAAAATACCGGAGCCCGTAATATATGCGTGTGGATCGCATTTATGAATAAAAACATACGTAATATTGCAGTTGGATCGGCATAATATTTGAATGACAAAACGAACGTAGTCAGTAGATAGCAGTTGGCATAGATCATTTTGAATGCAAAAGCTACGGAGCCGTAGATTATGTCAGTGTGGCAAAAGGCCATATTATGAATCAAACAACGAGCCCGTTAGTATAGCGTGTGGCATCGGCATACTAAGAGAGCAAAACGACGTACCCGTAGATATGTCAGTGTGCATCGCAATTGATGCAAAGACGGAGCCCGTAGAATTGTCGTGTGGCATCGGTAACATAGTGAATCAAATGACGTAGCCGAATAAATGTCCGTGTTTGCATCGGCTTTATGAATGCAAAAAACGTAGCCCGTAGATTTTTATGTCAGTGGGCATCGCATATTAAGAAGCAAAACAACGGAGCCCGTAGATTTATGTCATTGGCATCGGCATATTTATGAATGCAAAAAACCTAGTCCCGAAATATATTGTCCATGTTGCATAGAATTATGAATGCAAAACGAAGAGCGTAGATATAAGACAGTGTGCATTCGGGCAAATTTGATGATCAAAAGGGCCGTAGGATATGTGATCAAATGTGCATCGGCATATTATGAATGCAAAACGACGAGCCGTAGAAAGAGACGTGTGGCATCGGCATACTTATGAAGCAAATGACGAGCCCGTATATAAGTCAGTGTGGCATCGAATATTATGAATGCAAAACCACGGATTCCGTAGAATAGTATTAAAAACATAAATAAATCTGCTTGTTGTCGGCATTTAAAAAAAATATGTTTTGTTTACATTCTACTTGTAAAAGAACGATGGTGAAAAGTAGGATCGCCCCTAATATGGCACTAGTTAATATACAAGCTCTTGTGTGCTAGCAACTAGCTTACTCGGAGGCCGTTCGCACGATGTAAGTCTGTGTGTACAAGAACGCGCTCACTTTCTTGTACAAGAAAGATGCCCGTGTGTACTAGGCTGGAATGGACCTACGCGTCCAACGTCAAGAAGCGAGGGAGCGATAAGGGCGACACTACCACGCACGCCTAGTGCCTCATCGCTCCTACGTGCAAGGCGTGCAGTGTTTCCGTCATGACGCTGTACTGTGTAAGTTACATCTGTAACATAGGAGTTTTATTACAAGCGATGAAAGTACGCAGATTAAACTACGTCCGTATATTTGTACTTTTATCTTGCCGCTTAAGGAAGCTGCATATGTAAGCTGTATGTGACCATTTTCACGACTTTTTTTTCCCAAGATAACACTCAATATGTAAAAGAAAAAAAAAAAAAAATAGGAAGGTAGATTTTTTTTTTTTTGTCATTTCTGGCAAAAAGTCGTCTTTGCAGAACATTTATTTACCGAGATACGCGTATTTGCGAAAAAAAACCTATTTCACAAAAATTATCACTGAAATCGTGCCTGTTAGCGTATAAAAAAAAAATGCTCGTCGCAAAACGCGAGAGAGGAAAAAAAGACATGGCATTCGTGAGTGTAACACAACTTCTCGGTGATCAAGTTTTGGCGAGGAAGATGTCTCGATCTTCAAAGTGTAAACGTCATATTGAAAAACTAGAAGCATTGTAAAAGAGGACGGGGGAATTTCAGCTCCCGAACTGTATGAACCCACAATAGTTAAACGATGCATGATCTATAACACGACAGTCTGAAGGTATTACAAGTAAAAATATATAAGAGAGGAGACCTACAAGGGGAATTCAGAACTCAGGCTAATGGAGGGAATTACTTTTCAGAATGGCAGATGTGGCTCAAGGTGTTGAAGCTAACGGAAATCAGGAAAGGAAAATCTTAGTCTGCGTCGTTGTGATTTATGTAAGGAAGATATCTGTCAGTATTTAATACTATGTTTATTTACACAGGGGGATTCCGAACTTAAAGAAAAATGTGGTTGAGGTTAGAAGTAGCGCTGGAAACAAATTAAGGACCCGCATATCTGGAGATAATTTACGCGTTTGAGGCCTTGGAGTGCGCGAGAGATAAGGGCGACACTGCCATGCGTAGCAAGTGCGCCATCGCCCCTAAGCGCAAGGCTCTGAACTGACGTGCAGTGTTATAACTATGCAACTAAAGGCTGATCACGATAACGAGCAATTTTGAAAGCCCTGTTAAGATCTACTTGTATGCACATTGTGTATTATTCCGCCTTATGTAAAATTAACACTGACATGAGCTTCATCACTATATTCATGCGCCGGTCAAGTGAAAAGTAAAAATTATTAGAGAAGTAAATATTTCACAAATATTCCCTTTTTTCCACATCGACACATTTAAAAAATACAAAGCGAAAGAAATATTTTTAAGGTTTTAGAAATGGTACCTAACACTTTAAATCGTACGTTAAGATGGGGAACTATTTTTCATCCGTTACCAACTTTACTGAACGAATGTCACTCAGTGCGTCCGTTAAAATATATGCAGGCATGAGTAGTAACTTTTTTTTAAGGTTGAGTTCGAAAGTGCTCACTTAATCGTAAACTGGCCTTATGAGCGGTGACCCTATTCAATGCAGGGCCCTTGAGCAGTTTTGTAGGTATCTGATGCGTATATTTTGAGCTACAGCGCTTGCTTTGAAGAAACAGTTTTTGGTCGTCTTGGAGTACTTTGAGATGGCGTTTTTAACGTGCGTGACATTTTGAATGTACTCGAGTGAGGTTTGTGTTCCTTTCGTACATCAGCTCACACATTGGACAGACGTTTGATAGCTTCGTGGGAAAACGAGTATTTCAAGCACGCACCACTGCAGTTCAAGCGGCAGGTAGAAGCGAACCTTAAAGGTGGGTTTACGATTAAAGACTGAAGAAATAAGAATTGTACTTAATGACTCGATAAGCGCACGGATAAAAGAACAATAAAAAAAAGTTGTAGTTTATAATTGAATTGGTAACTGAAGTTCATCGAAGGCGCAGTGTGGGCAGCTTTTGAGAAGTTATTAAATACTCGGGAAACCAATAATGTCTCATAATTCATGACAATTCCTTGCGGGCATTTCAGACGAGCTGTGGTGACTTTCAACTACTATAGTTTCGTTCATTACATTCATCATCACTCTCCCCTAGTTAGATGGCGCCGTGTAATTCATTGTGATTATATTATATTGCTACAATAATTTGTGACGCACAGAGCATTACAGCGTCTAAAAGTTGAATTGCAGTTGTGAAGCAAATCACTTCCGTAAAATCTCTGCGCTTCGGGTATCAGCTGCGCATTAATTCAAATTTCGTCCACAAGAGTCCACTAGTAGAAAAACAAAGGAAACTACAAATGTTTCACATTCTAGAATGTTTCAATTAATTAGAATATTATTGTAACACAATACGACATTGAAATACCGACATGAAACCAATGCAATACGGGATGTCCGAAATGTATTTCCCTGATTTCAAACTTGATTTATATTTGATATGTGTAGATAGAGATGTGAAACCAGTGCAGAATGTTGGCAACTCACCCGAGTTGTTTTATTCAGCAGGACGACATATGAGTAAGCTTTCACGTGAGCACCATACATTAGTCAACATGACAGGAGCGTGGAGGCCAAGCTGTTGGGCTATCAAGATCGATCCATCATTGAGGAATATTCGTATCAAGAAACTTGAAACCCCAGTGAGGCGTTGCACCGTCTTGTTGAAAAATGACATCTGGATGATACTCGAGCTACTGAGGAACAGCGAACAATTCTAACAGTCCAGAGAATTTAAGGTGGCACAAAGCCTGCGCGTTATTTTAGACAAGGTGGCAAACTTTCTTGATTTTGGAGCACTTGATTTTTTAGAACGCTTAAGTTCTTAAATTTCAAACCATGATTTTGGAGCAAAAAACCTTTTATTTTAGCCTCAAATTGGTAGATTTTTTGATGAAATGTGGGGTGGTCCAGGACCGGCCTTTTATATCTACTAATGGTTACCTAACACGTTTTATTCGACATTGAGATATGGAACTACTTTCCATCCATCGTTACCAACTTTACCGGGCGCATGTCACTCAGTGCGCCAGTTGAAGTATATGTAGGCATGGGCAGTGACTGTTTTCTAAGGTTGATTTCAAAAGTGCTCACTTGATCGTGAACAGACTTTAGAAGGAAGTAAGTAGGAGTAACTCTAAGTATTCTTTGACGTGACAACGTCTTTCAACTCAGTCCCTTGTGTTCAGAAAGAGAGCGTCTCGAAATTTCGCTTTCGGGTTCGCGGCAGTTACTCGTTGAGAATGAGCACTACGTTAAATGTAAATGTACGATAGTACAAGTCGGTCCTTTGGCTTCGTGCATCACACCTAAACTTATCGCTCTGACGTCATCAGGCCGTGGTGGGAGCCACGCGGCGAATCTCTGATTTCGAGTGGTTTAGTAAGCTTAAGACCGCTGCGGCGACCGAGTAGCTCATCCGATCAGAGAAATTCTGGCATCAGTTTGTGCGGGGGAAAAAAACGAGTAACAAAAAACATAACCAAGAATTATAAATAATAAACACATATTGTGACTTTCTAACCAATAATTATTTTCTTTCCAGATTACAAACTAAAATAGTTAAAAAGTACGAGTTAGGCGAAAAGGACACTATAGGCTGTTCACGGCAAATGAGCATTTTTAAGGCCTTCCCAAAAGGCGTTAACCACTAATAAATATATCTTATTGGAGCCTGAGTCATTAAATTTAGAGGGTGGTGAAATGTATGCACTGTGTTTATTGGTCACATTATAATGTTTATATCAAAAAGCAGTAGGAAGATGGGAATTGGAGGGAAGCAAAAATTTAGAAGGGCCTTAAAAAGTGCTCACTTTACCGTGAACATCCTGTAATGATATTAACAACATGAATAGCGCTCGACAAGACAAATCTAATACTGAAGGATGAATCAGCTTCCTCATTCTATTCCGGAGTTATATGAAGAAGAAGTTGACAGTTCTATGCAGCAGCTAAATACGAACGTGGCGATTGTGTCATCATCACGTGCCGAATCACGTGACGAGGCTAAGGCTAAACAACGACGACACAATCAGCGCAAACGCAAAAAGCACCAAGATAGATTGCAACAACTCAGAGAATTACATGCATAACGAACCCACGCAACAAACAAACCCACACAGTTTATAATTTATTTTCCTCTCACAACCCATAGACTTTCTCACGTAAACATACCTACGGCAGAGTAGACGACACAGCTCAGTACATATTTTTTGTTTGCCCTTGAAAATATTAATTTTTCAAATTTTTTTAAATGTTACAAATATCTTTATGTAGCATTGTGGCTTTGGCAAAAAATGGACAGTGTTTTTTTATTTGAAAGCGATATCCTGAAAGGTGGACGAGACGCGAGTAAAATGATTTAAAATCTAAAACCATATCCTTCACTTGGTCTGTCTAACACGAGGCAGCCGCGATAACGCAAGCAACAAAAGGCATGGTTTTAACCTCCCAAAAAATATTGTGTTTAAGGTTAATTTGCACTTTTTAGTGGTTTTACAAGTCGGGCTGGTGTAAAGTTCAAGTTTGCTATAGGCGGTTCACGGTAAAATGAACACTTTTGAAAGTCCTGCTTAGGATCTTCTTGTATGTACGTTGTGTATTCTTCCGCCTTATGTAAAATTAACATTGTCATGGGTTTCATGACGTTCTTGATGCGTTAGTTAGGTGGAAATGTGGAATTCGTAGAAAAATAAATAATCTACATATCTACTCATTTTTACACTTCGATGCATTAAAAATACAGAAAACCAGATAAATAATTTAAGTTATTACAAAAGGTTACCTAACACTTTTTGTTCGGTGTTAATATACGGATCTACTTTCTCCTCGATCGATACCAACTTTACTGTACACATGTCACTCATTGCGCCCGTTAAAATATATGAAGGTCACTGGCCCAGTGACTTTTTTCTAAGGTTGATTTCAAATGTGCTCACTTTATCGTGAACAGCCTTTAATCCTGTTTATTGTTAGTACTAGCTATCTGTCCGTCCTTGGCTTTAATCCTGTTTATTGTTAGTACTAGCTATCTGTCCGTCCTTGGCTTTATTCCTGTTTATTGTTAGTACTAGCTATCTGTCCGTCCTTGGCTTTAATCCTGTTTATTGTTAGTACTAGCTATCTCTCCGTCCGTGGCTTTAATCCTGTTTATTGTTAGTACTAGCTATCTGTCCGTCCTTGGCTTTAATCCTGTTTATTGTTAGTACTAGCTATCTGTCCGTCCTTGGCTTTAATCCTGTTTATTGTTAGTACTAGCTATCTGTCCGTCCGTGGCTTGTGCCGCTTGTGCTCACGCAGATCCTACTATTGTTCTTTACCGAAGAAGGTCTTTGTGCATTCATGCACATGACATTAAGTGAAAACAGGTTTGGAGGTCTTGAGAGCCGATGAGGGCGAGTACGGAGCAGCGCCGGAATGCAATGGCGGGGTAAACAGGATATCCCTGAGGAAACCCGCCGACCAGCTTCAACGAAATCAGTTCGCCTTGGTGGGAAGTAAGTAGTCTGAACACCATGCTACTGCGGCCAACCACATCGCAGTAGTCTGAACACCGCGCTACTGCGGCCAACCACATCACAGTAGTCTGAACACCGCGCTACTGCGGCCAACCACATCACAGTAGTCTGAACACCGCGCTACCGCGGCCCACCACATCACAGTAGTCTGAACACCGCGCTACCGCGGCCAACCACATCACAGTAGTCTGAACACCGCGCTACCGCTGCCAACCACATCACAGTAGTCTGAACACCACGCTACCGCGGCCAACCACATCACAGTAGTCTGAACACCACGCTACTGCGGCCAACCACATCACAGTAGTCTGAACACCGCGCTACTGCGGCCAACCACGTCACAGTAGTCTGAACACCGCGCTACCGCGGCCAACCACATCACAGTAGTCTGAACACCACGCTACTGCGGCCAACCACATCACAGTAGTCTGAGCACCACGCTACTGCGGCCAACCACATCACAGTAGTCTGAGCACCACGCTACTGCGGCCAACCACATCACATTGAGTCACGCCTTCAGGATTATCAAGTTTCTGTGGGAACTTGCTCTGGAGAAGGCCACGTCGAGTTGCTCCTGTGAGAAGTTAGTCCTTCCACAAACTTTTTCCGCCACCTTTGGCGACTGTCCTTGGACATTATTTAATGTCATAGGAAAAAAAAGTGGGGGAGGGGTAAGATGATTGTATTCTCTTGAATTTTGAAACGTCACTGAGATAGAAATCCTGGTGTTCGCGTTATGAAAACTTATTCCTCCCCCCCCCCCCCCAGCTTTCATGCAAACCATCACTCGGAGTCTGCTGCTATTGCAGTGTTTTTGGGTAAAATGATGTTTCGCCAAATTCCCTGGAGGATGAGCTTTCGGAGATGAACTCTACAGGATAATAGAATGCATAATCTATTTGTATACCCCTTCTAACCATTACGACAATTTTTAAACTATTTGCCTGTTCACTAAAAACTATAGAATAAAAATTGAAAAAATAATATTTGCCTTTTGGAAATTCCTAGATGTAATGATACTAGAATATTTTTGACGTAACGTTAATTATGATTGCAATTAATGAGCGTCAGATTTTTCCATAAACAAAATCCAAACAAACGGCCTCGTCGTTGTTAAAATATGTAATTTCGGCAGTTCTATACGTGATTCACAAGTTCTATACGTGATTCACAAGTTTATAGTTGTGACAGTTCTGGTTGCAAGAAACAAGTCAAGTGATGCAACACAAAAATGGTTACTGTGCAGCTGGAATGGGCACTATATCCCGATTCTCTGCTCATCGAAAATGACCTATGAAATTATTAATCGCCGTATAAAATGTGATTTTAAAATGTATATTGAACTTCATAATGAAAATAACGTATCTGGATGTATTTCACTGACTGCGCAGTCTACGATAATAAGTTATTGATACGGCTCGGTTCTGGCAACTTATTTCTGTGGCTGTAAAGGATATCACACTTTTACCTCACTAAGAGACGGGTTTCATTTCTATTAATATTTTTTTTACTTCGGTAGGGTCTACGTTTTTACAGAACGTGTTAGTTCCATAATTACAGACATGGAAACGATGTAATACAGATACCATATCATCGAAAACACATTCGAAACTTTTTCACCATCTTGGGGATTAGAATTTATAAAAATTGGGAAATTAATTTTTAGGTGTTTATATAACCAACATTTTAAAGCAAAGAGCATAACGATATATTACGAGGTCAGCGAGCTATTAAGTAGCCCTCGAAAACACATTTTAACTCCTTTCGCCCTCTGAGCCGTCACTTGCAGTTTTTTCTCTATAGAGTGCCTTTTGCAGTTACGAGATATCTCATCGGATTAATTATCTATAGTGGAGTAGTAGAAAATATATTTCACCCCCTTTAACTGTCTTAGGAGCAGAATTTCGAAATATCTTTTCTTAGTGGGTGCCTACAACCTAAAGGGAAGCGAGTCCCAAAAGTTCATACTTTCGTGTCTAGTGGTTTTGACCCTGTGGTGACGAGTCTATCAGTCAGTCCGGAAACTCTAGATATTGTACATAATACGACATGTAGAGCGACACCAGCTGTGAGAAATAAGTAAAATTAAGTATTAAATAACTGCAGAGTTCGGGAAAATAGTATTTCAAGGTATTTTTAAGGACATCCGATCTCTCAGGTGTTTGATGGCAAAATTGGTGGAACAGTATTACGTTCTGAAACAAGTACCACAATTTTCATTGCCTAAGCACCCACTTCGCATTTATTCTCTACCCACCGCAGAATTTATCTGTGCCGCGAATAATTGCTTTTATTCCTTTTTCTCTTTTATTTTCGTGGTTTCTTTTTATGTTTTGTTCATCTTATAAAACTGGGTAGCTAAAAATCGTATAAAATTATTTATTTGCTACAGAAAAATTGTATTTCAGTCGCTTTTATATTTTTGGCTGTTTAGCAGTTGTAGTTTTGGTTCGTTTTTAAAAAGAGATTTCGTCCTTATGTTGTTTGCTTTTGAAGCGTCATTGTGGCCCTGCAGAGGTTGTCCTATTGAACTCGGAATGTAATTAGCCAGCAGAAAGCTTGCAGTCAATTAGAAACCACAACGATCACGTGGCCTTCCTAGAGCGAAGGAAAAAGTGTATGAATCACAGCAGGCGATGGATCAGTAGTTCGAGAGACGCCACTTTCCTTGAGGTGAAAACGAGCAAACGACAGACCTTGCTTGATTGCCAACATCGAGTAGTGCGCAGGCTTGCCAACATCGCTGTCAGTTCTGTACTGTTTTCTACATCGCGCCTGTTCTATTTCCTCACAACTCGCCATGGACCGTCACTCTGCACCTTCTCGGAGGACTTAGGCCGTTCTTACACGAGCGCTGTTAAACACATTCAGCTAAATACATTCGGTAGCCATGCCTGAACAAGTTTAAAAACAGAACGTGTTTTCGCGGTTACACGCCCAAAGCAGAATGAAATCATTGGAAATTCTAACCTCAACAAACAGGGGACTTATAATGTATGATATTTAATTATAATAGCCTCCAACATTTATCACGATGGAACTTTTTAATTCTTATGAAACCTACACTTTTACTGTAATAGCATTCAACCTTAAACTTAAGTTAATTTAACAAGTGTGACATTCCCGCCAAATTCAGTAATGCTTGTTTACTTGGAAGCAGCCAATAGGAGCGCAGCAGAGAAGAGAAGTAGTTGGAAACTACTTATGAAGACTGTTCACTTTGAAGGAGAAACAATTACGATCGGAACTCGTTCGAAGGTAATGTAACCTCTTCAGTAGCTGAACTTGTTTAAGTGAAGTAGTTCTGCATCCCGTTGTAACCGCGGTCTGTGTCATATTTATTTTCTCTGCACGACTGGGCAACCCAAAAAAACCCAATCTTGGAATCGAACTTTGTTTTTATCTTGTTTTCGTTTTGAACGTGCCGGGCGCCCGCTCCAGTGTGGGAGCTTCCCACGCAGAGAAAAATCCACTGACGTTTGTGCGTGTTTGTTATATCGAGGCTTTGTTTTATCGCGGCGGCCGAAGTCCGGGTCCAGCTGCCAGCCACTGAGTCAGTCGGCTTCCGGGCAGTGCGCCGTCAGAGCACGCAATGGCTCTCAAGTGCTCTGACGGCGACTTTTGCGATAATGCATTTGACATCGTAATAAACAAAGGGAATTTTGAAGAAACTATGGATAAACAGGTGTAACTGTATATGATATATAAATATTTTAATACGACCTTCCTACCTACCTCCTCGCCACCTTCCCCCCTTTCTTTATCAAAAAAAACTTTCTGAAAACTCACCCTACGAGCTTTGCAGTTGCAGTTGACATGCCACTTCAACTCCATTTCATGCAGTTTAATATACCTACGCTCTGAGGCGGACGTGGCACGTCAATTAACGCTGAACACGTTAATTAGATTCTAAAGATCACTGGAAGCCAATGTAGAAATATCAAATAGTGGCCTCTAAGAAATAACAGTTTCAGACTACTTTCTGAGAAATTATTTTGATGGAACGATGTATCATTTCTCGGAATATTTTACGCCGCACGCAAAAATTATCACCCGGGATTGCCGTTCATTAAGTTTACTATAGTCCATTCCCGATTGGCAGCGACTTATGAAAATCAACCTTTGAAAAAACACTCTAGGCATAACATGTCAACCGGTTTTTTGAATAACCTGTATTCCGCAAATGTATAACACTGTGGTTAACTTTAGAGTACTGTATTATTGAATAAATGAAACTTTACCTTAATATATTCTATAACGTTTTAAATATGACTTAATAACAGCGAGAGCAGCGACGTGTTGGCAACGGCTGGTAAGCAATATTCACAGTTAAAATATTATTTTAACCTTGTTTTTGTAGTATACTATTTGTAAATTAAACTGTGCCTATTGAAATATTTAGGTAGCCCCGATGGCAACATATCTCATTTTCACAGTTTAAAATAGCAGTGGAAAATATCGTGAGTAAGCTGTAATGGTAAGGTGTTGTTTTATCGAGCGAGAGCAACTTTGAAGCAACTGTCTGCTGAGCGAGGCTTGTTGCTCTCTCTCTCTCTCTCTCTCTCTGTCTTTGTCTCTTTCACACTCGGGAAGTTTCACTTCGCTAGTACACGACAAATTGTACACGTTTTCAATTGTAGCATATTTCATACTTATTACAGCAAAATAATGATTTTTGAATTTCTAATTTACAACTGGAAAGAGATTTTAATGTTTGAATACTTATTTTTTAATATATTTAGATATGATGGCGGGGCAGAAACAAAGTGAAGTTGGCAGACGTGGCGAGCCATAATGGCATGGCGTGTTGCTGTTTTACCATACGAAGCGTAAATTATACTTACACCGGAAAATACTTCAAATTACCTCATTACGTTTGTAGAAGTTGTGTTTTCTAAACCTACCTAAGCAAGTTACGATGATGTGATATATCTGTGTTTCCGCGGCAGTAATAAATATACTGTTACGGTGTGTTTCGTTAACTGCTGCGTGTGAAATAGCGTGGCGTGGCTGCGTATTGATAGTTACGTTTGATCTGTCTGTGTGCGATTTCAAATATTTAATGTGAACTATTTATACGTTGTAAATGTGAACTGTTTTTATGACGAAGTTATTTATTTACACCCACGTCTGTTTATTTATCACAACGTTGTACCTTTGCCCTGGGTGTTTGAAACACAGTCGTGTAACGTGATTTACCACCAATGCCAACAAAATAACCAAGCCCAGCCCCAATAAATTTCAATAAATCTAATACACAGTAAGTAGTAATACATATAAATATGAGTGGAATAAAAGTTACGGTAGGCTTATTTATGAGCATGTTTACCGCGGTATTTTAAGTTTCTATAACAGAAAATGAGCGAAATGAGTTGCGTGCTTGATTTTAATGGTACTTTTTCTTTGGACTGTCTATTCCTTCGTTATTCGAACTGAGGCCGTCCTTTTAAAGAAATAACCTAACATATATCAATAACAAATGTTAAATACTACAGTTCATTACCCCGCAGTTGTAACAGTGTTTAACACAGTCGCGGCAAAATATTAACGTGCATTACGTGTAATGTAATATGTCGAGGTAAACAAATGTGATACTGTAACGTAACCGTAAGAACTATCGTTAATTCAGGCATTTTTAAAACGTAATAAAGCTGACCTAAATATTGTTATAGGCATAAACTGTGAATATTCGTACGAAATGGTTTTTGAAATAGACCTAAGACAGAATACTTTGAAAAGCTGTAAACAGTAAACAATACATTTGACAGGTATAAAAGTAGAAGTCACATTTCAATGTTTATGTTTAGGTGTAGCGAAAGTATACGAACACATGTACACACACAATGGAATGTAAACATTGATTTTGACAGATGCTACATGACAGTCACATGGCAATGTTTGTTTACATTTGGCGGAAGGATACGATATGGGCCTGCAAGTAGATATTTAGCAGGGCTCCGAGAAAGTTGCTTCCAATGGGGAGTGGACTATATATTCGCTTCCGAAACCTTGAAAAATATTTATCAGTGGGTTCAATGTTCATTTAGATACCACGCTATGATGTCTGATCATGCAGTAGAATACGTATGTGACTCGCACATATGTACATGCGAGGAATTACGGGATTCTGCCTCACAAGGACTTCAATTGATTGGAGAATTTATATTCTTTTTGTAGGAAAATAATTTTCCAGTTCTTTACACACTGCTAGAAAGGTTTTTTTTTATTGGTAGGGCGTGTGTAAGAGGGCTTTTTAGAAATTTGGCAAGTTGACAAATACAAAGCAAAACTGGTCGTTTTTCACATGGTACACTGGAAAAAAATATTTTGTGGCGGCCACAAAAATATTTTGTTGTTATTCATCCTGCCAAATGTTTTTGTGATGTACACAAAACATTTTGTAGCTGCCAAAAGTAAGTTTTTATTGTCCATTAAACTTTTGTGGCCACTAAAAACTTATTTTGTTGAAGTTACGACATTTTTTTGTGTACACCACAAACAATTTGGCAGGGTGAATACCAACAAAATATTTTTGTGGCCGCCACAAAATATTTTTTTCAGTGTACGCGAAACACACGAAATCAATGTTTCTATGCTTCAGATTTTGTTTAACAGATAATGTGGTTTATAAAGGATATTTTATACTTGTTTGAGTTATCATAAGGGAGTATTTCGTTAACTCTAACAAACCTTTTTTCATCTGCTTAACCTATTATCTCTTCAAACACAATGTTCAGTTATCAACATGCGTATATTCAACATATTACAGAAGAGGGCGTTCATTATTTTTAAGCTTAAAAATATTTGTGCAAGAAGTCCTATTTTCTGCTGCTAGGTTTTTCCAGTTCCCACAGCATCATTCGGATTGTTGTGGGACGTCAATATCCTTTAAACTGTTGACTTTCTTGGACTCCTCTTGTGCAAGTATACTGTGACGAAGTAAGTGGAGAGTTTCAAAGCACTGTAGCACTTGACTCGAGCGCAGGAAATTAACTCCCACTGAAGAAATGTATAGAACACAAGCTTTTATAGGCTGTTCACAGACAAGTGAGCACTTTTGCGCCCCCCAGTTACTTTTTCTTTCCACTCAGTTTCCATCCTGTAACCACCTTTTAAAAGTAAATTTTGCCATGTAAGTAATAAACACAGTGTGTATATTCCACCGCACTCTGACGTTAACGTCTGAGGCTAAAATTAAATATATTTATTAACTATTATTCCAAGTGAGAGGTCTTTCAAAAGTGCTCAGTTTACCGCGAATCACTACATAGGACTCCACAGAAAAAAGTCGCAAGGGTTGAGATCGGGTGACCAGACTGGCCACCCAATGTCGCCACGCAAAGAGATCAGATGACCAGGGAACGTTTCCCTTAAAACGTCACGGGCCCGTCTCGACATGTGTGCTGCAGCTCCGCCCTCCTGAAGTCACACGTCGTGTGCACTATACAGTTCGTATAGGAAGATCTGTAGCATCGCATCCTTGATTCCTGCATGTGCGTCATTACATGTCGCCCCACCGAGCGCCAGCAGTGTTGCTGACGTAACACAGTTGGCTGCATTCCATCCTGGACGATCATGGTCGCTATGCTAAATATCGCAATGTCTCGCCACTGACTTGCCTGTGACAATATTCATGTCCGATTGAAACAAAACTGTATCATATGTGCTTTTCATCACGGTTATTACTTTCCGTGTGTCACTAGCTATTATATTCTAATTTGGTTATCAAATGCGGGCATTATTTCTGCCGCATTCTGTATGAAAGTAAGTCCCTGGCGCGCGATTGTCTGTCTGTATGACTGCGCTAATCTCGAGGACCACTGAACGGATTTGGATGCGGTTTTTACTGTTATGATCTTCATTTATCGAGGAAGGTTTGTATGTATTAATTATTGCCGTAGCGCTTATAGAAGCTGAGCATTAACAGTATTAGTGAATCGAATCGGGGAAAAATGAGCAATTTTGCTGCTTTTTAAGAATGCTCTACCAAAACTACAGTTCCGATTGTTGTACTTCTTTCATTGATAGCAAGCTGCAGTCTTCCATACAGCTATAGGCATATATAAAGTGGGGCCACAGTGGCTCAGTGGATAGAAACATATCAAGTGGAGCCGCAGTTACCCAGTGACTAGAGCGATCTCAAGCGAGTGGCTAGAGTGATTCCAATTTTCAAAATAAATAAATGCCAACGAAGCGGGCGAGGGTACAGCTAGTAGTCTATAGGTCCAAGGTCAAGAAGCGAGGGAGCGATAAGGGCGATACTAACACGTACGTGTAGTGTCTCATCGCTTCTACGCTCAAGGCGTGCAGTGTTTCCGTCGCAGATCTGTAACATATGGGTTTTATTACACGCGATGAAAGACCATGGATTAAATTACGTCCGTAGATTTGTACTTTTCTCTCGCCGCTTGAGGAAACTGCACAGGCAAGCTTTAAAAATGCGATATTTGACCATCTTCAGGAATTTTTTCTCCGATAATATACTAAATATGACAAAAGTAAAACGATAGGGACATATATTATTGTTTTTAGCCTTTTCTGACAAAAAGTCGTATTTGGAGAACGTTTATTTACAGAGATACGCGTATTCGCGCAAACAACTATTTCACAAAAAAAAAAAGTGCAGGTCCAAATCACTGCCTCACGTTGTCAGCGAAGACGATATTGCCAAACGACAAACGGTACTAGCCGCTCACAGAGCCAGGTGGTGCAGTGGTTAACTTGCGAACTGTCATTCGGGAGTACCTGGCTTCCATTTCCAGTCCTGTCATCCTGACCTCAGTTTCCCATAGTTCCGCGGAAGTACTTACTATAGACTATCGCCGAGCTCTTCCTCGCCTTGCTTACGTTAGCAACTTGCCCTAGTCTCTTAGTTACCTCTCTGTCAGCGAGATGTAAAGCGTATTGAATACCATATATATATATATATATATATATATATATATATATATATATATATATATATATATATATATATATAAGAATTTTAACGTTACATATTTTGAATAATTTGATGTCAAATTCAACATTTGTCTGTTTTGCTGCAGACATAAAACCACATACTGTAGGCTGTTCACGGTAAAGTGAGCACTTTTGAAAGCCCTGCTTTAAGATCTACTTGTACGCACATCGTGTCTTCTTCCGCAGTATGTAAAATTAACATTGCCATTATTCACGTGTCGGTCAAGTGAAACTCTGACATTATTAGGAAAGTGAACATTTTATTTATCTGATAATTTTTACGCACTGAGGCCTTTAAAAAAAAACGGAAAGCGTAAGAAACAATTTAGATTACCACAAATGGTTGCTTATTATTTTTTATTCGACGTTAACTCATGGAACTACTTTCCATCCATCGTTACCAACTTGTCACTCTCTGCTCCTGTTAAAATATGCGCAGGCAGGGGCAGAGGCGTTATTCTAAGGTTGATTTCAAGAGTGCTCACTTTATCGTGAACAGCCTTTAACAAAGTTGTACAAATGAAAAAAATTTACCACGTAATCCAAGGCCGGTGTTACCGCGTGATAGCTCCAATCAACGAACAACAGTACATACACATGAAAAAAAAAATTAAATATAGAAAAATATTCTTATATATTTTACATTTTTTAAATGCATGAACTGTTATTTGATGAATACTGAATGTCAAGCGGTATCCCACGGCATTAGTTTACACTGGAAGATTTTTCATTAGTATTTCTTGGTTAGTATTTGCTGCTATAGATTCAGCAAAACAATTTTTTCAATGTTGGATTTTATATTACAAATAAAACTTTTTTTTTTTTTTACTCGAGGAAAATGTTATCACATACAATGCGTACAAGTTGAGCAATGTTTGTTTCAAGTATACAATTTATTAATACCTGTTATTAATTCAACTCGCCGAAGTAGAGTTATTTTTACATAAGTCGACTGGAATAAATACGCAGCTGACGTGTGACCTATACAGGATGATTCTCAATTAGATCGACAAACTTCGGGAGGTGATTCTTCATGAAAAAGTAAAAGGAAAACATATGTGACACTTTATACCTAAACCGAAAATTAAGGGAGGTATGAGCCCTTAAAAAAAAAAAAAAAACAACACAGATTTTAAGCCGTGTTTGTGCAAAATATCGTCTCTTACGTTGAAGGTTCCGATAACATACAATAATGTTCCGAGAGTTATAGCATTTTACGTCGTTACCGATATTTTGCACAAATACAGTTTAAAACCTCGTTTTTAAAGGGCTCATACCTCCCTTAATATTCGGTTAAGGGTTAAAGTGTCACATATGTTTTTCTTTTTCATGAAGAATCACCTGCCGAAGTTTGTCGGTCTAATTGCGAATTATCCTGTATAGACATGCAGACTGAACATCACCTTGAAGAAACAGTCATGCAATTTCGGTAACGTGTATCGGGTCTAGGAAGAAATGAGTAGCGAACTGCAATCCGCTGATATGTCTCACCGGACACACCGGAGAAACACGAAGAGAGCTTTTCGCTTTATAGTTCGCTGATGTTGAGGACAAAACGGTGGCGCTGAAAGGATATCGATTAGTAGATCGATTAGAGGAAGTATGTGTTCAACAGCTCAGCTAAGCACTAACGACAGGCAGGTATACGTATGGAACCCGTCTGAAACCGTGCCCTTTCAAGTAGGGAAATTCGACGCTAGCGTGATCTACTGTGCAGAATGGGACAGAAAGCCCTCCTTTATTTTGGAGGCCAATAAAAACCAAAATAAACCATATTAAAGGAAAAACCTGTTCGTCAAGAAAAGTACACTCAATGTCAGTTTACATCAGCGCGCTTTAAAATGCACATCAGTCAAGTGGCGGTCGTACACTACACGATTAGTGAGGGGCGTAGCGGGAGCGCGGGTGGCCGAACTCTTGCGGGACTTGCAGCGCCCACAATGCCAGCTTAAGATGACTGCAGGACAGACAGCTGTTGTCAAGTAGTGTTGTGTTGAGGTGATGACTTGGCCGGAAGAACATCGCGCATTTTCTGTGGTTGATGTCATTCGAAATGGCTGTTCACTGATAACAACGCTGCCTGCGTTTCGCTTCCACCTCATGCTAGGTCGTCGTTATCATCCTGTCGCCGATAAAATAAACAATTCACTAGTGAGTGTCGAACTTCAGAGAAACAGGCTCTGCGTTGAGTTGGAAATGTGGACGACCTCGGACGGAAGTAGGGCAGGCGAATGTGGGCGCTGTGAGCGCGTCCTCTCAGCGATCTCCACTTCGCTTCGTTCTGCGCGGAAACACGCAACTGCGCTACAGCTATCAGGTCGAAGTGTTAGGAGAATTCTGCACACATGCCTCAAAATGCACCCCTACTAAATTATGACTGCGCGAGAACTGAGCGAAAGAGGGATCGAAACTCGTGACACTTTGTGTCGGAATCTTCTTTAGAATATTCCGTCTACGAATGTTGAGGTCTTTAGTGAAGAGGAACACTTACGTCGCCTTCCAGGCACGGCCAATAAACTGCGATTCCGGTCCGACAACCTCGGGAACTTAACAACGGGAACTTTACTAACGACCATTCCATGGGCCCAAGGTGCCGTTCTTCAGTTTGGAGTTTGAAGAGGATGACTTTACTGTAACCGTGACATCCAATCAGTATTGTGCGTTCCTATACAGCTTTCTCAATGGGGAATAAAATGTGTGTTTTCAACTAGATGTCGCACCAACACACACATATCGTCGTTCCCTTGGCATTTCGAGAGAAATGTTTCCTGGGCATGTTGTTACCACGTGTAGTGACATTGGGTGGCCACCGCGTTCGCCGGATCTCGCCTCATGCGACTTTGTCCTGAAGTCGCAGCCATTCCACTCGACATTACACGCAGGGCGATGGAAAACTGCCATCGAAGTCTCAATATGTGAATCAACAATGGAGGCCACCACGTGGGTGATGTGCTCTTTAAAGTTCGTTGATGTAAAATGACGTCACGTGTACTACTCGCGACGAACCGGTGTCTCCTTGTATTTGGCTTATTTCTGTTTTTATTAGCCTCCCGGATAGGGGAAGGTCTTTCAGCTGCATCCTGTGCATTTAACACGCTGGAAAAATAGATCGTCGAGGAGGGGTGCTAGTTATTAACAATCCAGAACTGCGTATTTACACGCTAAGTAAAGCACTCTACCTTCCTCAAGCAAACATCGCCCTTCCTTGAAAGTTGCGTTTTGAACTTCAATAACACTATTCCATTAGTTTGTATTACTCCGCGATGAAAGTCCTGTGTAGTTGTGTGTATGCGTACTTGCTAGCACCGCCATGACAGTGTACATCTGGCGCCTGAAAATAATGCACATTGCATCGTAATACAGGCATACCTATACATATATATGTATAGGTGTATGTATATATATACACACACACCTGAAGGACAATATAATATCTACAGGGGCGAAAGAAAAGTCCAAAATTTTGCCCCCCCCCCCCCCCATTTACGCATTTTCTCGCGCTACTAATTTCATTTTTTTTTGGCACAATGAGTACATAAGTGACATATGGCACAATATATAAAATGAACATCCTTTGTCTTGAATCGTCGCCCCCTCCCCCCCCCTCTATTGTTATTCTCTGAATATATAATGAGTATGCATAAGGCAGCGGGATCCTCTTAACGTCAGCCTGCTCTGGTAATATATAAATAATATATATTATACAGTGAATATTATAGTTAAGATACTAAAAACATGTCGCTTGACACTGTCTTATTCCAACAGTCGAGGAAGCGGGGCGTGAATAAAGAAGTGGGAATTTAAATTTAAATTTAAAAGATGCGTTATTGTATCAGTTTTGGTTTCAAAACTCTACTTTAATTGTAACGGTTTTCGAAAGCTGTTGGAAAAATGCTTTGCGGTTGTACAATGCTTCCTTCCGTTCTTCATCAATCTAAAGCCTGATACAGACGGACATCTACTGTGAACAATGAGGTGATCACCAAGAGGTGGGCAAGAAAGTAAACATCCTCTTGTATTCGAGTCCCGTGTACATACTGTACACACACAGTAGTAGTGTTTGAACGTTGCAGCATGCCAGTCATTCATTTATATCACAACACGATTAACAATATCAGCATAAATAAATGTACGGGAACTACGTGAACATAAAATGCAAATGTAAACAAAGTACTTGCATAAGAAGGTGGAGAGAAAGTAGAGCATTGTCTAAATGATGCTAGCTAACATTGCAAGCCACTTGCAAACAAGTCAGCCAGTCACAAGATGCAAGTTGACTTGAACAAGAAAGTGAACCGTGTGTAACAGGCATAACATAGCTGAATAACGATGTATCAGTTCAGCGCGATACAACTGCCTGCAACACCACGAGAAAGGCATGCCACAAATTAGCTGTAATATCACTTTAATTTATCCCACTGCTATTTCGAAGGTGCCCAAAGGTCATCAGGTTCGACTTTCACATTTTCGATGCGAACAGCTTTTAAGTTGACAGGTGACCGCGTCTGTCAGCTTTGATTATTTTTGTTCTGCTCTGTCACGACGTTAAACATGTGCCCAGGAGTTGGTAATCACTTGTGCCCATGTAGCTACCATCTGGGGGTGCATTGTGGCCCGTATATTTACCACTTAAAATACATGGGCGATAGTTTATTCAACGCAAATATTTATATCCCAAACTTCCGTGCTTTCTTAACACGCACAGGGGAAATGTGAAATATGCTCGTTGATTTATGTAGCAGATCTCAGTGGCGCAGGCAGAAATTAATTTTTAGATGGGGCGGGTTCCTTCATTGACAAAGCAGCGCCTGTAAATAGAGTTTTGAGCTGAAGAACAACAGTAGAATGTAGACACCTGTATTTTTTTTATTTTTATTTTACTGTCTGGTTATACCGTTGTAGAACAAGATATAGTCAAACTACAGTATATTTGTGGCATCATCTATAGAACGCTTAGAAATAAAACTAGGTAGAGACAATGTTAAGATTTGATAAAGTATTGGCAGTCTCGCATCTTGCATGTGTTAGTGAGAATTAAACTGAATAGGACAAAGAAAAGGCAAATCGAGTCTGATGAGATGAGATTCCTAAGAAGAATGTTCGGATAGTTTAAAAAACCACATCAGTAATTATAACTTTACAAGAAAAAATAAATTTCTTAAAATATTAATGGAACGAACATATAGACAGGATGGACCGTAAATAATTCTATTATATTTTTCCAGCGTGTCCTTCATATATCGATGAAGAGCAGGGGGTGGGGTGGGGGGGAGGGGGTGTTATTTTGAAACTGGAAACCTCCCCCCTTCCACCCGTCTAACCCTATGTTTATTATTGATGCAACTCGTGCGTTACTCCGAGAGGGAACTGTGATATACTGTCCAAAATATCTTTTTTAAAAGTTACTTCTCGATCCCAATTGAAACTGTGAAAATAACTCCAATTTAAGGAAATTTGTATAACCTGTTTGCAAGGAATTTTTAAAATTTATGTTTTACAAAAAAAAAAAAAAGTACAAAATACATATCTATATTGAAAATATACGCTCGTAGGGATCTTCTCCCAAAAAAATTAGTGAAGGATACATTTTAAAAGTAACGCACCGAGGCGAAATTTCGTTAACATGGGATTTCCGATTTAAATGTCGCAGCTGCCAGCAGGCAGGCAGAGACCTCAAAGTTACGTATAAAAACGCCACACACAGGTATGTACGGGTTAACTAGAATTAAAACGCCAAACTTCATGGTAAGAAGTTACTTTATCT
Organism: Dryococelus australis; assembly: GCA_029891345.1. Lineage (NCBI taxonomy): Eukaryota > Metazoa > Arthropoda > Insecta > Phasmatodea > Phasmatidae > Dryococelus > Dryococelus australis. The sequence goes on from CM056997.1 coordinate 6,319,387, forward strand.
GTTACGGAGGTCTTCCAATGAACTCTGACCTCAGACTAATCAGGATTTCAGCGGGGGTGGGGAACTCAGCTTGTTTTTTTCTGGGTGCTCCCATTTCCCCGCTTTTAAATTCCGTCACTGCTCCACCTTCACTTCATTTCATCCTCACAGGCTCTCAAGACCTCACTTTTAAGCCCCAGTCAAAATTTCTCAGCTCAAGCGTCTTAGGACTGGTAAAGGATGCTCTGCTGGAATATCTGAAAATATGCTTATTCCAAGCGAATCCCAATGTCCCTTTCACTGAATCATCCTGTATAGCGTTTAAGGGTGGGAACAGTTTCCGTAAAATTAATTTTTTTGCACTATACCCATGTCTCGATAAATAATCTTCCAGTAAGATTACTTTTTCGTAGAAAATGTAGAAATAATGTATTTAGGACTGTCACGTTTGACTTTTGCCCGATCAAATAAATTTAGAAACAAAAAATGACTAGCGAAAATGTATTTAAAACAAGTTGTGTCAGTACGCAAGAATGAGTGTCAGCTGTAGTGTCGGCTGTAGTGTCAGCTGTAGTGCCAGATCAGAAACGTAACACTTACGCTTGGCTCTGTGCAAATGATACAGATGTAGTGGTTAAACACGGACAAGGGAAACCAGCTAGAAGAGACAGTTCTACAGAGAGTTCAGTCTTTTGTTTCATGGTTTACTGGAAGCCTCAAGAAGCTTTCACCCAATTTCCGAATGAATTGCAAGACGTGAGATTTTGCATTCATTTGTGGAAAATCAAAATATATCGGCGTGCAGCACTAATATAGATTTATTTTATTCACTTACATGGAAGTACATAAAGCGATCGTACTGTTTTCCTGGATAGTTAAGTTGCTATTTTGGTGGTTTTGAGACTGTTGGCGAGGAAATACCTCTTTTAAGGCTTACGGTTAAGTAAGCCGGCAACAGTGCGTAGCGAGTTATTAAACAAGGGCAGGAGACGAATTTTGAGAAAGAAGCTGGTTGGACAATTGGGGACGATTAAATAAGCCGGTGGCTTATTGCTACTGAAGAAAAAAAATATTTAAAATTTGCAGAAGAATCGACTTCTTGCGAAGGAATAGACAGCTGCAATATACGTTTAACTCTTGATACCAGTATGTGAAATAGGCATATATGATAATTCCGCCTTTACCTTCACTTGGAGGCGGACGGAAAACATCCTCGGTTGTTTACTCGATACCCCTGAAAGATTGTGTAGTGTGATCTCGCTTTCTGGCTTCTTCTTTTTATGTACGCTTTTTTTGAAATATTGCAGCAAACAAAACCAGTTATTTTGCGATGTTTGCAACATCTAATATCTGATTGTTTACTAGTGGTTGACATATTGTCCACCCGTTTATCTTCAAAATCTCCTCCATCACTCTCACTACAGCTGATTGTAGGTGTAAACGACTGGCCCGGTGAATGACGCTATTTAATTACTTCTGAGATTAAGAGTGTTTTTACAAATTCTATTTCCATGTGAAGTCATCTCGATTTGCGTTTGGTGGCAGCCCGAACTTTTATTGCGTCCCTACATTTCAGAAATTGCCTCTACTATTTTTCGATATCTTCATCTTTTCTTGCACTCTCCTAAAGAATGTCTGGAAAATCTAGCGAGAGCTCTGTGCGCTGATGACGACACAAGCAACAACTACTCTGTTTAGAGTACATTTTCAATATGGAGTGAACTCGCCATGGATAGAAGAACCCGTATGAAATCTTCCCTAACACATCGGACATTCCATAACCAGAACTGGAGTGAGATAAGCCAGTTTAAATATTAAGGTGAACTGGAGTGTACATTCCAACGTGAAAGTTTGCATTTAAAACTCGACCATATTGAAATGAAATCTTAGACAAAACAGTAACCCAATCGAACATTACTGTTCACAACATACATGTGTTTAGAGGTCAGAAATAATTGTAAACAACTAGAACAACTGAGTGGAAATTTCTTCACATGAAAGCGAAATGAAGAGCTTCATAAATGTTTAAACTTAGCAGTTAAGTAAAATGCAGTATTTTGTGAGTGATGATCACAGTCCAAGTAAGGTATTGGCCGAAATTGTATCATACAAGCAACGACTCTAAGGAGACAGGAGAATAGCAAACAGATCCCAAAGATTTCAGAGGCTAGTCCGAAATATCACGAAGAATACAGGTGGCGCAAACAACCTCCGTCAGAAATCGCGCACAATGGGCAAGTCGTGTCAATCCTCAGATGAGAATAACGGTTAAGACAGAAGGTTTTGATGGGGGGGGGGGGGGTGAGCCCCCAAGTACAGCGACCGACGGCGGCGTGCTCCGCGTTTCTCAAAGGCAAAAGTCTTGAGTTTGACCTTGAAGGGGACAAACCTAGTTCGCCGTGGAGGGTGACGATTAATTTGACAGCTACAGCACCACGTCCTTCATTTTCCAGGGAAAGTTTCGCTACCATTACACTACAAACCGGACCCAAATTGCTTAATTCCGTATGGCTATAGTCTGTTCACGGTAAAATGAGCACTTTTGACAACCCTGCTTAAGATCTACTTGTACGCACGTTGTGTATTCCTCCACTTTATGTAAAATTAATATTGCCATGAGCCTCACTTTATTCATGCGTCGGTCAAGTGAAACTGTGGAATTATAAGAAAATTAAATACTATACAAATCTGCTCATTATTATATATATAGGGGGCCACGGTGGCTGAGCGGTTAGATCTCCGGCCGGGTCACTCCGGACTTTCACATGGGGAATTGGTGCCAGACGATGGCTTTGTTCGGCGGATTTTTCTCGGGGATCTCCAGTACACGCCTCAATCAGCCTCATCGGCTTTCAAGCCAGACACATTAAAAAAACAGAGAGGAAAAGAAATAATTCCACTTTGCATAAATGGTTACCTAACACTATTTATTTGACGTTAAAATATGCAACAATTTCCCATCCATCATTACCAACTTTACTGGGCGCATGTCACTCAGTGCGCCCGTTAAAATATATGCAGTCAGGGGCAGTGACATTTTTATAAGGTTGATTTTCAAACGTGCTCACTTTATCGTGAACAGTATGTATTTCTCACATGCGTTCTTCCCTCCAACAGTGTAACACGTTAGATCCAATAGTCTTTCGTCGAATAGTGTATTTGCAGATCACAGCGCGTCATGTCGTGCGTGGAGATGCGGGAGGATCACGCACGCTCATGGCGGCATCTACGTGCAGACAAAGACAACGGCTAGCGAGCAGCTCAAGGCCACGCGTGCGCCTGACCGTGCGCACTTCCGGGGCGCATGACATCACAGCAAGACACCGAGGGACATCTACTGCTTCCACTGTCCTGCATGCCAACATTTCAGTGTAGCAATTTAACATCTCGATCTTTCTTTCGCCGAGGCATATTTTGGTGGGGAATACTTTTTCATGAGAAAAACATTTTGAGGAAATAACTTTTCTTCGCAATGAGAATATCTACTAAAATTGTTTACCTTTTAAAATATCTGAATTTATTACCAAAGATGAATAAACATAAATCCAACGCCTTGCATTTCATTTCAAAGTGCGTATTCCCGTCTAAGGAATGCCAGAAGCCGGTTCTTTCATCCATCCGTTCGTCAAAAGTTAAAGTTTGGTAAATATTTGAAAGTTTCCCTGCTATTGGTTGAAGATCATTCGACCGCTGGACGGACGGACGACTGACGAACTCGGCGGACTATTGAGAGTCCAGTCTTAGAGAAATGTTATTCCGCACAATAACAATTTTCTGAAAAAAGTAATGTTGGTTTATAAAGTGTAAATATTAAAATAATATTTGCTTTCTTTGGGTTTTTATATTATAGGCCATGATCCGTGCACAGGATTTGAAAATGTGAGATTTGATCTGGTAGGGACAAATATATATCAGCCCAGTTATGAAAAAAATTTAAAGGATTAACCAAATATCGTCACTTTTTAGAGGATAATTAAAACTGAGATGGACATAGTTTGTTTATAATTTTTTAAACTCTGTTAAGTTTTGTTACATTTCTCAGAACTTCATGCGAGTGGTTCAACTGTTTAATTAATAGTAACAACATAATAAACAAAAATCCCTTTCTATGATAGCTGTATTTTTTCGCTTTAAAATTGGTAACTTTTTCATTAAAATAATGGCGGTTACGAAAGCTCACTGCCAAAACACATTTGTATATTTACTGTTTACTCTTGTGGGGCGCGTAACAAAATAACGTTTAATGCTAAATATTTTGGCATTACCATAGCTCCATACAAACACTAACTTCCAAACACAAATATTTGAAAAATGTTACACTTACCGCCAGCTTGAAAGCGACGTCTTTGGAACACCAGCGCAGCTTGCAGCGGGAGCTTTCCCTGTATCAAACTCTCCCACAAGGAATCACGATTTCTTACTAATCTGAGTTTAATAAACCTTACACTAGGTAAGCATTTGCGTATTACCAACATATTCATGTAACAATTCATTATTAAATCTGAATTCATTTCTAAAACTTAAAAATTTACTTAGAACTACAAAAAATATTTGATATTTAAATATATCTTATTAAAAAGAGCATGGTTTAATAGTTCCAATGTAGTATGATTTAAATAAACATGTACAAAAAATGAAAAATCTCAAACAAATATATAACAGAATAATTATTTTAATTTGTCACCTTTTTGTGAAGTCTGGTTGATTTTTCAGTGTTAGCTTGTCTTGTTAAGCCCTAGGATGGGTTATTTTCAATTCCGGATAAAAACGCTATGAGGCGATTCCTGACTGGAAACGAGACAGAAGGCAATACGATTTAAAACCCTAAGTTATAACACAGGTAGGTATGCGACCCTGAAATTCAATATTCCGATTGTACTTATTTCCAGATACTATAAATTATTTGAGACGAACCAACCCTTGTTAATAAGATACAGAGTTCCATGTTATTGCCGTAAAACATTTTGAAATGCTGGTTTAAGAATACATTTTTATGGTGGCGATGCATTACGTTTAAACAAGGAAAAAGCAGTTGCCTTGGTGAAACCATTGAGTAAAGGTATACGTAGAGTGGACATCCCCAGGTGAAACTTTCTGACCACTTCAGCAGGTAAGAATCTGTAGTTCGCGTGTGTTAAACACCACGTCGCGCTAGTCCATTCTCGTGGTGTGTACGTGGCGAATGGCAGTGGTGTTGCCACAGTGAAATCTACCCTCCCTCTCTCTCTTACTCATACTCCATCTCTGTCACACCCAGTCCCAACTCCGCCACAGTAGAAAGTGTCCTGAATGTTAGCTGTACCCACAAGCTGGAACAGACACGATGTCGGACACTCGAGTTCCTAACTCAAGCCGTATATGTACATTTACGAAAAGATAATGGGTTCTGTAAAACGTATGTATGCATATTATTGTCCACGTAAGTAACGGTAAACTTTGCAAATTACCACACGGTCATAATAAAATAACAAACCCAAATTGATAAAATACATGATAACTGTGGAGTTAAGTACTGTGCTATGGCCCTTCGTCTCTGCCGGTTCCAAGGCGCCAGGCATCCTGAAGTTCTGTGCAGCGGCTGGTGGGGGTTGTGAGGAGGCACATCCTGCACTTGAAACACAAATACTACAACACAAAGCTGTAAGCGAGGTCGCAAACATGTTGATGAACTCATTATCCCTAACCATCTTATACTTTTAGTTGCCTGTAACACTAACACTTTTCTGTGTCACAGAGAGATGACTGGTATCTGTCAGGTGGGTGTCTCAGTTCTGTCCCCCACCACCAGGGCCGCATAGGGGTTACATTCCCAGCAGAGCACTCATTTTATTTCACCCCTCACCAAACCCACACAAGTCTTCGCTAACTAACAACTTACCCTACGTTCTCCCGCCCTAATCCCCACATACAGGAATATATATATATATATATATATATATATATATATATATATATATATATATATATATATATATATATATAATATATATATATAATATATATATATATATATATATATATATATATATATATATATATATATATATATATATATACATTTATCCTCCGCGACTGTCGCAAAGATTTCGCACGGCCCTCTCCGCTTTGCGCTGTTTTGCTGTGATCTTCCATCTAGACCCTTCTTCTTCGGGTGTGCCGATGGCTACAATTGCGGCCATGGTACCAGACAACCCTGCTAAAGCTGCGATGAATGCGTCATTTTCATCAAAATAAACCCGACCTAAGGCGTGTGCACCCAGTTCTTTCCATTGACTCATTATGCCAACAAACACGTGTATCCGGCATTAAAGTATATGTGCCTTGGCTTATACAGCGCCGTACTGGACAAGTTCGCAAGGAGTAATGGGGCAATCGCTGGATTCTGGCAACATAATGTATAAACGTTTAAAAGATACGCGAGTACATTAAAAAAGTAAACAAAAGTTTGACACACATCAAATCTTCGTAAGTGAGCACAGGCAATTGGCGAAAGGCAGAGTTCACACTAAACAGATATACAGTAGGTGTTTAGGTTATAGTTATTTATTTGGTTGTGCTTGTATGGGAAGATGTTCTCCACTCAAATACTCATGTATAAAATTTAGTGGGTCTTAGTTAAATGGTTCCTGTGGCATAAACAATATTTATTAATTCTACAAGTGCTAAATACCTCGCCGGTGGAAAAGAGTGAATGCAAATTTAATAAATTTAATTTGGCTTAAATATTGTCAGTTGTTCCGTGGTTTCGAAGATGTAATACAGCATGTTTCATCTAAAATTTTCACAGCAAATATTTAGGAAATGATAGTTACTATTGATGTATTGGTTTCACAGGATTTAAGTTTAGACAAGGACCCATAATTGTAGCCGAGACATAAATTTTTATAATGTCTATTCTCATGAAGAAAATAAAACTAGAGGAAATAAGAATGTGAATGGTGTGTTTGCAGGAATTGAGTGTAAGTAGTTTACGTGCTGTCGTAATGTGACGCTTTTAAATACACACAGTTGTCTGCTCCACTGAACTGCTTAGTTACCAGGCTACAATGTTCATGCGTGTGTCCAGATTCTGTTTCCTTTAGGCTGATTGCATTGGGACCTCCTAGTCAGCGCTCTGGGATAGTTCTTACTACCTAGAGGTAGGACGTGTTGGAAGATTATATTTACTGATGCTATGAAAGAAAGTCTTCTCTTCCTTCTTCAGAATTTGTCTATTCACGTCTGTGTTTCTTAACAGAGTACTGATACACGGTACAGTTTAATGGAGCATGCAACTGCAGGTATTTAACATTGTCATATTACGATAGCACGTAAAACTACATGCACTAGAATACTGAAGAGAACCCCATTGCCATTCTAATTTCCTCTGGTTGTATTATCTTTATGTGAATATAGATTGTTCCATTTAACAAAAATTTAACTTTGTTCACGAAATACACATTCCAATAAGTATTAAAATCTGTATCTGAGCTGCAACCATGAGTCCTTGTCAAAACTTCAATTCTGTGAAACCAGCACATCAATAGTATAGGCCTATTTCATTTCCGAAATATTTGCGGTGCAAGTTTTAGGTGATTTGCTCTGTATATCCTGATAAAATTTAAAAAGCCAACAGTTTTCAGAATAAGAGTCTATTACAATAAAGGAATATAAGTTTTAGGCAACTGAGGAATTTTTGTGGAGTTATTTGTATTTTAGACATTGTAATTATATACCGAATTTTTTAATGAGTTATATAGAGAGTATAAAATTTCAGAGCTCACTGTCTCTCAAAACAGAGGAAAGAGTTTATTAATTAAAAGATTTTAATTTTCTCGCGAGTTTTGATAGAATTTAGTTCCGTTTGAAATGTTTAGTATGGTGTCAGTGAATTTACACAGAATTTAAAATGTGTAAGCAGTACCTTCTTAAAACAATTATCAATTTATGACCTTTATTCTTGTTACAGTGCATTGAGTACCAAGCTCTTTGTACCATACATTATTAGTAGTGATGTTTTTAATATTGTATTCGCATTTTTCCAGCTAAATTGATCTTGATTCAAAAATAATTTTACTAAGGGGGTGTTTTTCTGTTATATTAGATAGAAATTTTGCAGAAAGTCTTTGGAAATAATAGATTTCGCAGTACCAATGGAAGTGGCTATGATCAAAATCTAACGGTAACGTTAAATGTTTAAGTTGAAGGGGTAGGGAGTGCTTTAATATTTCTGCATAACGAATTGCTATTTCAATCAAGTTCACAACTAAGCTACCGAATTCTGTATATTGAGACGCGATATTTCACGTACATTTTATGCGCACACATTTCAATCTAATTCGTGCAGAATTTAGAGTTATTCTATTCAGTTTTGTTAAAGTTAACGCAACTATCTGTCTTGTCACCGATAACAAACAGCTCAAGCAATACTTTTAGCAACACGCTAGTATGGCCATAGAATAAAGACGAGGTAGACCGCTTATTCGTCTTCTGCGCATGTACCCACATTGACCTACCCCATTCAATAATACACAACCGTCAAAATCACATGGTCAACAGCGATGAACGTGTTTGTTTATATCTTAGTTTTTAAATGACTAGCACAGTTATATTAATAAAATACTTTTACCAGTTTGAATGTAATCAAAAAGCATTACAAACTGGTTACAGGAAGTATAAGAACGTCTCAAAAGCACTTATTTATTAAACATTGTTCTAACCTCAAACCCAATCCACGCCATTTTTGCTAGTCGTGTTGGTAGAAAAGCAGTTCAATGTTGAGACACGGAGATTGGCTGTGCGCAGCCAGAGAGATCGGTCTACCTCATATTTAGTCTGAGAATGACAGCATATGTAAGAACAAAATCTGCGCATGCGCAGTTCTAACGATTCTGCTTGACCGCAAGCTTCATTTGCCTGTAGGTTGTTTTGTCCTACGAGCTCCGCCATTACTGTACATCTGGTTGCGACACCCGTGACATGATACTTCTCTACTTCCTCAGAGAGAACATTTCCGTACTCCGTTCAGCCGGTGCTAGTTACATTTTTTTTGAGTAGATAGCTTGTGTCTGCAACTCCTATTCCAGATTCGTAGTGAGGAGAAAGCAACGCAAAATGACGGTACAACATGATGCTGTTTTTGTAAGTGGCACACACGCAAGTAGATACCTGGCATGTACAACAACATCTACTGGCTGAATGACAGGTCATTGGGGACTTGCGGACAAAGTGTGCAGCTGTATTCACTCCACTACTAGAATCACGGATTGTCTGTAATGCGTGTATGATAAAACACAATGACACATATTGTGTGTTTGAATGCACTGTCATTTTGAACATCACGTCAATTGAGAGTTTTGTTACACGTCACAGAAAAAAAAACTGACAAAATACAGGTTCGTTGTTCAACGAATGTGTTGAATAATACAAAGAATTCCGCAGAAGAAATCAGTTAAGTAATAAGGAAGGAAATTAAACTAAAACACCAAAACAAGTTATCGAACGATGGAACATGGATGACAGTTAGTGCAAGTGGGTCTGGTCAACATAATAAAGATACCTCAGACAAGTATAGAGACTAAAGTAGTGTAATTTAGTAGGTTCGGGGCCAGGAGCCGACTTCGGCTTCGTTGGCCGCCACCTTAGATTACGTCATTTCAGGCCGCCATATTGGATTACGTCATTTATAGATGCCATATTTTTAGTCAGTACGCCACCATTTTGGATTACGTCATTTACTGTTGCCATCTTGTTAGCCAGTATTACAATTCCCATGCTCTATCATTCCACCTCGACATGAACCATCTTGGATTCTATTTCTTCCTGCTCTATCATTCCACCTCGGCATCCACAATCTTGAATTCCCGGACTTCCTGCTCTATCATTCCACCTAGGCATACACCATCTTAGATTACATTTCTTCATGCTCTATAATTCCACCTTGTCACTCGCCATCATGCATTCCATTTCTTCATGATCTATCATTCCACTTTGTCACCCGCCATATTTGATTACATTTCTTCATGCTCTATCATTCCACCTCGTCGGCCACGATTTTGACATCTGTCAACTTTGCCTGCCACCAGGAGCACTGTAGGTATAGTTTAGTGGTTGGCCACCAGGCGAGCTGTCTATGTAGTTCCATCACCCTGCCAACCTCAGGTTCTGTCATATGCTACAAGGAGTGTAAGTGTCACTGCAGCCATCTTGTTTAGTTCTCGAGTTGGTCGTTAGGAGTGCTGCATTTTTTAGAACTCAAAATACTATCGGGAAGATGGTGGGATCGAACTGTCAAATCTTGGGTCGCTATGAAGAAGGTTTAAATATGTTATATACAAAAACAATACTTTAATATACTGTTTGCTCTAGGCAACCATATTGCCAGTATTTTTTCCTTCCTTGCGATGTAACATCTTTTCAACCAAACACATATCATGAAATTTCGTGTCCTTTATTTCTTCAGAGTAGAAAGCTCCACATATAGGCATGTGATCCATATCTTCAAAATAATATGTGTGAGGATAATAATGTCGTATGTGAACAACACGAAAGAGTTCCGTAGACTAGTTCCATGCATATCATTTGGTAAGTACACCTTTATGTCTGCTTATGCGCACAACATCACCAAATTTAGCTTTTGGTTTGCAAGGATCCAAAACTTTTTCAACTTTATTCACTGTTTTTAGCAGTGAGTTGTCTTTCACATCCTTGGGTATCATGCCTATCGTTCAATGAATAGAGGAATTACAGTCAGCAACCAGTGTATATATATATACATACTTCACACAACAAACATAAAAACAGAAACCTTAAATTTCCCCGCGCCTTTCATGTAGTGTCTTTACACCTGCATGCTCTCTTTCCACTAGGGAATATAATCTGCTTATATGCAGCTAAAGACAGTCTATGCTAGTGAGTGCCAAACCAGAACTCTTGGTCATATTATCTTCTTCACGACAAATTTTCACGACTGCTACTGCCAAACTAAGCTTCCTAACTGGAACCTGGGTCCTTACATAGATATCACACCAGCCTATGAAACTCATTAACACTATCTGCTCTGCCAACCAATTCCAGACTAAATATACTCATAATTCATATTATAATTCAAGCATATCTCATCCTACGCCCTCTAAAATACACCAAAATCGTAACGTTAACATATTTTCCATTGCCATATATATATATATATATATATATATATATATATATATATGGGAAAAGATATAACCCAACATATCAGCCATCATAACCCAAGCGTACCAAGCAAATTCTATAGCCCAGGCCAACTTACAATGTAAACATTCTTACCATCTGCCAAACCATCATTTCTGACTGATACCAGACCAACCAACATACCATCACCTATAACCAAAGAAAAACGCCATTCAACCATACCACCCAACACATCAATCGTACTATCCATAATAACTCTAATTTACAGAAAATGTAGAGTTCAGATCAACCAAAACACAATTATCCCTGCCATATGCCATAGCAACTAACACCAGACTAAATATACTCATACTATAACTCGAACACACCTCAGCCCACAGTGAGCATACCAAAAATGTACTTACTGCTCATATTTTCTGCTCTACTGGTCGAACCCACCAAAATATATACTAGTCACCATACCGCCATATAAACCATCATAACCCAAGTCATACCAGACCACCCATCACTCAATCTTCTATAACCAAAGAAAACTCAATTTAGCCATTCCACCAAATACACCAAGCTCAATATCCGTCATAACCCAAGCAACTATACAGCTGAGACAAGCCGACTATCTAACACCCATTTCACAAAATCTACCAACCAAAACCACTTATACCTTCCGACCATACCACCCACTATAACTCTAGCATACCTCACTCATTCGTCCACACAGGTCTTATAAAGCAAACATAAGGTCCATACGAGTGAGACAATCAACTTCTTCTTATACCATCCACCATGCTGACTGACACCAATCAAATACACTGACCACCCATACCAAACAATATTTAACTCAACCATACCTTAGCTCATAGGACTCACTGGCACACAAATGTCCACACCATTCATCATGTACCAGCAATCACAAGACAGATATACTGGAAAACATATCACCCAATATACCATCCTTGATAACCCAAGTGTACCAAGCAAATTTATAGACCAGACCAACAGTCATTACTGACTGATACTAGACAAAACCGAATTACCATCATATATAACCAAAGAAAAACTCAATTCAACCATACCACCCATACTATCTGCTCTACCAACCGTCATCAGATGAAATATATGCACCACTCAAACTAGTATTCAAGCATACCTCAGCCCACACTCACTAAAATATACCAAAATCGTAACTCAAAAATGCTTGTCATAGCATCAGATACCAGCTAAAATATAATTACATACATTAATATAAATAGCTCTATCAACCGTCTATACCAATAAAAATGCTGAGTATCACATCTCAGGCATACAAAAACAAAATATGAGTAACCCTGCTGACCAGGAGTACTGGGTACTATACCAACCATAACCCAGAATACTTCAGTCATACCACACAGATCAGATTGTATATACAACATAATAACTACCCATTTCATACCACCACACACCATCCATTAACCCCCACCAACTATATCATACCAGGTAACATACCTTCAGCATACTTAACAATCATATCGATAATCTATTGGTACTGAATACCAAAACAGATATAATAACTTTCAACATCACATTAGCTTGCTTCAGCCATGCATCGTCGAAAGGCATACAACCCAGCATACCTACATACTATGCCATATGATTATATCACCGAACTATCACAGCAGGTAACCATACTAACCAAAACATACAGGTCCAAACCATATCATTCGCTCAAACCCCAAGCATACCTCATTCATGCTGTTAACGATACAGACCACATCAACCACCATACATCAGACTTACTCATCAATTGTAACAGTCAACTAGATTGACTGCCATTTCGAGCCATCTAACTTCACCAGTTACACATATAAACAAGCCATACTAGCGGCCGAGCCAATCAAAATATTCCAATCATAAGCTCCAACCATGATACTATAAGATCAGTAGTAATAATTTAAACATCTATGACATCCATACTGTCATAATTCCCAGATGCCATTCAATAATACTAACCAACCATACCAGCTAAGCATTCTGCCCTCTCATACTAACTTATTAAACTATTCCGCCCTTACAAACTTATCACATAATAAAACCATTCTCCTTATACACCATCGAAACTACACTTTAAGTATACTGCGAAAACAACCGAACATTTGATCAAGTCATACCAATCAACGTAATGGCTATACCAAACATACAAGAAACTAACTGTACAAACAAGTTATACCAATAGGTCATACCATCAAGATGTACCAGCCATAAAAAATCAAACCATAGAGGCAGCCTACACCAGCAGACAATACAATCATGTTACTCCATCCATTTCAATTATTCGAAGATACCTTACCAACCAAAAAACACACTAGTCAGTTATACTACCAAAACATATTACCAAAACAAGCTACATATAACATCCATGCAGAAAGGTCATACAGTGCAGACATTCTAAAACACCTCTACAATGATGAGCCTATATACAATTTATATTATAAGACTGACCAACATAATATTCAAGCCATACAGTTCGACTCCCTATACTAACCATCATGCCCGTTATAACACCTCCTGCCCTCCTGTTTAACAACCATACAGGCACGTCACATTTAAAGACAAAGCATTTCCTTAAAAAAAACTCCCTCCTACCATCAACCCAAACTACTACAATGTCCCAATCACACATTTCGGATATCGCTCATGTTGACCTCTACCTTTGGAACTCTCACAGGCAGACTCAGGTCCTGCTTAATAACCTGTATGTCATTTTCTCGATTTATATCATACATTGAGTGCAGAGGGTGCAGAGAGGTGTGTGGAGCATTCCAAGAAATGTGCGGAGGGTGCGGAGCTAACTGATGTACATGCAGTGCCAATTGTGGTGCCTGTGGTGTCAATTGCGGGGCATGCGGTGTCAGTTGCAGTGCATGCGGTGTTAATTGCAGTGTGTGCTGTCAATTGCGATGTGTGCAGTGTCAATTGCAGTGTCGATTACAGTGCATGCAGTGCCAATTATAGTGTCAATTGAACTGGGTGCAGTGCCAATTATTGTGTGTGCAGTGCCAATTGCGGTGCGTACGGTGCCAATTGCAGTGCATGCTTTCGGCATCCCCCCACTGACAAGGGTAACACAGATGGTCGAATACCATCGCGACTCTAGCAGATTATTGCCAGCAGTCGGCTGGAGAAACGAAGATGACGATAGCATCTGTGTGTGTATGTATGTATTGCTCAAGCAACCATAGATAGGTAGCTGAATTCAAGACTTGACACTATACATAAATATTAAATTCCCTTTCAGACTTAGACAAAATCTGGTACTTTTTCTATGATGGAGGTAGGCATAATATTAGCCTGGGTTTTGTTGGATGAATAACATAGACATACTTTATACTCTTTACCTTTATTTTACAGACATGACATAAGACTACATACTAATATGTGATACATGTTCAACTTATTCTTTATTCGAGCAAAACATTAATGGTGACTGTTTTTTGAAGAACACTTCTTGCCGTGAGCATTCCAGGCACTCTTATTTGCATATACCACACGAGAGTTAACACATGGGTAGGACTTGTAGATGGTGGCAAATGGACAGTGACTCTCTTCACGACGTCTGGCACCGGCACACTTAGCGCATGTCTTGCCACAACATATGCACTCGCTTCCCTATAGGCGAACATTTCCTTTGCACTTCTTGATATGTCTATACAGGTTATCACCTCGGGTAACCACAGCATCGCAGTTATCACAGGAGAATGCCTTGAATGCTGAGCTGAACAAGCAATGTCCACTTTCATGACGGTGTGTATGGCAACTTTACTGAAGGTATTTTCACAATAGTAACACTGATACCTTAATGCTTGCAGCGACTCTTCAGGATTTCTTGCTGTTGTTGATGCTGATGGTGTTTAAGATTGTAAGTCTTCAATGATTGATTCCATCTTCATATTGTAGCAGAGTACACAGTTGTAACGGTCCGCTTTCCACCACCATGCTTGCCAGCGAAATGACATCTGTGTTACATGATGTTGGCTCAAATACTGTTCATACTTCATGCTAGTTTGCGTTTCCAACCACAGTAGACGACTGCTTGGTGCAAACATCAGCATGGTTGCCGGACTAAAATATGTTTCCTTATCAAGTCGATCGCTGTATATCCTGCGAGGTTGGCCTTACAACTTCTTTGAATTTGTTCATCATACCTGCTCAACTTACGTCTTCATTCATGCAATTCCTTCTGTATACATTCTATGGATGCTTATTCGCATATGCCATACTGTAGTTAATGCATGGCTAGGTCTTGTACTCAGTGAAAAATGGGTAGTTCCTATTTTCATGACGTTTGGCATCGGTTCAGTTGGTGACATTACCTTTATAAGTCTTGTTATGTACATACAGATTATCACTGCGGGTAAACACAGTGGAACGACTAGTATGCTGTACTGAACATGCAATGGTACCTTTAATGTTGGCTAAAAGTATTTCCACATTAACAATATTGATACCGTAATGCTTGTAGCGACTCTTCAGAATCCCTTGCTGTCGCCGATTCTGTCGGTGTTATTGTAAGTCTTCAACAATTGATGCCATCTTTAGCAGAGTACATGGTCATAGTAGATGATTCCACTCGTGACGATCTGTCTTCCACCATGGTCATTGGCGAGATTACATGCGCCATCTTACATGATGCAAGCTTATATACTGTTTTCACAGCAGAAAAACTAGTACATGTTATCCATTTCAACTATCTCGCTATAGGTCTGCTGAGTATGAATAAATAGAAAAGCAATATACGTGATACAGTGTTATATGAAGGGTAATCAACCCGTTCCTTATCTAACCTACGAATCCATTCATCAAACAACCATTCGTCTTTACACTTATACATTTTTCAATGTTGGATACACCTTTTTTTTTCTTATTTCTTTAGTAAACCCGTACTATTTCATGCCATGCATACATCGGAAGGAATTCTTTAGGTAGGTAGGTATGCTGTATCGAGTGCTGCAAGTGATTGAAGCTTTCCAAATGTCACTTTAGCTGATAAAAATTATCTGACTACTAGAACAAGAAACCATCATTTTCACTATACCTTCGCGATAAGAGAAAGACGTTTTGAATTATTTGTAGCAAGACATGTGTGCTGCTTTTATATGTCTAAATATGATGTAGCTAACTCTCATGTCACTCAAACTAAGTAAGACAAAGAGAACTACCTACACTACTCTTACAAGAAACTAAAGTTTAAATCCAACATCTTAGACCACTCGACAACCTGACAAGTTCAGAAAAAGATTGTATAATGAAAACTCTTAACCTTATCCTTGAATGATGCCATAGGATCTTCAACTTACTTACTGTCTGATCAAAATCTTCCATTCAAGACAAAAATAAACATAGTATTTTTGCAGAACTTTAAATACGCAGAAAAAAATCATAATACCTTCGCGATTGGGAGCACTCTGAGAAAACCCGATGACATGTTCACTCAGAAGAAAACACATCATATTTATAGTTCTATCTTATATACAATTATGTATATTACTATATTATAGATCATTATATACACCCACCCATATAGATAAGCATATATTCCTATCATATATATATATATATATATATATATATATATATAATTTTCTTTAGATACAAATATTTGTTTGGTGCAGCCAAAATAGAACAGCAAAAAATTATGTTACAACAAAAAAAATATTTCATTACCCCTATACAATAATTTAATTTACTTGCGCCAAACAAACTTCATTTTATTCAACAAAACCTTTTTCTCAGTGTGTATGAAGATGGGTCCAGACCGGTTCAATTGTTCTAGGGGACAGCTTGCAATGAGGCAGCTATTTTGAAAATATCATTTTATAGTACTAGTCATGCAGTCTGAAATAGTACTGTACTATATAATTTTATTTGGATTAAATTTGGTGGTTTGTGAAATTTGATAATTAAAAGCTTTAAATTCCTATTACGACAACATTCAAAATTTTAGGGGAATATGGCTGTGATTTAGTGTATTTAATGTTCGCAATAGTTTTAGCCATCTTACCAATTTGATTAAAACATACGTAATGTTTCCGTATTATAGCATCCTAATCTAAATAGTACATATGACAGCCATTTTGAAAATCCAACAAACTCGAGCGTGGAGGGAACTCAGGGCGAGACAACCCTCTCCAAGTGACGGGCGTTCCAGCTGGGACCCGTAGGTGCCCGGGAGTACCCCGAGAAAACCCGCCTGCAAGCGGCATTGTCCAGCACGATTCTCACATGCGAAAATCCGGGAGCGAACCCGCCCGGTATCAAGCCTGGATCGCCGTAGTGGGAGGCGAGTGCCCTAGGCACTGCGCCACCGCTGCCCCATTGTTTAAATTAAGCACTGAATAGAACACATATAGGGTGGTCTACCATAGTAGTATTTGACAAATTTAGATAGAATCGGTGAAATAGTTCCTAGAATATATCATAAGAGCAATTATAGGTGGTGCTGTTTTCCAAAAATATGTAGGCTATTTATAACTATACATATTCCTGAATTCTATGTTAACATTGTGAACTGCCGAGATACTACTTTTATTTCAAATAGGTTTAACTATTCCTGAGGTATGGCATAGTAGTAACTATGTCAAAACCACCGCCATTTTGAATACAAACGTCCAGCATGGTTAAAGAATATAAGTATTTGTTGTCGTCTATAATTACCATTAGTATGTGAATTTGGTGAAATTAGGTTCACAAATTCAAAACGTTTTTGGGAACACAAACATACGTACACACAGGCAAGAAGATGATTTCAAAATACCATCTTTTCTACGAACAGTAAACTAAAAAGGATATCATTATTTCTGAAAGAATGTAAAACCAAATAAATATCTCTTAAATATATAAATTGGGAATTCCCGTGCTAAAGACTGAAAAATGACTGATCAAAATCCAGTATTTATACAGTCTGAGTATTGGTTTTAAGTGGACATTTACGCCAGAAAAATATATAAAAAATGACGCTGCGTAAGGAAATTGAGCTCGCAGTGAATTCCATGCCAATGAAAACTTAGTTTTGGTTAAGTTGAGAAGTATTTCTTTACTAATGAGTTATCTTAAATGAGTTATTAAATTTTTCGTTTATAAGTAAACGTCCCTACGCTTTTGTGAAAAACGCTGATCGAGTAACAGCTAATAAACAAACTGACTTACACAGGATCCTAAACAGTTATCTCGTGTTCGTAAGTACTGCTTAACGACCTCGGAGTAGTGTGTGTGTGTGTGTGTGTTACCTGAGGTGGCGCTGAAGTAGATGAGTAACCGTGTCTTATCAAAGATAGGACGGAAATTTGTAATCTAAACATTAATAATACAAAATATTCACCTGTATCACTGAGAGAAAATCAAACAAAATATTTGTTTGTATAGGGCCAATTTGCCCTAACAAAATATATTGTTGAGCAAACAAAATTTGAAAAATAACGAAATTCCTTTTGTTCATCTAACAAAATATATGTTTCAATAAACAAAATCTCTGTGTTGAGTCAAAAAAAATTATACTGTCAACGAAATGTTTTGTTGGATCAACTGTATATATTTGTTTGGCCACTCATTTGACTAACTTCCTTCGAAAATACAGATCGAGAGTTTGTTTATATTTTTTGTGACAGGACAGTAACCGTGTTTATAAGTGCATCAAGTGATGCTTAAAAATAGTATAAACACATTAATAAGACAATGCAACAAGAAACTAACAAGTAAAGCTGTAACACTTGAAATATTAGTTTGCACACATTGTGTTGCCCAGTATTTGTTTGCACACGTTGTGTTGCCCAATATTTGTTTGCACAAGTTATGTTGCTCAGTATTTGTTTGCACACGTTGTGTTGCGCAATATTTATTTGCACACATTGTGTTGCCCAATATTTGTTTGCACACGTTGTGTTGCCCAATATTTGTTTGCACACGTTGTATTGCCCAGTACTTATTTGCACATGCTGTGTTGCCCAATATTTGTTTGCACACGTTGTGTTGCCCAGTACTTGTTTGCACACGTTGTGTTGCCCAATATTTGTTTGCACACGTTGTATTGCCCAGTATGTATTTCCACACGTTGTGTTGCTCAATATTTGTTTGCACACGTTGTGTTGCCCAATATTTGTTCGCATACGTTGTATTGCCCAGTATTTATTTGCACACGTTGTGTTGCACAATATTTGTTTGCACACGTTGTGTTGCCCAATATTTGTTTGCACACGTTGTATTGCCCAGTATTTATTTGCACACATAGTGTTGCCCAGTACTTGTTTGCACACGTTGTGTTGCCCAATGTTTGTTTGCACACGTTGTGTTGCCCAGTACTTGTTTGCACACGTTGTATTGCCCAGTATTTATTTGCACACGTTGTGTTTCCCAGTATTTGTTTGCACACGTTGTATTGCCCAGTATTTATTTGCACACGTTGTGTTGCCCAGTACTTGTTTGCACACGTTGTGTTGCCCAATATTTGTTTGCACACATTGTATTGCCCAGTATGTATTTCCACACGTTGTGTTGCTCAATATTTGTTTGCACACGTTGTGTTGCCCAATATTTGTTCGCACACGTTGTATTGCCCAGTATTTATTTGCACACGTTGTGTTGCACAATATTTGTTTGCACACGTTGTGTTGTCCAGTATTTGTTTGCACACGTTGTATTGCCCAGTATTTATTTGCACATATAGTGTTGCCCAGTACTTGTTTGCACACGTTGTATTGCCCAATATTTGTTTGCACACGTTGTATTGCCCAGTACTTATTTGCACATGCTGTGTTGCCCAATATTTGTTTGCACACGTTGTATTGCCCAGTACTTATTTGCACATGCTGTGTTGCCCAATATTTGTTTGCACACGTTGTGTTGCCCAGTACTTGTTTGCACACGTTGTGTTGTCCAGTATTTATTTGCACACATAGTGTTGCCCAGTACTTGTTTGCACACGTTGTATTGCCCAATATTTGTTTGAACACGTTGTATTGCCCAGTACTTATTTGCACATGCTGTGTTGCCCAATATTTGTTTGCACACGTTGTATTGCCCAGTACTTATTTGCAACTATGCTTGTTGTTGCCCAATATTTGTTTGCACACGTTGTATTGCCCAATATTTGTTTGCACACGTTGTGTTGCCCAATATTTGTTTGCACACGTTGTGTTGCCCAATATTTGTTTGCACACGTTGTGTTGCCCAGTACTTGTTTGCACACGTTGTGTTGCCCAATGTTTGTTTGCACACGTTGTGTTGCCCAGTACTTGTTTGCACACGTTGTATTGCCCAGTATTTATTTGCACACATTGTGTTTCCCAGTATTTGTTTGCACACGTTGTATTGCCCAGTATTTATTTGCACACATAGTGTTGCCCAGTACTTGTTTGCACACGTTGTATTGCCCAACATTTGTTTGCACACGTTGTATTGCCCAGTACTTATTTGCACATGCTGTGTTGCCCAATATTTGTTTGCACACGTTGTATTGCCCAGTACTTATTTGCACATGCTGTGTTGCCCAATATTTGTTTGCACACGTTGTGTTGCCCAGTACTTGTTTGCACACGTTGTGTTGTCCAGTATTTATTTGCACACATAGTGTTGCCCAGTACTTGTTTGCACACGTTGTATTTCCCAATATTTGTTTGCACACGTTGTATTGCCCAGTACTTATTTGCACATGCTGTGTTGCCCAATATTTTTTGCCACGTTGTATTGCCCAGTACTTATTTGCACATGCTGTGTTGCCCAATATTTGTTTGCACACGTTGTATTGCCCAGTACTTATTTGCACATGCTGTGTTGCCCAATATTTGTTTGCACACGTTGTATTGCCCAATATTTGTTTGCACACGTTGTGTTGCCCAGTATTTGTTTGCACACGTTGTGTTGCTCAATATTTGTTTGCACACGTTGTGTTTCCCAGTACTTGTTTGCACACGTTGTGTTGCCCAATATTTGTTTGCACACGTTGTGTTGCCCAATATTTGTTTGCACACGTTGTGTTGCCCAGTATTTGTTTGCACACGTTGTGTTGCTCAATATTTGTTTGCACACGTTGTGTTGCCCAGTACTTGTTTGCACACGTTGTGTTGCCCAGTATTTGTTTGCACACGTTGTGTTGCCCAATATTTGTTTGCACACGTTGTGTTGCCCAGTACTTGTTTGCACACGTTGTATTGCCCAATATTTGTTTGCACACGTTGTGTTGCCCAGTACTTGTTTGCACTCATTGTGTTGCCCAGTATTTATTTGCTCACGTTGTGTTGCCCAGTACTTGTTTGCACACGTTGTGTTGCCCAGTTCTTGTTTGCACACGTTGTGTTGCTCAGTATTTGTTTGCTCACGTTGTGTTGCCGAGTACTTGTTTGCACTCATTGTGTTGCCCAATATTTGTTTGCTCACGTTGTGTTGTCCAGTATTTGTTTGCACACATAGTGTTTCCCAGTATTTGTTTGCACACGTTGTATTGCCCAGTAATTGTTTGCACACGTTGTATTGCCCAATACTTGTTTGCACACGTTGTGTTGCCCAATATTTGCAGTATATCTATTCAAAAGCTTTCCGGTGTCATAAATTGTCACGTTAGCTGAGATTACTAAGGCGTAGCGCTCGGGCGCAGATGATCTAGTTTCGAAAGTTGGTTGAACTTATAAAATATTTTTTTTTTATCAACCCAAACTGTTTCATGTACGTCTAGCCAAACAAACCTTTAGCTGCACCAACCAAATCTTACAATTTGGGGCAACCAAATGAGAACAACAAAATAATTTGGTTTCAGCAATAATTTATTTCATTTCTCCTATACAAACAAATAATTTGGTTGCACCAAAAAAATCTTGTTGGATTTAACAAAACCTATTTCTCAGTAACTTATGTCAAAAAATGCACCGATAATTATAAGTTTAAGGAAGAGGGAAATAGTGGAACGCTGGTGAGATGGGGAATGGAGCACCGACGGAACGCGAAGACGGGAGGGGATGGGAACGCCACGAGGTAGCTCTTTTGCTTGTCAACGTCCGCCACGTTTCCCACACCCGAAGATCCGGGCGACTCCGCCGGGATCCGAACTCCGACCGCCTTGGTGGGAGTCACGTAGTCTGACCACTAGGCCACCACTGCCGTCAAGGAAGGGAAACGAAAAGTTATATTCAATTCTCATGATTAACTACAACTTCAGTTCAATAATGTTTTTATACAGATACAATAATGATTTAAATAATATCAACTAAGGGCTGCGATGACTACATAGATGATACAGTACAACAAAATTTGAAATCCGACGTGTTATCAAGGCAAAAGAAAAGTTTACAAAGCTGTTTACTTAATTAAAGAATTTCTAGACAAAAAAAGATATGAAATAAGACGCTTAATTTGCTAGCAATTGTAAAGTGTTACTGTGTTGGATATATTGTAAGTATTTTATTTGTATACAGTGCCAGATCCTTTACTATAATATTGTAATAATAATTTCTTACGACTTGGAGAAGTTAGAATAAATAAATAAAAGGAACCACTTATAAATAAACGTCAGAGGCGGCAGCGTCTAGAAGGGAAGCTGTTTGAGCCGGCTGGAAGGACGGATTGATGGATAGTTAGTTGGGGGCTCATTACCAGATATACTGAGCTCCTTGGAACAGTATCAACTGGGGGTTTTGTATGTTGATCTGATCGTATTTTCATAATGACACTCTCTTTGGCTCTGAACAGCCAATACGGTCACAGTTCTCTTCTTACTACAGCTATTATTAAGTTTTCTAATAGTAAGTATATGGTAAGGTGGGTATTATAGTTTTCAGCCAATAAACATTGTGCCAGTGGCAATAAATATTTTTAATTGGCTGCCTTATGGCACTCAGAACTTATGTGTACACTTAATTAATTTTGATTGGTTGCTAAGGAAATGGAGAATGCGTTGGAGTGTAGTCTCCAAAGAAGTACGATCAGCTGATGTGATGTAGCCCCGCCCGGGATATCTCTCCGCCCAAGGGAGCGTATAGGCAGAGCTGTGGCGGCTGCACGTTATCATGGACCACGCCCTCTGCATCACCAGAGACAGCAATGCACATGCACATGTCAGCTGTAAACCACAGTGATAACGGCCAGGCACCGAGTCGCAACTGTGAGCTTTGGAGACTGGAAGGAAACGAGATCTGAAACACAGCGCGTGTTGCTGTGCTGGTCCCGGACAGTTACGAAACTGTACTCCGAGGGTCTGGCGTGGGCGGAGAAGCACAGAGGAGTTCCCACAGGAAGTCGCTGACACATCATCGCACAGCTGTTCTCTATCTGTTATGAATTAAATATAGTGTTATCATTCATTGTAGTTCCGACAAACACACACACGCACACACACGCACTCACGCTGCACGAGTCGGTGTGAACGCAGAACCAAGCATGTCCCTTGTTCCCTCACAGTTTTGTAAGTGCCTGCCAAGACATCCGTGAGTTGTTTTTATTACACTTTCATCTGACACAGTCGGACCAAATACTGAACCACTCCTCATCAACGTTCACTTAGTGTCCGTTTTACAGGAGAGAAACATATATTCCAAAGTTGTGAAAATATTAAAAAATAATCATCTGTATTCAAGTAAGCATTATTCTGTCCTTAGTTTGAAATTACTGCTGAATACGTACGCTGAAAATATGCGTGTTGGGATGTTATCTGTCACGTGTATGTATGTACAGTTTTAGGTTAAAAGTCACTTGGAGAATATGGCTTTTTAGATTTAATGTAAATTATAACCTACTCATCACTGGGCCACAGATTACATATACGAGCCACCTCATTTAAGTTCATGCCAAAACCTGAAATACTACGTATTATTAAGACATATTAAAATTGATTACTGATAATGAGCTATTATGGCAAGGCTGGGTAATTAATTATACTTTTTTTGGTGAACCGATTAGACAACTATTTCCAAGTTGAGTTGGGAAGCTGAAGACGAAGGCGTCAGAAGTACGCCATGAAGATACAATATAGGCGTCAGAAGTACGCCATGAAGATACAATATAGGCGTCAGAAGTACGCCATGAAGATACAATATAGGCGTCAGAAGTACGCCATGAAGATACAATATAGGCGTCAGAAGTACGCCATGAAGATACAATATAGGCGTCAGAAGTACGCCATGAAGATACAATATAGGCGTCAGAAGTACGCCATGAAGATACAATATAGGCAAAAACAAGACGTCCCAGCATTTCCACCCCGATACACGATGGCGGCGCGTATAGCAGTGTAAAAATGCACTACTGGCTAACAACACGGTGTACTTACATTATAGTCTAGTAGCGGTTTCTTCACACTTTCGAATAAAATATTTGAAAAATCACCCCATGTATTACGTGTTTAGTTATTTTCTAAATATACCATGTATCACAAACGTTTCACACCTCTGTTAACATAAAAGTGTATTAGTTATCGTTATATTAAAGTCTTACGTATATTGTATTTATACATTATAATAAATATGAATACAAACAGTGAGAACACATGTGTGTTAGTAACGCCTAGTAAGATATAGTAACGCCTAGTAAGATATAGTAACTCCTAGTAAGATATAGTAACGCCTAGTAAGATATAGTAACGCCTAGTAAGATATAGTTGTCGTTGATAGTATTTAAAAATTATTTCTGATATGAATTCAGACACCACTTTATTTGACAGATTATTTTGAAACTGTTCATTTTAATATTTATATATCAATTAGAAAGAGAATAATGCCATATCATTCAAACTACATTCCGTTTTATCAATAATAACTAAACACACGTGCAGTATGGATCAAGAAATATATATTTTATTAATTTGCTATTTGATCTTACTTTAGATTCCTATACGTATCTTTATACGAATGAATGTAGTGATTTAAACTATTTCACCCACATCTCAGGAACTATATAACTACTACCCAGGGAGGACGGCAAACGAATATTACAGTAAAGGAAAACAAGCAATTATGGCGTTTAAGAAGAGAACAGTATTAACTAAAATAATTTGAGATTTTATAAAGATATCTTATTTCCAAAACGATCCGTTTTCGTGTGAATTAAAAGTTGAACTCAGTACACACCCAGTGATAATTTGCTGTTATACACATTTTCGTCGTTTGTGAGATAACGCGATACGAACTAAATAAGACTTACAGTCTTCAAATGTTTTTCATTGTTACCAAATATTGTTTGTCATTATGGCTTTGGAATACAGCCAAAATTCGCAGGCCTATTTCTTGAAAGGTTCGTTACTATCTTCCAAATTTTTACTGACTCTACTTAAATTTTCAAAATGTTATTGGGGTGTACGAAAGTTCCTCTTACTATTCGACTGATTTGGAACAAAATTTTTTTTACCATTGTCGGGAGCACAATATTTTGGCTTACTGATCCGCCAATTCGAGGGATTGTACAACTGAAAATTCTAATGGCTGGTTGCGCCATCGTAGTTCGAAAATCGATCCGAGATCGCATCTAAGATCAGCACAGGAAAATTTTGCACCATTCGAGTTCAGAGCTGGACTGGAGATCGAGATGAAATTAATTTCGAACCGCCGAAATTGACGGTTCGAAATCTCGATCCGAGATCAGCATGCATCATCGACAAATGTAGTTTGAAAATACGCTAACAGTTAGAATTACATTCGATTGTTTTCTTCGGAAATTAAAACAACATTATACGCACTTGAATATTATTCAGTAAAATTCATACAACAATAATTCACTTAAAACAGATAAAAAATCGCACATCTATTTGTATGTTTAATGAAAAATACGCCTACTTCCATGACGTCATATATTACGAACCAATAGCAAATTTGTCTCATACTTAATATCGATTTCTCACTTTGGAACCAAGATCGAAGAATCGGAGATCCAAAATCATGAAATGTCTTTGGCGCTACACTTTTACATTGGAACCAAGATCAAACTGGATAATGTTTCGGAACTAGGATCATTCGATCTCGGATCGGAGAAGATGTTGGTGCAACCGTGTATAAGACGCTACAAAACACTACACGACTGTCATAAAATTTGATACACTAATGAAGAAGTTTATTCATGTCAAAGGATGTACGGCCACTTTTACAAAATTGTGACCTGATAACCGTACAGCTTATGAGTTACTATAATAATTTTGATAGGAAATAGAAAATAAAATACAGGTGCATTATAAGAAATAATATCTCTCTGTCGTACATTTCTTATTTACAAGGGGCCACAGTGGCTGAGCGGTTAGCCTGCTCGTCTCACACCAATGTGATCCGGGTTCAATTCCTGGCCAGGTAACTCCGAACTTTCGCACGAGGGAATCGTTCTGGACGATGCCGTTGGTCGGCGTGTTTTCTCGGAGATCTCCCATTTCCCCCGCCCTTTCATTCCGGCGCTGCCCCATACTCACTTCACTCTCTAAAAAGCTCGATGTTAAAAGCCGCCCAAATCTCTTTATTCACTCACTCTTATTCACACACACACATCACACACCTACACACATTTTAGTTCCGTACCGGGACTCCAAATGAAACAGTGATTCATACAAAAATGGTATTACTGTAAGAGGGAAATAATACTGTTGAGGAGTCAGTCTTATAGCATTATTTATTCGTGAGATACGAATGCTAACATCAGCATCTCAAATGGCACCACGTATCCGTCAGTAAAGCTTGTCAAGACCTATTCCGTTATGTGATCCCTTGCGGCGCGATTGTGCATCACGGTACAGTGCATTATGACGTTGGCGCTCTGCGTTTGATGTAGATATGATGTAAACAGTGCAGGTACCAGAGTTGTGTAACCCATTCCACAGAGGTCGCGCTCAGAGGAAACAAAGGAACACACATGACGTGACAACTCTCAATCAGTCATAGGTGTGCAGTCGATTGCCGTACACCGCAGGGTGAGAGTCGCAACGGAGATGTACTCCAACAACGAGGAGGTTGAACTTGGTTTGCTCACTCGTCGTTCATTCTGTTGAAGGTCGCCGTAATGCTATTCAGACTGAACAACTCTACAGAGAGCGATATCCTGACAAGACTCCGCCCTCCAAACGGATGTTTTCCCTCCTCGTTGGGAAGTTTTGTGTAACGGACAATTTGAACCCACAGCAACGCAATCGCCGTAGAACTCGCGCAGATGAGCTACCGTGATTGCTGTTCTCGCTGCTGTAGCAGTTAATGTACCCGTCAGCACACGCCAACTTGGTGCTGACATTGGCATTCCGGAAACGAGTGCACAATGCATTCCTAAGCGGGATAAGTTCGATCCCTATCATGCACACTTACAGCACCATAATTGTACGGGGATGAGTTCCAGAATCATGTAGAGCTCTGTTACAGGGCGCAGCATCAAATTATCACCAATCCGAACGTTTTTCCGCATATTCTATTAACAGATGAATCGTCGTTATCCAACTCAGGCCAAGATAACACGAGGAACAGTCTCGAGTGGGCCGTCGAGAACCCACAGGGGCTTTGACAGGTGGGCCATCAGCGTCAGTGGAGAGTTAACGTCTGGTGTGCGATGGTTGGCAATATGGTTATTGGGGCCTTATTTCTTGAATGGTAACCGGAACGGCAGGGAGTAGGCCACCTTCATGCAAACAATTCTTCCTGGTTTTCTGAAGAAGATACCTCTAAGGAACATATTGCTAACATGGTACCAGCAAGATGGATGCCCAGCACACAATGTCGTGTACGCACATCGTGTTCTGGATCTAAAATATCCTGGTAGGTGGATTGGTCGTGGAGGACCGGTAGAATGGCCTGCACGGTCTCCTGACCTTAACCCCTGGACTTTTTTTTTGGGGTTACCTCAAGGGCACTTTCTAGCGAGATATTGCAACAACTCCTGAGAACATGCAGGGGCGTATTGTGAGTGCTTGTAATACTCTTCAGTAGGCAACACTGGAGGAATCAGTGTTTTTAATACATCCAGCGAATGAATTTGTATATCACTCGCAATGGTCACCACTTTGAGCATGTAATGTGGATGCTCTACCCCTCGATGTACCCATATGGAGAGTACTACAAACGGGCAGTAGATACATAGATACATGGCGCCATTTATAAATCTAATGTTAGTACTCATATCTCACTAATAAGTGATGGAATAAGGCTGACTCCCCAGCAGTTGTATTATTTCCCCTTTCCAATTATTCAATTTTTGTATGAAACACTTTTCTATTTGGAGCCCTGGTATGTGAATGGTCATGAAAAATGTGACACGCTGTAAACATAAGAATCCTTGCGCAGTTAGGAAGATGCTCAAAACTATTTTCGAAGGAATTAAAAATACTCAAAGAAAAAAACCGAAAAATCATAGAAACTCTTATGAACAATACAAGCGGACACATTACGCACGTAGTTACGAAACGAAACTATTATTTAAAATTTTAAGTTGTCAAATTTATATATATATATATATATATATATATATATATATATATATATATATATATATATATATATATATATATATATATATATATTTACTTCTTTGCTTTTATTTTCCACAAAAATTTTTGTTATATTTTGCATAATTTTTTTATTGTGTAAACATTGGATTATATATGTTAATGTATAAAGGTTAAAATTTATATTTATATATTATATTTGCTATTATAATATGCTGTCCAGAAATTATTAATGTTAAAATGCATCTATTTGGGGTAGTACATTATTTTTAATCAGTTATACTGTATAAAGCAAATCATTCTTTCTTTATCGCTAATACTCATTAAATTATTTTTGATGTTTCCTTTCGTAAATGTGTCGTTATTCGTCATAATCGTCTGCATCAACATAATTATATTTCCATTTATGTACACATGTTCTAACAATGTCTTGTTCTAAATGTAACTAGAGTTTACTAAAGTTAATTAACCAATTTTTGTTCGCATTGATTTTGTTTTCCTTTTCTAATTCTAATAAATTTTTATTTCCCATGATGTTACATTAAACAGTCAGAAAAAACATAACTATTTTATGAATCATCTGTAAAATTTTCCATTTATTAGAAACTGGTATAAAAATGCACATTTGCAAACATTTTTAGCATCTTTATTAACTGTAAATAATTCCAATATATCACATTTTTGTTCTTACCGTAAATCTTTGTTAAAATAATTGGAAATTGTTGTTGTACACAATAGGTCAATTTTCTTATTTTTCAATTAGTAAACAAAACATTTCCTTACTAATTCATAAAATATTCTTATTTTATAGCCTACTATAATAAGTAGGGCCTAATATTGCACAGAGCTGCTGTAGGAGTTTTGGTAATTCTTTAGATGAAAGTGGCTCTGAAGTTCTCTCCGAAACTTCGTCCATTTTTAAAGTTGTTAAAAATCTGAATAAAACTGAACTACTGAATAATTTTTCAATTGTAGTTTGCGCTTTGTTATTCCCGGTGGACCGTGCTGCTGAAGGACGGAGGCTTGTCAATCTCTCCAACGTGTCTTCATGAGGTCTGCGTGTCTCGGAAGTTGATATTAGCTGACGTGTTTCGCAGCCACAGGCAGTTGCCATGTTCTTCCCGGTGGACCGTGCTGCTGAAGGACGGAGGCTTGTCAATCTCTCCAGCGTGTCTTCATGAGGTCTGCGTGTCTCGGAAGTTGATATTAGCTGACGTGTTTCGCAGCCACAGGCAGTTGCCATGTTCTTCCCGGTGGACCGTGCTGCTGAAGGACGGAGGCTTGTCAATCTCTCCAGCGTGTCTTCATGAGGTCTGCGTGTCTCGGAAGTTGATATTAGCTGACGTGTTTCGCAGCCACAGGCAGTTGCCATGTTCTTCCCGGTGGACCGTGCTGCTGAAGGACGATGGCTTGTCAATCTCTCCAACGTGTCTTCATGAGGTCTGCGTGTCTCGGAAGTTGATATTAGCTGACGTGTTTCGCAGCCACAGGTAGTTGCCATGCTCTCTTTGTGTTGGCTACCAGCCACGTTGCTTGCGCAGGAGCACGAACAATAAGTGAACTGCAGCGACGACGAGATGAACCTCAAGGTCATCGCACAGCCTCGCACGATTGTATCTTCCGTACCTCGTGCTCGGTGTGACCAATTTACGTGAGGAAGTGTCTCTGAATAAATGTACAAAAATTACCAGCGTAATACCACATTGTGACATAGTCTATTTCAAATTACATGTAGGCAAAAACAAAAAAAATATTAGTTTTCGCAGCCTGAAATATTATTAACTCTTCTACCCTACAGTTACTTATCATACTTTATATGAATATGTATAAGCATATACAGCGTGTTAAGGAAACATGTGTACAAACTCGGGCACGTGATTCGTGACCAGAAAAGAGGAATATTAATATAGGACACCCATGGTCCATCTCAAATAGTAAGGGCTGTAGCAGCCCCTAAATGCAGTGGGCGACAAGGACATTACATGGGATATTAGGCAAAGTACTTGCATTAGAAGAACACAAATTGGTACACGGAGCAAGTAAACCAAGATCTCGGATACACGGTAGGTATGGTCGATCGTACACACCACCACCATGTAAATAATAGGGGTTGGCACACTTTGATTGCATGCAACACGTACACCGTGAGGTTAAATAGATTGTGAATACCAATGGGATGAAGCGGGACGACGTAAGTAGCAAATAAGCTTCCCCTGTTGCAACTCCCTAGGACCCACCGTTTCCGGTTAAATCGCAAACAAAGGGTATATTGGTAGCACTAGCATGGCCTAGTGAGTAGGCAACCCTTCTCACACCCGAAAGGATATTCAGTGGAGAGTCCCCGTCGAATGCGTGATATGAAGAGAGTGCGGCGGCACGTGACAGCGAGGTCTTGAGAGCCGATGAAGATGATTGAGGTGAGTATGGAGCTGCACCGGAATGAAAGGGCAGGGCAAACGGGAGAACCCCGTGACGAACCGGGTTTAAATTCCCGGCCGGGTCACCCCCGGATGTTTGTATGTGGGCATCGTGCCGGACGATGCCGCTGGTCGGCGGGTTTTCTCGAGGTTCTCCCTCTTGACCTGCCTTTTCATTCCGGCGCAGCTCCACCTGAATCACCCTCGCCAGCTCTCAAGACCTTGCTGTTAGGTGCCGCCGCACTCTCTTCACGCATTAGGAGCAGATATATAATGGGGGTTCTGGACCACCCCACATTTTCATCGAAAATCGTGGTTTTTTGCTTCAAAATCAAGGTTATTTGCTCCAAAATCATGGTATGAAATTTAAGAAACTAAGGATTCTAAAAACAAGAAAATTTGCCCCAAAATCAAGCAAATTTACCCCAAAATTAAGCAATTTCACCCCAAAATCAAGATTTTTTTTGTTGAATTTCAGCCCCTAAAAAATCCTGCATGAATAGTGAGCGCAAAATTTTGACCCAAAATTTCATAATTTTTCCTCGAATTTCAAGCAATTTCACCCCAAATTCAAGCAAATTTCTCGCTTTTTAATTAATTTTTTAAGTTTTCTAGAAATAGCAATTTTGCAAGCGAGCAATCTAAATAAAGCAAATTTAAGACAAAATCAAATGAAAATATTAAAAAGATTCAAATCAATAGAAATTTAAATATTTTTTAAGCTAACTCTATATCATGCACAGACTTTCCATTTTGCATTTCTTTTAACTCTTTATA
Organism: Dryococelus australis; assembly: GCA_029891345.1. Classification (NCBI taxonomy): domain Eukaryota; kingdom Metazoa; phylum Arthropoda; class Insecta; order Phasmatodea; family Phasmatidae; genus Dryococelus; species Dryococelus australis. Next base: position 6,351,127 of record CM056997.1, read on the forward strand.
CATTATAAAAACTCCCTTCTCATTTATTAGTTTCAAAGAATTGTTATCAAGTATCTTGACATAACACTCTGGAAATGACGTTTAAAGATTACCATCTAGAATGCAATTAATATTTTTACCAAACTTAGACTCATTAATTTGAAAATCTGTAGCAGTAAAATATTTATTTGTTTCTAGACCTTGTAGTTTGATGAATTCAAGCGAATTGTTCAACTTGTTGAGCAGTGATTCCATTTTTCGTGTTGTTTACAAAGAAACAAATTATTAAAGAAAAATATTTTCTTCATTCTCTCAGTAAATTATTTTTCTTATTAAATAAAAAAAAATGAAAAATCAGGAAAGCAAAGCAAAAAATGTGGCGAAGTATTAAACATTGATTGTTTTTCGCCACATAAACACACCTATAAAAATGTTTTCGAGAATATGTTAAAAATAAATATGTGGTAAAAAAAGAGAAAATACTATGCGAATGTGGAAAATATGTTAACAGTGCTTATCTCAAAGAGCACAAAAATACTAGAGCACAGAATACAACATTATATATTCTAAATGAAATTCAAAATGGTAAATATCCGACAGAAAAATGCACAGTATGTAATGAGAATAAATCATTAAAATTATTCTCTCCTCATAAAACCACAAGGACAAACACACATCAATATGCAAAAAATGTTATGAGAAATATTACCACAACAAGAAGTAAGATAGTTAAAACAATGTAACTTTTTTTCAATAATTTAAACATTTTATAGACTTCATTTTCCAATATAGTTACTATTTCTACAGCTCTTCATTATCTATAATATTTTGAAGTCTTCAATAATTGGTTTCCATACTAAATAGACAATAAAAATGACATTGTGCAATATCGTGGTTGAGTTGGGCGAGGAGAGTTTGGGAGAGTTGAGAATTATAGGTAGAGATTTAAAAACTAAATATTGGTGCACGCTACGAATAGCTGATATAATTTCATCTATTATAAATAAATTAAAAAAAAAAGCAAATGTAACTTAAATTTACCGTTCTCATATGCCACTGTTAGAGAACTACACAGGATAAAAATGTATTTAAAAAAAATATTTCCATTCTCTAATAATGTATTTAAAAAGCCTAGCAATAAAAGAAAACGGATAACATAATGGATAAAAAAGATATTTTTACAAATTTACAGTTATCAGATACCAATATCAATAAATTATATTAACAAGATAGAAGCGAATTAAAATAAATATTCCCCTATTGTTATGATGTGTTTGTTATCAAAAGAAATAGAAGAACCAATGGAAATTACGCAGTGAATACAGCTTTTAAAACTAGAATATCAATATAAAACATTGAACATTTTTAAATTTAGTACAGCCTATTTATTTTTTGGTTTCAATAAAAAAAATAAGGTACGTGAGAAAATACATGAATATCTTATAAAATTTAGGGGGTTGTAAACCAGCATTAAATTATATATCAATTGTTATAAGCAAGAAAATAATCAAGTTGAATTATTTTCATTTCAATCACCAAATTATACAATATTGAATGATGGAGATATTAAAAGAATTTATAAATACATAATACAAGGAATAATTACAAATATTTCAGAATTACAAAATAGTGGTTCGGGATGGACTTTAGATAGAATAATGAGGATACAATTAACAATAAATAAGTATAATCCATTAAATAGATCATCATATGTTGAACTACCCGAATTTATAAAGATTAAAAGCATGCATAAATGTAAAAAAAAACGACCAAAAATGATTTCTTTGGGCTGTAAAATCTACACTATTTCCAGCAGAAGGCCATTCATTCAAAGTAACCAAGTATAAAAATGTTGGGCGTACTATTGATAAAGCAATAGATGAATTAGAATATCCAATTAAAATTGATGATATACCAAAAATAAAAAATCAAATTGATATATCCATAAATGTATACTTTATTGAAGATGAAGGAAAGAAATTCATGGTAAATACACTAAAACTAACAAAAAGTAAAAAAAAAAGAACTCGCATTATTGTTGGATTAACGATTTCTCAAGGTTAGTTTCGGCACAAAAAGATAATCATAAATGTAAAGTTTATATATGTGATATGTGTCTTTAATTATTTTATTCTCAAGAAAAATTAAATCAACATACTGAAGATTGTTCTAAAAATGAAGCTGTAAAAATAACTTCACCCCCAAAAGGAGAGCAAATAAAATTAGAACATTTAAAACACACCACGAAAGTACCATTCACAATATATGCTGATTTTGAATCAATTTTAAATAAAATACCAACAACTATAGCAAATACAAAAGAAATCTATAAATGTAAACTAATAAAAAAATATACAGTTTTAACAGAAGACGATATCGACAATGGTTTTTACAAAGAAATACTCAAAGAAAGATATAATATTATTAATGATCAAATAAATAACATTGATTTAAAATAGAATGACGTATCATATACTATGAAATATCAATTACATGAAGCATCTGATTTTTGCTATTATATTGTATCTGCTTATGGTGAGTATAAGTCGCCAGTTATATATCGTGGCCCAGATGCGCATACAATATTTATACAATCAATAAAAATAGAAGTAGATGAGATTGGTGAAATATATTCTCAAATTGAGCCAATGCACAAAAGAAGAAAAAGTATTATATAGGAAATCAAAAGATGTACTGTATGCGAATGTGAATATACGGAGGAAAATAATAAACTACATCATGATCACATAAGTGGAAAATTCATTAATCAAACATGCAACAATTGTAATATAAAATTAAAATTACTAAATCTTGTACCAAATTATTTTCCTAACTTAGCTGGTTATGATGCTCACTTATTTATTAAAGAGCTAGGATATGATGATGAAAATATAGAATTAATTGTAAATAATGAAGAAAAGTTTATAACTTTTGGGCAAAAACACAGAAAATTTAAAAATGAGATTTATAGACACATTTAAATTTATCGCCAATAGTTTAGATAATTTATCATCTAATTTAAGTAAACATAAGATGAAACACACACAAAAACAATTTCACTAGAACAAGTTGATTTAGTTATAAGAAAGGGTGTTTACCCATATGATTATATGGATGGTTGGAAGAAATTTGAAGAAACTGAACTTCCACTAAAATGCGAATTTTACAATAAATTAAACGAAAATAGTATATCTGATGATGAATACAAACAAGCAAAAAAATACATAGAACCAATTTTACTATAAACAATCTTGGCGAATGCCATGATTTATATTTAAAAAGTAATGTATTATTGTTAGCAGATATAGTCGAAAATTTTAGAAACACAAGTATAGATTCATATGATTTAGACACTGCATGGTATCTTACAGCACCAGATTTATCATGGGATGCAATGTTAAAAATGACTAAACAACCACTAGATTTATTACATAACTATGGTATGATTTAAATTATTAAAAAAGGAATTCGAGGTGGTATTTCATAATGTTGTAAGCAATATGTTAAAGCAAATAACAACTATTTGGATGATTAAAATCCAAATCAAGAATCATATTATTTAGCATATCTCGATGCGAATAATTTATGTGGTTGGGCAATGTCGCAGCAATTGTCATATAGTGGTTTCGAGTGGGTGAGTATGCATTAAATTACTCATATTATTGGAGTGAAAAAATATTATATTTGGAGAATGATTCTGAGTATGGTTATATATTAGAAGTTGATTTAGAATAGCCACAAGAACTACATAATTTACATAAAGATCTTCCATTTTGCTCAGAAAATAAGGTAGTTCCAAAGAGAAATCAATTTAAATTGTTAACAACTTTAGATAACAAACAAAAGTATGTAATTCACTATCACAACTTGAAACAGTGTCTAAATAATGGATTAAAACTTACTATTAACATTTGATCAGTCTGATTGGTTGAAGAAATATTCTGATTTGAATACAGAGATGAGAACTGCTGCAAAAAATGATTTCGAAAAAGATTTTCATAAGCCCATGAATAATTCAGTGTTTGGTAAAACTATGGTAAATATTAGAAACAGAGTTGATATAAAACTAGTATCAGATTCCGGAAAATGTGAAAAATTAGTAGCAAAACTAAATTTCAAAAGAAGTACTATATTTAATTAAAATCTTACAGCTATAAACATGAATAAAACTAATCTAAAATTTAATAAGCCTATTTATGTGAGCATGTCAATTTTGGACATATCGAAAGAATTAATGTATGATTTTCACTACAAAGTGATGAAACCAAAATATGGTGATAAAATTGTACTATATTATCAAGATACCAATAGCTATATGTATAACATAAAAACAGAAGGTTTTTATGAAGACATGAAGACAATGCTAGATAAATTTGATACAAGTGATATTCCAAATGACAATATTTATAACATGCCTCAAATAAATAAAAAAGTTTTGGGAAAGATGAAAGAGGAATGTACTGGGAAAATGATGAAAGAATTTGTTGGTTTACGTGCAAAAGATGTATGCTTATAGAGTTGGCGATAAAGAAAAGAAAAAAAATCTAAAGGTGTGAAAAAATGTGTTGTTAATATGAGGATTACATTGGAAGACTACAAGAATTGTTTGTTTAATGAGAAAATCCAATGTAGAACAATGAATTTGATAAGGAGTGAGAAACACAAAATATATACAGTAGAAGGTGATAAAATTGCATTAAGTCATTGTGATAAGAAGAGAATTATACTAGAAAATAAAATTGATACACTGCCATATGGATATGAAAATTTATAATTTTATTAATGAGATGTGGGTGCATTTTGCATACCACCTAGAGAAAAATTACATATTTTATTAATGAGAGATGCGATGAGTAAGAAAAAATACTAAAAATCATATGATGAATTCGGTGTTAGTGAATCACCAACACTTAGTGATATACAAAAATAATTCATCCCACCTATTTCTGAAAGAAAAATTTTATATTTTGGAGATATTAAGGCGCCCCTAAAACAGGGACACGTTTATGTTTTCTAATAAAATAGCAGAAATTTAAACATCTTTTATTTCCAAAACAATGTCAATATCAGAACCATCAAAATCCATAAAATTTCCATTTTCGTCTCTAATTTCAAGAACAATGTTATGAAATTACTCATTATTGATCTTATAAAAAATTGTATATGGGGGCTTATAAATAACATAGTCTCTAAAACCAAACATAGATTTTGGTGGAAAACTAGCCATAATATTAGTCTATAAGTGACTAGATTCATCAAATTATTTTTAACATGCCATGCGCCAAGTCACAATAAACATTGATTGTTTTATATGTTGGAAAAAATTAGGCAAATTAGTTCCCATGACAACTTTGTCTTTTTCAATAGTTAATTTTCTTTCAAAACCGAGAATATCAGATAAGTGATCATCAAGTTTAATATCAAACTTGGTTTTAATTGTTATTCTATTTTTTACATTAGTCTGTTGTTATTTCAGTGTTGTTTGTTGAAAATGGCTCAATCGAATATATAGCTTCTTTCACAGATTCAACATCATATTTGACCTCCGGGAATATTTATAGTGGTATTTTTTATCAATAGGACTCATTTTTTCAATTGCAGTTATAGTATTATTCGCCACATTTGGAGTTAAAATTTTTGCATGAAAACTAATTAATGCTATCTATTTATCTTTATGAATTATATCATAGTGAAGTTTCTTCTTTAGAATAGAACAATTGTTTGTTAACTTGAAAACTTTATTATTATCAATTTATTACAAAAATTATTGTAATTAAATGAAAGAAGTTGACTGGGGTGTTGGTGTTTTAATTTCTGAGGAAACTTCCAAGAATAAAAAAGGTGGCGAGTTATTGCCCGATAATATTGGCGAGTTCATAGTTGGTCCTAATAATTTCAGAAAATCAAATTTGATGAAAAATTATATTTATAATATGGGGTGGTTTAATTTAATAAATTACTTGTTTGCTCTAAAAGTTTGAATCAACCAAAACATATTCAATTACAAGATGTTTTTGAAGTGATAACCAAAAAATTTATTGAACAAATTGCACATTTTAAAAATAATACTGAAGCAATGAATCCTTTAGATCAATGCAAAAACAAATCTCTAATTGTATTTGACGATGTTATTTTAGATAATCAAGATATGATTCGTGAACATTTAACAAGAGGACGACACAAAAATATTATGTTTTCTATTTGGCTCAAACTTATTCCAGAGTGCCTAAACAATTGGTAAGAGACAATACAAATTTCTTGTGTATATTTAGACAAGATGATAAGAACTTAAAACATATTTATAATGATTTTATTGGTGGAGATATGCCTTATGAAAAATAAAAAAAAAATGTGTGGAAAATGTTGGGGCGAAGATTATGGTTTTATTACAATAAATATGAATAGAAAAACCATGGATGGTAAGTACAGAAATATAATTAAAGAGTTCATTATATTTTTAAACTTTTTGTATGTAAATGAATACTTATGTAATTATTCTCGCTATTACAAATAACATTTTTGCACTATCAAAAAAAAGAGTATCAGACAATATGTGTTATCAACCTTTTAAATAAATATGTATATCTAGAAGGTGGTGCAAATTCGCTTTCAAAAATTGAGACTGAAAAGTACACAACTACATTAAGAATATTTCAAGAATATCACAACCTCTCTTCATTTGACGGTAAACTCAATGAAGATACACTTAATATAATCAACAAGCCAGGATGTGGTGTTAAAGATGAGATAATTGTGGACCTTTCATCAACAGTAAAATGGACTAAAAACTCATTAAAATGGAACTTCGCATATGCAAATAAATAAATTACAAATTTAGCAAAAGAGGCTTTTAAAATTTCGCAAAAACACACAAATTTGAAATTTGTTTACGATAAGAATTCTCCAGATATACTTATATCATGTAAACAAGGCCTACATAATAAACATAGGTTGCGCGGAATTTGTCCTTATACATTATATCCATTTGGTAGTGCACTGGCTCATGCACATTTTCCAAATAAACATAATAGCCTCGTTGAAATTCACATCAATAAGCAGGAATATTTGCATAATGATGGTAAAGCATTATGAAAATAAAATTAATTTACTAGCGGTTTTGATCCACGAAATTGGACATGCATTAGCTCTTCAACATACAAATGATAAAAATGCAATCATGTTCCCAATTCTCAAAAATGATTTGGTTGACTTGCAACCAGACGGTATTCAAAATATTCAAAACTTTTATCGGCCACCACTACAAAATAATTTTAATGAACATAAACCAATTGATTTATGCAAAGACGAATATATATATATATATATATATATATATATATATATAATAATAATAATTCTTGATGGTGAATTGTAAGTTTTTTACAGTAAAAATGTTTGGATAAAAAGCTTGGCAGACAAGAAAATAATCAATAGGCCATTTTCGATAAGAAATTTGTTTCGGTTTCTACCGACCAATTCCAATTTTTTTTATATATATTCCAAAGACCACCAGGCTAGTTAGTCCTATTTGTTGACGAAAAAATGTATATGGTTGATTATCCTAGTTATAATCTTATTGGTTGTTATAAGAAAAACCGCTTCATTTGGATTAAGAGGCGAATACAAAATAAATGCTGTTTTTAATTCATATTCGGGGAAAACTTTTATATTTTATGAAAAGACGTATTATGCTGAAATAGATTAATGTCGTTTCCAGATTTAAAAAAAAGCATGGTCTAATTACTGGGAAATTTCCTAATTTACCAAATATGATAGACTCAGATTTTAGATACACAAATGGTTTACTGTATTTTTTTAGTAATGAAACTTCCATGGAATATAATGAATTTACAAAAAAATTGACAAGAGTTGGCAAAAATAGCATTGCATTGTTTGGTATAAAGAGCGAATCATATAATGAAATTATAAATAAAATGAAATATATTGTCAGTGACTTAGGAAATTTAACTCCTTAAGAGCTATATAATTCAATGAATTTGGTTTATATTCTTTAATATAATTTTCTTAAATTTTTCAGAAGTTACCCCATTTGAAAAATTTTATTCGCTTCTTCTTCTTTTTATAAAAAATAAGTGAATATAAGCCTGATTCATTAAAAAATATGGTATGTGGTTCCATATTTGAAGGAAGCCCAGTTTTCGAGCGTCCTTTAATATTTTCAAAATGCAGCTGATCATCATATACATGGTTTTGAACATTATTTGTAGGTTTCTGTCATATGGAGAATCGGGTGATGTAAATCACATACACCAGTCGACTTTCAAAATAATACATGTTTTGTTAATGAATTTGGGCTGTTTCAATTTATAGCCACATCTAAAATGCAAATGGCTGAAAAATTTCAAGACTGGCTATATATAGTTAATTTCAAGACTGGCTATGTATAGTTAATTTCAAGACTGACTATATATAGTTAATTTCAAGACTGGCTATATATAGTTAATCTGTGTATTTCATGAACATTCTTATTACCACCACCTCTCCATCAGCATAAAGAGACTTTTTTTTTTAAAGTTAAATTATCGCCTTTGTTAACATCAAAAGGCCTACTGTGATCTATTTTTGTATTGCTCTTGAAAACGGCCAAATTATTATCAAACATGAGAATATCCGTAACTATTTTATAAACAATACAATCCATCAAAAAAGTAAAGAAAATCTGATCATTTTATAAGTGAAAAACATTAGTTATTTTATACCACTCTGCATGTAAATAAAATATATGAGGTTTTTTTAAATTTTGTAATTTAAGATCTAATTCTTTATCAGAATCTTCTTTGATTTTTTCAACTTTCATATCAACAAGTGTATGGCAATAATTCAAAATTGCTTTGTTGAAATCTTGCAATATATCGGTTATTTCTTTATCGAGATAGCTTTTATTGGCGGCATCTTTCCCATCAATAGGATCAGCCATATTATTAATTCTGTGGTTTTGAATAGAAATATAGTTGTATAAGCAAAAACTTTACTTATTTGATCTCGTAAAGCAGAAACGATGGTATTATGGTATTATATCTTGAATCTAGATATGTTTTTAAATCAGGAACACTAGTGTTGTATTTTGATTCGAACTCTTTTTTTAATGCATAATCAAACCAATAGTTTTATATTTTTAATTCTTCATCTTTTTTTAATGTTTGTTTTGCATTATTTATTCGTTTTATATAATCAGCAATAGTGTTGCTGAATTGAAAATATACATCTTATTTTAAAGCATAATCAGCTATTTATTTATTTTAAAATATTTTATTAACTGTATCTTTTCCATCAAGAGAGTCAGCTATATTAACAATTCTTTGTCCAAAAAATGAGACAAACGATTTTGTAAAATAAAAAACAAGTGCTCAATTCGCTTTGTAAAGAAGAAACACTCGAATTGCATTTTGAATCTAGATATTTTTTAAAAAATCTTCAGCAATACTGTCAAAGTTTTTATTTAAAGATTCGACTAATGGTTTCCCGAATATATTGGTCATTTAATAATATAGAAATTATATCCCGAAACTTAAATTCACTCTCGAAAAAAAAAAGTGTAAAACAATTCAACATAAATGTCCACAGATAACTGAATTAAAATTCTGAATTCGATCATTGTAATAAACATTATTGTTTTTGAAATAATAAATTAAATTATTAGGAATATTGCCATCAAATAAATCGAAATAATAAACATTATTATTTTCTCTAAAATAGCAAACCCAATGAGTGCCAGGATTTGTTGAAATATCAAAATTAACCACAGAATACACATTTTTGAGCATATTTTTTGGTAGTTCGTCAATCATATAAACAATTCTGAAATTTTTAATATTAAATTTTTTTACATATTTTTTCAATATCGATATTAGATAACGGAGCAAAATTTTTTCTGGCCTTCCTCTTTTTCTCGCAACTACACTCGTACCAGCCTTGTTTTCCATTGCTAAATTTTCTCTGTTTGTTCTTCTAATTATTTTTTAATTTATTTTTCACTTTGTTCAACAGAATTATAAATTGCACTAGCTCCTCCATCTATTGCGCCAAAAGCTCCTAAAGCTGCAAATAAAATTGTTAAAAATCCTCCATAATGTAAACCAGATCCAATTTTCTTATTGGCCATTTTTTTAACTGTCGGCAATGGTAAAGATAATTTAAAACTTTTTCCTTCTTTCAGATTTTTATTTTTTTCTCACGTTCTTTTGTTACAAATTTATCTATACCCAAATATATTAATTTATCAATGGGTATATCGAAAGCTAATCTATTTTTATTCATTATAAGTGAAAATAAATATTGAATAATTAAAAAAATATTGAAATATTGATAAAAAAATATGTATTATCTTAAACGCGCAAACCTTTGCCCGTCTGGAGTTTTAGATGACTAAGAATAAGATACATCATCACAAAATATTTTTAATACATTAAAAAGTTTTAATACCCCAACCAAGTTTCCTTTTTGTTGAGGCAACAGCTGCAGAAGAAATTTTTCTCCAGTTGGAGTATCTTTATTTAATATGATTTCTTTTGCATCTATTTGTAAAATTTTATTTGCTTCATGCCTAATATTCTAAATATTGGTGGTCTCTATACACAATATAATGACATTTAAATCTTCAGCTAATTCATTTATTCCTACATCTCCTCTTTCTAATCTTTCATTTAATTTTGTAAATGGTCCACAATAATTATAACCTGGCAAATGCTTTTCGGGCAAATTTAAATTGTTTAATGCCCAGTTTATAATGCCTTTACCATTGTGTTCAGAAGTCGAAAATGAGTGCGGAATAACATTTAAAACTCGTTTTAGATATGGAATTCCTTTCGTGGTATTCACAACAAAATCAGAAAATTTATCGTTTAGCATATCCATAATGTTTACTTTTTCATTGTAAAATTTTTATTTCCAGCATTTTCTTCATCGTGAATAATTAATAATATGTAAATTAATTTTCTAACACTGTCCATCCAAATATATTCTGTCTGCAAATTATTATATTTTTTAATGCCTTCACCAGTGTTAGGAGAATTTTTTATGTATTCGTGATAAATTTTTTAAATTATTTCTTTATACTTCCAACCCATACTCGAAGCTACGCTCATAGTTGGATCATAAATATGATATGCTGCATTTGTTAATAAAACAATTTCTGCATAATTTGTATAGTCCTCATTAGGGAATTTATCTTCACTAGTGGATTTATCTAAAATATATATTTTTTTACTCTTTGTTAACTAATTAGTAAGGCCTATTGTTAATTCATATTTTTTATCTTTGAAAAATAGAAAATTGCCATCTATTTTTACTTTTATATCTCCAATTTTAAAACCTTGCCCATCTCCTCGTAAACAAAATTTATCATTAATAACATTAATATTTTTTGAAATATATTTTCCGAGATTGATAGTAGAAGCATCTGCTATAGGTGGTAAATTTTTCAATGATACAATTCCCATTTGCTCTTCAAATTAGGAGATTCTTGTTCTGCAATTTTTTTTTTCATATGATGTTTGTTCTGGTGTTGGGGGATAATCTAAATTTTTTGCAGTAACAGGTACTAGTGTAAATTTTTATTTTCTTCACTTACTTGTTCTACTTTATTTTCCAATATTTTGTAATTCACGAATTAATGGCAGATCTTTTTTCTTGTTTTTTTTTTTTTTTTTTTCGTATTCTACTTCGTGGTTCTTTTTATAATTTCTATACATCTCGATGAACAATTTCGCTCGATAAACTCCCTCTCAATCGTTCATTTATATGTATTTTTTTACTTATAAATGAGTTATAAAAACATTGAGTATTTTGTGAGACTAACTTTCCCCCCAACTTAACAAACGAGGGGGAATTGGAATATTTACAATAATAGAATCGAGTTTGATATTCCCACAGGAGATGGCTTTTCTTTTCCAAACGATTCTTATACTTTGGAAGAATATCGCCTACTAAAAAGAGATAAAACTGGAAACGATGCAAAATAAGAAAAATTAGATAATATTGATGTTTGTTCTAATTTTTTTTCCATTTCAGTTTTTTAGGGTAGAAATTTCAAAACATGGGCATATTATTGACGCTATTGTTAATCCAGGAATAACTTCCACAATGATGAATATTTTGCTAAGAGCACCAGGTGAACAAAATTATTTAGAGTCTACTGGCGTTGATAATAAATTTCGAGTAAAATCTGTTCGTAGTGATAGAATAAATGAAATAATGTATCCATTAAGATATTTGTTTGTCTTTATTTTGGAGATAATTATGAAGTCTACTGGAAATGTGGTTATAAAATCACTTTTTTTTTTTTTTTTTTTTTTTTTTTTAAGAATTTCATCTGATAGCAATTGTTTATTTGTTTATGAAGCTAAAAATCAGATTGTGCAGTCGATAAAACTTATGCTGACCCAGGTAAAATTGTTATTGAAAAATTAGAAATTTTTTGTCCTATTCTTGAATTCGAATCAAACAAATCAATTGCAATTCAAGTAAATATATATATGAATACTAACATTCATATTGGTTTTAAGTGTTGGCAATTTCTTGCTGGGGCAACTGTTTTTAACTTTGATTTAAAATATCAGTTTAATAAATTACAATTTCACAGGCCTGATTTTGTAATTGTGGGTATTAAAACTAATAGAAAAAATCGCGCTGAGCAATGTGTGCATGCTTCAATGTTTGATCATTGTAATGTAAGAAATATTTCTGTTAAAAATGGAAGAAATGAAATTTTTGCAAATTAAGATTGGAATCAATATAATGAAAATGATCTTTGTCTTAATATGTTTCTGGCTTTTATTGATTTTAGAAATTCAAGAATAAAATTGGATACTATATATATATAAATAACGAACTTTATTATACGCCAATTATAAACTATCATGGCAATATCAATTATTATTCATTTTGGGGAAGAAGACCTTTGTATGTTAATAACTGCCTGCATAGAAAAACAGCAGTAGTTAAAGATAAAACAAATATAAAAATTAGTGTGGACATTAAAAAAGTTGTTTACGCTGACACAATTTGTAATGTTGTTTTAATTAGACAACGAAATTTAACGTATGATTATTTCAAAGAAAATATCAGTGAAGATATATCAATTTTTAACATTATAAAACGGATAATAGAAACGATTTTACACAAACATAAATTGTTTCGATATTTTAATACAATTATTTAGATTCATAGTTGAGTGGTCGCAGTACAAATTTTTACGTATTTTTGATCATATAAGAAATAATAATTCTAATTAAAATTTCCTCATATTATAACTTTTTATTAAACATATATAAAATTTTAAATATTATAAATTAATAAAATTTGAGATCTTTTAGATACTAATTAACGACCGACTCCAAGCAAAACTGACTCCAACCAACACCGACACCATCCAAGAACGATACCACCCAAGACCGACACCAAACAAAACTGGCACCACCCAAGACCGACACCACCCAAAACAGACTCCACCCAAGACAGACTCCACCCAAGACTGACTACACCCAAGACCGATAACACTCAAGACCGATAACATCCAAGACCGACACCACCCAAGATCGACACCTCACAGAACTGACTTCATCCAAGACCGACACCACCCAAGTTCGACACCATCCAAAACTGACTCCACCCAATACTGACTCCACCCGAGACCGACACCACTCAAAACTGACTCCACCCAATACTGACTCCACCCGAGACCGACACCACTCAAAACTGACTCCACACGAGACCTACACCACCAGAGACCTACTCCACCCAAGACTGCCTCCACCCAAGATTGACTCTATGCAAGACCGACTCCACCCATGACTGACTCCACCCAAGACCGACACTACCCAAGACCGACACCACCCAAAACCGACTACACTCAAAACTGACTCCTCCCGAGACTGAAAAAGACCAAGACAGACACCACCCAAGACTGACTCCACCCAAGACCGATTTCACCCAAGACTGACTCCACCCAAGACCGACAACATCCAAGACCGACACAACCCAAAACCTACTACACCCAAGGCCGACTCCACCCAAGACCGATTCCACCGAAGACTTACTCCACCCAAGACCGGCACCATCCAAGACTGACTTCACCCAAGACTGATACTACCCAAGACTGACACCACTCAAAACTTCACCCAAGACTTCAAACACTACAACCGAGACTGATTCCACCCAAGACCGCAACCACCCAAGACTGACTCCACTTAAGATTGACTCCACCCAAGACAGACTCAACCCAAGACCGACACCACCCAAGATCAACACCACCCAAAACCTAAAACACCCAAAACTGACCCCACCCAAGACCTACTCCACCCAAGCCCGACATATCCCAAAACTGACTCGACTCAAAACTGATACTACCCAAGACTGACATCACTCAAAACTGACTCCATTCAAGACTGTCTTGAACCAAGATAGACACCACCCAAAACTGAGAAAACCCGAGTCCGACATTACCCATGACCGACACCACCCAAGACCTATACCACCCAAGACTGACACCATGCAAGATCGACACCACCCAAGACCGACAACACCCAAGACCGACAACACCCAAGACCGACAACACCCAAGACCGACACCACCGAACACCGACACCACCCGAGACAGACACCACCCAACACCGACACCTCTCAAACAAAACCAAATCCACCAAAAACTGAATCCATCCAAGACCGACTACATCCAAGACCAGCACCACCCAAAACCGACACCTCCCAAAACCAACTCCTCCCAAAACCGAGATCACCCTAGACTGCCAATACCCGAGACCGTCACCATCCAAGACCGACACCACCAAAGACTGACACCACCAAATACTGACTCCACCTATGCCCGATTCCACCCAAGACCAACACCACCCAAGATCAACAACACCAAGACTGACTCCACTCAGAACTGACTCATCACAACACAGACGCCACCCAAGACTGATTCCACCCAAGAACGATACCACCAAGACTGACAACACCTAAGCCCGACTTCACCATAGACCGACATCACCCAAAAAGACTCCACCCAAAACTGATTCATCACAAGACAGACACCACCCAAGACTGATTCCACCCAAGAACGACACCACCCAAGACCGACACCACCCAAGACCGACACCACCCAAGACCGACTACCCCCAAGACCGACACTACCCAAGACCGACAGCACCCAAGACCGACATCACCTAAGTCTGACACCACCCAAGACCGACTCCCCCAATACCGAACCTACCCAATACCGACACCACCCAAGACCGACACAATCCAAGACCGACTCCACCTAAGACCTACACCACACAAGACTCACACAATCAAGACCGACTCCCCCCAAGACCGACACCACCCAAGACCGACACTACCCAAGACTGACACCACCGAGAATGCCACCACACGAAACCGACGCCAATCAAGCCCGATACCGCACAAGACCGACTACCCCCAAACCCGACACTACCCAAGACTGACACCACCCAAGACCGACTCCACCCAAGACTGACTCCACACAAGACCGACACCACCGTAGACCGACTCCATCAAAGAGCGACTCTACCAAAGAATGAATCCACCCAAGACCGACCCCACCCGAGACCGACATCAACCAAAACTTAGTACCCATGAGAGAAACCCCTCAAGACCGACTCCACCCAAGAACAACTCTACCCGAGACCGATTCCACCACAGACCGATACAACCCAAAACTGACTCCACACATGACTGACTCCCGCCAAGACCGACTCCACCCGAGAGCGACTCCTCCTGAGAACGACACTGCCCGAGACAGACTACACACAAGATCGACTCCACCAAGGCAGACTCCACCCGAGACCGACTCCACCTGTGACCAACTTACCCCATAACTGACTACACTCGAGACTGTCTCCACCGAAGACAGACACCACCCAAAACTGACTCCACCCAAGACTGTTTCCACCCAAGAGAGACACCACCGAAACTGACTACAACCGAGATCGACTCTACCCATCACCTATACCACCCAAGACTGACACCACCCAAGACCGGCACCACACAAGACCGACTCCATTCAAGATATACACCACCCAAGACGGACCCACCCGAGATCGACACCACTCAAGACCGACAACAACCAAGACCGACACCACCTGAGACCGACACAACCCAAAACTGACTCCACCCAAGACCGATACCACCTTGGATTGACACCACTTAAAAATAAATCTCCCCAAGACCGATACCACCCAATACCAACACCACCCAAAATTGACTACACCCAAGACCATACCACCCAAGATCGCCACCAGCCAAAACAGACTCCACTCAAGACTGACACCACCCAAGACCGACACCACCCAAAACTAACTCCGCCCAAGACCGACACCACCCCAAAACTGACTCCACCCAAGACTGACTCCACCCAAGACCGCTACCACCCAAGACCGACACCTCCCAAGAGCGACACCACCCAAAACCGACGCCACCCAAGACCGGCACCACCCAAAACTGACTACACCCAAGACCGTCACAACGCAAAACTGACTTCACCCAAGACCGACTACACCGATGACCTAAACACCCAAAGCTGACTCCACCCAAGACTGATACCATCCAAGACCGACACCACCCACAACTGACTCCACCCAAGACCGAATCCACTCAAGAGCGACTCCACCCAAGACCGACAACTCCCAAAACTGACTCCACCGGAGACCATCACGGCCCTAGTCCATCTCAGTCCGAGACCGAAACCACTCAAAACTTACTCCACCCATGACTGACTCCACCCAAGACTGACTCCCCCAAAGTATGAGTCCTCCCAACATTACACCACCCAAGACCGACACAATGGTAAACCGACACCACCCAAGAAAGACACCATGCAATACCGACTCCACCCAACACCGACACTTCCCAAAACTGACTCCTCCCAAACCGACTCCTCCCAAGACCGAGATCACCCTAGACCGACAATACCCGAGACCGTCACCATCCAAGACCGTCAACGAGTAGGAAGTGCTGATGGGGTGACCCCCCACACACAAACAATCGGTGCCTATGTTATATGGTTCGAAAATTACAGCCACATATGCTTCTAAGTTAACATAGAGCATACTTGTCCCTGCGACCCTTCTCCTACTCGTGGTTTATGTCTATATTATTAATTCGGCAAGTATAACTCAAACAGATTGGTTATTAGAGCCACCTGTGCTTATATGTTGTCATAGGGCATACTAGACCCACGAACCTTCTCCTAGTTGGGGCGGATGTCTAGGTTATGCCCTGAGCACGATGGTTGGAAAGGGTGTCTGCTCTCTGTTACATATATGCTCGGGGGGTCGGCGCACGGTGTAATAGCTGGAGCTTTGCCAGACAGTGGCGAGCGCACAAGGAAGTATGACCAGGGTGATGGGAGCAGGTGGAGGGTGGGGGAGGATAAGAGCTAGAGAGCGCGAGGAAGTCCGGCAGGCGGAGGTGCCGAGGGGTAGAGAATGCGTAAGGAAGTGTGCATGGCCTTGCCATGGCACCGAGGGAACAGGAAAGAGGGGGAGGTGAGTACGAAAGGGGAGGCAGGCACCGACATTTTTCCATGCACCCCTTCTCGTCGCGGGGGTACGCTTTTGGTAGTTGTATTTCAAATGGTTCGGAAACGGTTAGAAAATTACAGCCAACTATGATTATAGGCAAGTATAGTTTCATACGTGATCTCCGGCTGGCAGGATGTCTGGGAATGGTGTCTGCCCCATTCCACATGGAATGCATGAGCATGACATGCACACTTTCAGTACGAAGGGAAAAAACTAATATCGGTTGGGAACACCCAGAGAACACCGACCGGAATGCAATAGCTGGATGTGCTGTCAGGGTGACTCCCAACTGACTGCCAAGATGGCTAACATCGACAGTGATTTCAGTGTACTTGCATATGTGCATGCGATATCGTCCACTTCATGGCTGCTGCTGGCTACCAAAATGGCCACTGCTATTGTATGTGCTCATTGTGGTACTAGGAAATAGCTTTTGACTAACAGTGGTGCATAACTTACAGCCATATTTCATATTAGGGGTTGATGTCTATGTCATGAATTTGGCGACATTAACTCAAATGGTTCGGAAATTACAGCTAACAATACTTATAAGTTGGTATAGGGCATACCTGTCCCTGCGACTCTTCTCCTTGTCATTGTGGATGTCTATGTTATGAATTTGACACTATAACTTCGGAAAATTATAGCCACCTGTGATTATAAGTTGACATCGGATACTTGACTCTGCGAACCTTATCCTAGTCGTGGTTGATGCCTTCATTATGAATTTGACAACTATAACTTAAATGGTTCGTAAATTTTAGCCAACTATGCTTAGAAGTTGTCATGGGGCATGTTTGACCCCATGACCCTTCTCGTAGATGGGAGGGGATGTCTATGTTATGAATTTGACAACTATAACTTAATCAGTTCGAAAATGATAGCCAACTATGCTTGTAAGTGTTATGCACACACATGCAGACTTAAGGAGGAGGCAGTGTTACATGAGATCCGATCGTTCGGGACACTTTGATGCCCCACTACAGCCGCCGGCGAGGTGCTGGCTGCCAAAAATGGACATCATCCTCAGCTGGTCGTCAATTGTCTTGTATAGGCATACGTCGTCGATACCAAGATGGCCGCTGGGAATGATAGGATTTCGAGAAGCTGGGAATTTGAAAGAAGCTCCGAATTTGAGAGAAGCTCTGACCGATTCAGCCAAATTGGGCAAAACTCCGCCTCAATGAGTCAAACACCAAAATGTAGGATCGACCCTCATTTATGCTAATTAGGACAAAAATGATGGCGGCTGGCACTGGCTGCCAGCATGGCAGCCGCTTGTGGGGAAAAATAGGGAAATTTTGAGGGAAAAAGGTAAAAAGTGACGTTTTTTAATGCGGAATTGACTAGTTTAAATGGGAAAAAGGAAAAAAAGATAAATTCTCGCACCTGGGGTCCTCAGCTTGCAGCCAGGTAATATGCTAATTAGGCTCCTCGGGTTTTCTCGGGGTGCTACAAGTCTCCTTGTTTTGGTTCCAATTCATTCAGGTGTACGATTTTCTCCAACACCCTTTTAATTATATTTCCCCCCTCAGCCATTCAATTTCTTCAAAGTTGTTTTTATCAAATTTCTTTAATGGAATTGTTGGTTTTCAAATTTTAAAGGTTAATTTATTAACATATTTTATCCCTCGCGAAGAATGAAGCAAGAAAGTTGTACTTCTCGTGAAAGGCAGTAGGCTACCTGAGGCTGAATTCTTTTGAAGCTCCAAACCTGAACAGATCCTGCTAGTGACCCAGACCTTTCATATTTACAAACATTTTTTTTTTCAAACTTCTCTGCAGGAATATTTAATGTTTTTAAATAAATTGTAATAGACACTCCAATTTTTTTAAACCTGAAATATTATAATCTATGTGTACTACTACTTCATTTTCAGATCCAAGCAATAACACAAAATAGTGACGTGAGGAATTTAAAATTAATAAATAACAAGTCACATTAACCCTTTTTAAGCTAGAAAAAATTTTTATTCAGTTTTGTTTTTAAAAAATCATGCTTAAAGATTATATATTTACAAATATTCTAATAATATCACAACAGTGTTCTTCATTACTTTACAACAATCAATTTTTAAACTAAATATTTACAACAAACATTTCAAGAAAATTCATATTTCACAAACATTTACCTACCAAAAGACATTTTACAACAATCATTTTAACAAAAGGGTACTATTTTTCAAACATTTTAAGAACTAAAAGATCAAACATTTGAATGTCACACAAACACCTAATCAGCAAAAACAAGTTATTATGTGCAACAAAATAAATACCTATTACTATATTTACAATATTGTATTACAAAGTTATGTACGACATTCGTACATTTTAACATTATTACTATACAATCTTCTTACACATATTACATTAGAAAAAAGAGAACAAAAATTATATACAGAAATAAAAAGGTTAAAAAAAAAATTTACAAACAAACCAGATCGATGTGGATGTCGTCTCTTTCCTACATATATGCAATATTTACAATTTTTTGAGGAGTTTAAAAAGACTTGCACTGAATGTGTTTTTTTAATGATACAGGTGTCACATCTGGGTTATTTTGCGGACACACACACACACACAGACCAACAACAGCTGAAAAACACACTAACATGAAGCTTCCAAATTTGAAACAATGTTATGTCACACTGTGAATAGTAGTATATCATGGTTATGTAATTAATTTCTTCTTGCTTGAGTAGTGACGAGGGAATTTCAATCGAAGACAGTTGCATGAAGAGAGTTCTACTGAAGTTGGATAATATAATGCCTTGCAGTTAGGCAAACAGACAGGAGTGTTGATGTTTATGCAACAGGTGATGCAAATAGTGTTAGACATCTGTAGAGGTTATAGACAGCTATAGATTGCTGTAGATAGTTGTGATGATGGCTGTGGAACAGGAGATGTTGCTGGCAGTTGTGGTGTCATAGGTGGCAGGATTATATATTTACTATGGTGCTGAAACTATTGATGTGGAGAAGTTATCAGAATGGGTAGTAAGTGAGTTTTCATTTTGATGTGGAAATAGATTCCATAATTCCCTTAGAAATGTATCTCGTAGGGAAATATTTCTTCATATTTTTTTAAAGCTCATTGTTTCATCTAGTATGTGCATCATAAACGAAATTTTTATCCATTCTTCACGAAGTTGTGTATTCACATCTCTTTCCGTGTAGCTATAACCTCAGTCACCTGCCAACCAGCACTCGAAACAGACATCTCTAGTCGTGCTCCCGACACACAGCTTATAAGTTTCTGTAAATCTTATACTGACATCATTCCTATAGCAACCTCCTGATCGAATTGACACATATTAAAATAATTTATGGTACATGTAGAACTGAGAGGCATGCACATCAAATAGTGTACTTTGTACATGTTTTCAAATCCTTGTTAATGTGTTTAGGAAGACTGTCATTTAATTAAAGTAATGTTATTTATATATTGCTATCGAAATTCGATTAACTAGTTGCATTCTTAATAACAGCATAATAATAACGTTTCCGTTTACCATCTGGCAGGTGACTGAGGTAATGGCGGCGTTTGGAAAGGCATATTAAATGAAATTATTATGAAAATCAATGAAACGAAAAGAGAGATGAATACGATTTACGTCTACATCATGATTTTACTAACCCATCCTGTATGCTAGCAATAAAATTTACGACAGACTAAATTACACAAAGGTCTCATTGAATCGCAAATACAAATTTCAAATGAATTACAGACCCCAGCAATCCTGTAAGATATCAAGTAACGAACTATTTCCCTACAGAACCCAGCTCTCCTGGTGTTATTAAGAAGTCCTCATCCCTCCTCAATAACATAAAAAATTAATATTACACAATACATATATATATACCCCTTCCCCAACACAAGCCTACCTCAGTACGCCAGAGCTCAGAGGGTCAACATCTACAAAAATTAAAATAAATAAAGTGCCTTAGCACACCTTTGTACCAAACTATACACAAAAATATCATCAAATAAATTGGATCAAACAAGTTTGATGGAAAAACTTTGATCAAATTTCTTTGATCAGACAATTACATTTTGTCGGATTATTATTAGAGGATTAACGACCATTTTGATCGGATTAATAATTAATCCGATCAATCAAACTGATAATCCGATTAATCAAAGCCGGCATCCCTTTGTTTCAGAACACCCCACCTCTACTACTCAGGGGTTATTGACGATATCACTTGCTGGCTCTAAAAAAAAACACGTCACCTTGCATAAACGGCATGTGTCCATTGTCGTAATAGTTCATGGCGCGAAAACGACGCTCCGTGAAGGCGGTTCTCTCATGTCGCCGAGCATGACAGTTTTTGCTGAATATATTTCCACTGTAGGAACACTGTTTCCCATGTAATTTTCCAGCAGTGGGAGAAGGCACATCCATAGAGGTACATCCATATGACTTCGTACAGTCATTGGCTGGCATCATATTCATGGAAAAACATCCCCTTTCCACAGTGACAACAGTGTATCTACTTGGCCTAGATATTGCTTTATATATATTCTTACGAACAGATTTCATCAGTGAGCCTTAAGCATTTTTATGCTTCAATTCAAACAGACATTTTATCTATTTCGTTGATCACATTACAATGCAGTTATAACTTCAACAGTTTCTTCCAGATTAGTTCTTCGCTCAGCTTGAACTCCTGCCAGACTGATCCTTCACAATCAGCTCCATATCAACACCACAATGGTGTCGGCTAGCTTTTTGTAACGGATACGTGGTTCCTGGATATCGCTTGCTTGTCATTAAAAACATTTCATTGACTTGCAACCGTACGTTATCATACAGCTGATTTGTTCTTTACTTCCACTCGTTCGCGTGTAACAAAGCAGCGAGCGCGTAGAAATATTTTTCGAAAAAATTTAAACCTGAAATCCACCCCCATCCCCACCCAAATCCAACTAAGTAAATTCCTGGCTACGCCCCTGTTCGTGACACATGTACAAAAACTGCACTATGTACAAAAATGATTATAGTCTTGGAGTTATTTGGAGAATCGACAATAAGGCAAAGCTGTGACTGAGTGTAGAGAAGCAATCGGTAACATGTGGATCATCGTCCGGTCCTGGACCACAATGGGAGGAACACTGGACCACAATGGGAGGAACACTGGACCACAATGGGAGGAACACTGGACCACAATAGGAGGAACACTGGACCACAATGGGAGGAACACTGGACCACAATAGGAGGAACACTGGACCACAATGGGAGGAACACTGGACCACAATGGGAGGAACACTGGACCACAATGGGAGGAACACTGGACCACAATGGGAAGAACACTGGACCACAATGGGAGGAACACTGGACCACAATGGGAGGAACACTGGACCACAATGGGAGGAACACTGGACCACAATGGGAAGAACACTGGACCACAATGGGAGGAACACTGGACCACAATGGGAGGAACACTGGACCACAATGGGAAGAACACTGGGCCACAATGGGAGGAACACTGGACCACAATGGGAGGAACACTGGACCACAATGGGAGGAACACTGGACCACAATGGGAAGAACACTGGACCACAATGGGAGGAACACTGGACCACAATGGGAGGAACACTGGACCACAATGGGAGGAACACTGGACCACAATGGGAAGAACACTGGACCACAATGGGAGGAACACTGAACCACCAAAACGTACAATTTATGTTACTTTAACTCGCTGAATATATTGAAAAATGTAAGTTCATTGTTCTCGGAAAGACAAATTTGTTTTCGCGAGACCACATATGCGTGCTTTTTTTTCTCTACGTATTTTAGAAATATCCAGTCTGCAGCGCGAGCTAAATCCACACTTTTTTTTAAAACAAAAATTGTTTTATTTCCAAAGGGAATATAAACGTCTTCCGTGTGAAACCTATGATCCTGTTTTCTGCAAGTTTTAAGTAAGAAATAATTAAGAATGCTATACAACGGAAGGATATTTAAATAAAGCATTGTTCTAAATCTGTAAGAGTTACCTAACAAATAGTTTTTTGTAAGTTATTTTCTGAAGAAAAAAGTTACGTGTAATGCATTTCAAATATTTTTTCCTGGAATTCAATAACATTTTTTTTTAGAAATATTTGGACCCCACTAGAAGTAACTTGTTGACTCCTGGGTATCGAGTTTTTAAAGTAGCGTTTCACTTCGCCAGTGCGACCTACTTGAAGGCGCAGCAGGATGTGACAGTCTTGCAAGCGGCTTGAGATGCACGAAGGGGCAGAACTCATTCAGATACAGTACAAAATGAGCCTAACGATAGTAAAGGACATCAATGAACTCACTCATCAAGGCTGTGAATAATTTATTGTCTCTTGCTTTGAACGTATGACTATTTTCATTAAATTAATTTTTACTATAGCAGCTCTAGAAAAAGATTCTTGGAACATATTTTTGTGAATTGATTGACTGAACGAACGTAAATAACAAACACTGGCGATACAACAGTTGTTTCGTATCATACTTCTAATTTAACAGAATTAAAAAAAAAACTGTGATGTATTTGATAATTGTTACAGTCTCCTGTAAAAGTAACAACACATGTAATGTAATTTGATAGGAATGACGCATTCATCAACATCTGTGTTATTACTGTCCGTTGCCGCCAGTGGGTACTGCATCAATAGTACAAGTCATCAGTCACAAATGAATACCTCTTACTGTATTTGCAGTCTTTGCAAGAACCATGTTGCGCTACTTGTTACATGCTACTTTCATATGCTGTAGTTGGAACAATCATGCAAGCTCGGTTCATTTATGGTCAGATATAATAAACATCACGTTACCTATATGATTTTTAAAACTGAAGTCCGAAACAAAAATGTGACAAAATTCTTTTTTTTTTTCTGTACAGTAGAGAAACAAAAGCTAAACGATTCGTCGTCAAATCTGTTGGTCGAGAACTCATTACGGAACCTGTACAAATTGCATCGCAAACGATTGCAATGGCGTTGAACCTTTCCTAACATCCGTAATGTCAACGACGTTAAGTGTGATCGTTTACTGGCACGAGTGCAGTATTCACTCGGTGCATTTTGTTCCTTTAATTAGGCCCAGAAAGTGAACTTTGATATTATGACGTAAGGCAATAAATCCCATACGAAATCAGCCCACCAACACATTTGCGTTGAAATATCTTTTTTTTAAATAGACAATATTAAAGTTCATGGCTATTTCTTTACACTAACCATGAATATAAAATAGGACGTTTGCATTGAAACATTGAAAAACATCTTTAACCTCCCGAACACGACCTCGCTAGAAAAAAAACTATATTTATCGTTTTTGTTTCTTGAAATTTCGGCTCCACTGAATTTGCCTTGAAGGCGAGGAGTGTTTTAACTAGCTTGTTTGTTGCCTTGTTCGTGGAGAACACTTTGAACGAGTCCAGTCGCTATACTAAAGGCGGCTGTTCACGATAAAGTGAGCACTTTTGAAATCAACCTTAGAAAAAAGTTACTGCCCATGCCTGCATACCTATACTTCAACGTTTTCTGTTTTTTTTTTTAAATGCATCAGTGTGTAAAAATTATCAGAAATATAAAAAGTTTACTTTTCTAATAATTTCGTAGTTTCACTTGCCTGACGCATGAATAACGTGAAGAAGCCCATGGCAATGGCAATTTTACATAAGGCGGAAGAATACACATCACGCATATAAGTAGATCTTAAGCAGAGCTTTCAAAAGTGAACAGCCTATAGCATCTTACAC
The DNA here is from genome assembly GCA_029891345.1 of Dryococelus australis. Taxonomy (NCBI): domain Eukaryota; kingdom Metazoa; phylum Arthropoda; class Insecta; order Phasmatodea; family Phasmatidae; genus Dryococelus; species Dryococelus australis. The sequence goes on from CM056997.1 coordinate 6,376,403, forward strand.
CGTGTGAGTAGTGCTTTAGAAATGGAAACATACATCGTAATGATGTAAATAAATTGCAAAAACTAAAAAAAAATTTGTAGTGAAAGTAACTTGGAATTGGTATATGCGTGTATGCGTGTATGTGAATAAATACGTGCATACGTAACTTCTCTAGTCTTGCTGGAACGCTACTGTTGCAGGGAGTGGACAACCTGTACTTTTACCAGGGACATGTAGTCGTCAGCTTCTCGTTGAGCAAGTTTGTTACTCGTGTGTGTGCTTCAATGTCAGTAGTCGAGGATCTCAGAGTGAGACATTAGAAATCTGGACTGGACTTACCAAGGAGTTTACTTACGAGTGTGGAGTACCGACTCGAAAGCGGTCGGAGAGGGCGTTGTCGCAATATATATTTGTCGAAGGAGGTGCGGCGGGACACCAGGTACCAACACCATTCGAGCACACATTCAAATACGTCTTCAGTTTCTAGGTATTGGTATTCAGAGGTTGTCCATCATGCGCAATACACTCTTTTCTGCGTAGAAAAGTGCGTCGGACATATGGAAAATTTAAATGACGTGATATCTCCGGAAAAAAAAAAACCCAATATATAACAAATTTGGTAAACAAGTAGCACTATTGCAAGCCATGTAAAATGATAATAGTTGAGAGGGTCAGACACGCGCATTTTCCAATGGCGGCCATATAAACATTTTAGCTCAGCTTTTTTCATCTACGAATCTGCAAAAAAATTTCAAATTAAATTTGTATGCTGACAGTATCAGTTATATCCATCAAATTTTTCTACGGAAAGCCTCATTTATCCGTCATTCCGGAATATAGCTCCACGTGAAATAATACAATTATTATCGATATCTTTGAGATTTGACGAAGAAGTTGTACTGTGGTAGTCCATATTAATTTATATGTTTTGAGTGTGCGAGTCTTATTTTATGAATGCCGCCTATGGAACATCTTAGCATAGTATGCTATATCTACAAAACTATGTAACAGATTTAAATTTAACTTTGTAGATTGTACGTATGACGATCATGGAACATGCTAATACATAAACTTTTTGTCCTCCATTTATGAAGATCATCACATGAACAATGGAGGTTTTATGCCATATCTCGAGAACCAATGAACCGATTCGTACCAACATTTCACACAACTATTGCTACAGTAACATATGCAAATTGACACGTGTTATGTGCGGTAAGCATCTTTTTATGGGGTCTATATAAATAATTTAGAATAATTTATTATACTATCTATGAATAGTTTCAACAAAATTCAACAACATTTTCTACGCAAACAGTATTACTTAGAAGTATAATTTATGCATACAGAGATCCTCTTTAGCAGGATTTTTTTTTTTTTGCAAAGTAGTACCAGGTGAGTACATTAAACATGTTGTCATATTTCCACAATAATTCAACTAATTTCCACCAAATTTTTCACACCTACAGATGGCCATGTAAAGTTACGTGATTTAAATGGGGTCAGACAATAAATGGTGACCATGTAAATACTTTGATATATTTCGAATATCTATTTAACATTATTGCAATAAGACTTTTCATGCTGATAGTATCTATTAGAAACATCGTGTACTGAGTCCCTTTCTAGCAATTTTGTAAGACAACTACCTTTAAGAAAATAAGGTTTCTATGCCATGTCTCGGAGACCAATCAACCGATTTCCACCAAATTTTTTACAGAAATAGCGTTATGGTAAGCCATGTATACTTGTATGCTTTTAGTGGCTCAGACACTTATTTTCAAAATGATGGCCGTGTAACTATTTCAGGTTAGTGAACCCTATCACTCAAAACATTATACTGATTACATCCGAAGTTGATGCTGTGAATCCTACCTCCGTGATACAGTTGATAGCAAACTATCTTAATTTTACGAGTATTTCCGAATTCTAATCCAAGGTAAGGCACTCGTGTATTTCATTTGTCTTGGTGATGTTTCACATCTTTCTGGTTTCATCTCTAATGATATTGCTGTCAATGAGATCACAATGCATACCTACCATCTAAGCTTTTAAGAACTTCACTAACATTTTTTTGCATCCATGTAGAGGAAAGTAGGCTCTTTAACTTCTTAATTAATTCCACAACTTTTTTTTTCTTAACTACCGAGATGATGAGTCGGAAGACCCTTTCACTTCAATTTATTAATTTGTTTATTTTGCTTTGTACCTGTTTAACTTGCTGGGTCATCAGACTTGGAACATGATATAGGCCGTTCATGGTAAAATGAACACTTTTGACGGCCCTGCTTGAGATCTACTTGTATTCTCTTTATGTATTTTTCCACCTTATGTAAAATTAACACTTTCATGGGCCTCGTCACTTTATTCATGCGTCGGTCAGGTGAAACCGTGGAATTATTATAAAAGCAAATATGTTACAAACTGATCAGTTTTACACTTCACTGCATAAAAAAAAAAAACCGAAAGCGAAAGAAATAATTAGTTATCACAAATGATCACCTCACACTTTTTATTCGACGTTAAGATACGGAACTACTTTCCATCCATCGTTACCAACTGGGTGCATGTCACCCAGTGAGCTCATTGAAATATATGCAGGCAGGGGCAGTGACTTTTTCCTAAGGTTGATTTCAAAAGTGCTCACTTTATCGTGAACAGTCTTTAGTAGCAGTAATGAACATGCATTCCGACCTTGACGAGTCACGACCTTGAGGGAGATGTTCACGCGGTAGAGAAGATAGTGTCGCGTGTGAGCAGTAATTGCATGGCGCTGTGTTGCCAAAACAACAAATACATTTCTCGTATACAGTAATTGTCGTACTGAACTCCGGAACATTTCGTGTATGGCATTTTACATATATGATGCCTCGTAATTTATTCACACATATCTGTTATGAGGTTTTATAGATCAGTAAATGCGGGGCGCCCATTTCGTGGAAAGATGGATTTGTAGCACGTAACAAAAATTTGGTTTGGTATTTACGTCATTTTACATAAGCTGCAAACTGCTGTGAGTTGTGTGTACACCTAAATTCTACATCTATTTAAATTTATTTTTATAATAAATAAAACATTTTCTTATAAGCGAGATGTTATTTTATCAACACCCTTACTTCACTTCTCACCCTCAACCCATTATCACTAAATAGAAATCCTTTGCATTAAGATTTTTCTGTTGCTGAACATACAATGGGGTGCCATCTGAATATGTCAGCGTGCAGATACTTATTTTCTATTCACTTATTATAAAAAGTGATATATATTTTTACTTGCACGCAACTTTTAATTATGTAATGCAGTTGTTGCGTCATGACATCAACGCACAGATTTGAAATCCCGAGTTAGCTATGAGCCTAATAAAAGTAAAAGAGAATTGTATTTGTTTCGTGATAGCTCAATGAACGTCTTAGTTCTCTTGTGTCCTGTGGAATCTCTTCTAAACAATGTTGAATTTTTTGTTCCTCTAAAATTTCTATAATACTTCTTATTCCCTGGAGGTTTTTTTTTCGGTGTCTGGTTCTACAAATGTGGACAATTTTATAAAATCATAATGTTCTCCATTTTAATGTCTAAATGTAGTTATTATATTTCTAATATTCGAAGCATTAAATTTACACACACATAATTTTCTCGCTTGAGACGGCTTCTTAATTTCACGTATACTCCTCAAAAAAAATATTGCGTCACCAGTAACTGGCTCCACGAAGGACGTTCGCAAAAAAAAAAAAAACATATGTTCGTCATGCCTGACCTTGTATCTCTGTGCATTTGAATCGGATACTTTCTCTTGGGCAGGTGAAAGTCACATAATTATATATCTAATGATGGACTTTTGCACAATGTCACCGATGAAATATGATTGAAACAGTCACTTCAGGCCATTCTACGTGCCTTTTTTGTTCTAATTACTACTTTGTTACTACACGCATGCTCCTAACTTGTGGCCCAAAATGGTATCATGGAAAAAAAAAAAAAAAACAGAGAAAATCCAACTTGATAGTTGAAAAGACAGTATCACTCATACTTTCAAAGCTGATAATTATTTACAGGAAATTGGCATTTAAGAGAGAGAGAGAGAGAGAGAGAGAGAGCGAGAGAGAGAACTCAAGGCAGGTGAGATAAAGCCGTAAAAAGCACCGCTCTCTGCTCACAAGAACTACTTGAAGACTGCGGCGGTAGAACAAGTTACTTTAAACACGCTCCACAATAGCCCTAAGTAAAAAATCAATATAATCATGCACCATTTTAGAACTTTGATATAGCTCCCACAGAGTCGTGCATAGACATTTAAATTTCATTGCATTTTATTGTTTTAGTGTGTGTGTGTGGGGGGAGGAGGCGTGTCCTCTCACCCCTCAACATAATGATATTAAAATTATAACCAAATTTCCAGTATCGTATCATGACTGTAAGAATATGTAAGAATATGGTATAGAATATGTAAGAATAGGTAAGAATATGTTTCTATTGCTCCAGCAGATAACAGTAAAATGCAGGTATGGCCTATATATATATATATATATATATATATATAGCCTATATATATAGGTATGGCCTATATATATATATATATATATATATATATATATTTTATATATATATATATATATATATATATATAGGCCATACCTGCATTTTACTGTTATCTGCTGGAGCAATAGAAACATATTCTTACCTATTATTACTATAACAATCTAACAATCCTGCAGAACGTTTAAAATCTAACTTAGTTTGATACGAGAGTCGACTCTACATACATGTGTGGGGAGAATGCCGGCTATGGAATCAATTAAAATTTGCTAAATACGGCTATAAATCTGGAATAATGAAATTAACTTGTACAATCGTAAAAAAAATAAAATAACTCATTCACTAAACAAATTTGTATGTTTGAAAATGCTCCAAAGCTGGCTGCCTTGAATTGTTTGTTTCAGCTGCACTAACGTACTTGCAGTTGCACAATTCTACACCAACTAAACTTTTTATAGTTCACTGAAACAAACCTTTCAGTTGTTCTGCGATTTTTGTTTCCATTTCGCAGTTCGTTCAGAGTTGAGTTGAGTGGAAGGATTTGGGCGGCTCTTAACAGCGAGGTATTGAGAGCGGAACATTGTTCAGAGGTTTCTGTAGTTTATATTACGGCGATACTTAAATAAGTACAGAATTGTTTATGAAATCACCATAACGAATGGTTTCTTTAAGAATAAGAGTAAATGGTTGGCGTGGTATGGTCTGCGTGGATCACCCAGTAGGTTCATAATAATTTTCCATGCGATTACGTTTACTTCCACTGAAAGAAAATTACGATAACACGCCAGACCTGAGTACTTGACACTCACAATGTGAAGTGAATGAAAGAAAATTACGATAACACGCCAGACCTGAGTACTTGACACTCACTGTGTGAAGTGAATGAAAGAAAATTACGATAACACGCCAGACCTGAGTACTTGACACTCACAATGTGAAGTGAATGAAAGAAAATTACGATAACACGCCAGACCTGAGTACTTGACACTCACTGTGTGAAGTGAATGAAAGAAAATTACGATAACACGCCAGACCTGAGTACTTGACACTCACAATGTGAAGTGAATGAAAGAAAATTACGATAACACGCCAGACCTGAGTACTTGACACTCACTGTGTGAAGTGAATGAAAGAAAATTACGATAACACGCCAGACCTGAGTACTTGACACTCACAATGCGAAGTGAATGAAAGAAAATTACGATAACACGCCAGACCTGAGTACTTGACACTCACTGTGTGAAGTGAATGAAAGAAAATTACGATAACACGCCAGACCTGAGTACTTGACACTCACAATGCGAAGTGAATGAAAGAAAATTACGATAACACGCCAGACCTGAGTACTTGACACTCACTGTGTGAAGTGAATGAAAGAAAATTACGATAACACCCCAGACCTGAGTACTTGACACTCACAATGTGAAGTGAATGAAAGAAAATTACGATAACACGCCAGACCTGAGTACTTGACACTCACTGTGTGAAGTGAATGAAAGAAAATTACGATAACACGCCAGACCTGAGTACTTGACACTCACTGTGTGAAGTGAATGCAATAAAAGCGTTGAAGGCGTCCAAGTCAATAACATTATCTTCAAAATGTTTAGCATATTATATCATTTTGTGTTGTGACATGGAATAGTAGTCTGAAAAAGAACTAAAATGGAGGAGAATGGTTTTTTTAAAAAAGAATAAAACGATTATAATATCTTAACTAAAATTTTATTTCGCATATCTCAAAACATAATAACATCAATTTGATAGTCTACAGCTCAAAATAAAAATGATTCCCTTTTTTGAACGTCATTCAGAAAATTACTTTGAAATTTGAAATGCGGTTCGCCCTTAATAAAATTTCAACTTTCCAGATAAAATTTAAAGTCTAAAATAGGAAGTAATTTTAAACCCTTACCGCAGGTGAACCAACTGTCAAATTTCAGAGATATTGCAGCATGTCACTCCTGAGACTTCAAGAAACACTTGTGTTTGAATAACTCTTTTAAATGTGTACTGATCAAAATTTTTATTTAAAATTGTTCTAGCTGTACATGATTATTAGAGCTCTTTTGGAATCAACCTTTGAAAAATGATATTGCCACTAATTGCACGTATTTAAATTGGCACACTAAGTGGCATACGCACAGTAAAGTTGGTCACCTCGGAGTCAAATTAGTCTCATAACTTAACGTTGAATTTGAATTAAAAGTGATAGGTAAACATTTCAGAATACTCAAACAATTGCTTCTACTTTCTGATTTTTTAAAGGCCTATCAGTGTAAGAATTAACGAATTTGTAAAATATTTTACTTGTCAATAATTTCACAATTTGACTTGCCCGACGCATGAATGACATGCTCAGGCTCACGGCAATGTAGTGTTAGATATGGCGGAAGAATGCGCAACGTGCATACAAGTATAGAAGTGCTCAGTTTACCGTGAACAGCGTATAGCCAAGTACGACGTGTTTCTAAAACATGGCGACAAATTTCGGCAGTGTATTTCTGGCGAAAATATAAGACTAGTACCACTTTTCTCGTCCAGTGATTATTAATAGAGATGTGTGCCCCGGAAAAATACTCATTTAAATTGCCTGTCTCTGTATTGTTGTTTGTTTGGTATGCAACACACGTTCTGTTTTGAATTTCAACATGAATTATCTCACAAACTGTTCATCTGAAATTTATCCGACAAGATGACCGTTTTTTTTTTTGTTGTTAATTTAGACTCGCTGATAAGCAGGTTGTCTTTAAAAATTGCTAAGAACGTAGTGTTACAAAGTTTGATTCAAACATATGTAGGTGCCAACAGTCATTTCTAAACGAAAGGGGGATGATATTACAGACCACGTTTCTAGAGCTGTAAGATCTCCTTTATACAAAACACCATTCACTGATTTGTTGCTTAATCACAAGTGGTTTCTGATGTTTTCAACTAAATCCATTTTAAAACCTAAATTTTGTTGGCGCATATCTCCCTAAATGATCACTTTAGGGGATAAGTTACATATATATATTAGTTTTATATTTTCGTAAGGAATTGCCTACCGAAGTTTTACCCCATGTATTAGAATAACTTGGTATGTATGCTAAATAAAAATTTTTTTCTTCCTTTTTTATTATTATTTGTTATACAGGATGGTCCGCCCAACGTGGACACCCCAAAAATTTCCTCCGGAACTGTTGCAGATCACGAAATGTGGTTTTCGCTAAATGAAATTACGTACGGGGGCAAGTAATTTGTAGTTAAGTGACTTTGTAATACGTGTATGGGCAGAAAAAATTAATCCACATATGATTTTTTCCCCTGGAAACATGCATCTATTTCAACGGCATCTGTAAATACGACGCGCAAAGAGGACTTCAGAGATATACCACATACAATGGAAAGTAGCACAGAAATGGCAACAAATAATGTGCAGATATGATTAAGTTAGGTGGGCAGCTCGCTACATGTACTTTAACAGATGTGTATTGCTGTCGATGTAAACACATCGAGCTCGTGTTGTGTAAAGAGCCAATGAGAAGCGCTTTTGTACTGCGCATGCGCGTGAGCCTGCATTTCTCCAAAACGTTGGTTTGTTCTATCTGTGTTGTTGTTCATCTGTATGCACTTGTTACTCAGTACAGTTAATGAATAGGAAACAAATATCCTGAATTACGTTGGTATCTGAATAAAATGTAATGTATAGATATCACACTTGCACTCTCATTGCCTGTCTTCTCTCCGCTGCGGTGCTACACTTTGTCTAATATCGCATTCTGTGCCCCTTGCCCCATGAAGGTAAGCTCTACGTTGCTATTAGGAAGCTGTCCTCCAGGATAAGCCACGGCGCTTGATGATTGGTTACTACATAATGATGTGAGTACAAGTCCCCTGCCCCATGCTACCGGCACACATAACTTAATGATATTTGTACATTGTGTCTTGGCGTTTCTGTCTTACATCCATTGCATACGCTATATCACTGAATTCCTCTTTGCACGTACTTCAGATGCAGTTGAAATGTATGTACGTTTCCAAGGGAAAAATCATAAGTGGTTTAATTACATCTGTTCATACTCGTGTTACGGATAGTCACTTTGCGGCAAATTACTTGCCCCTGTACGTACGTAATTTCACTTAGCGAAAACCGTATTTCTTGATCTGCAACCGTTTCGGAATTTGGGGGGGGGGGGGGGGTCACGTTAGGCACCTGTATTTAACAAGATCCCTCGCAGATGGCACACACGAGACTGAGAGTGAGAGAGTGAGAGAGATGGAGGGAGTCGTGGCAACAGCGCTCCTGGGCATGTGCGCCTGAGGAGAAGACAAACGACGACCTCTGACGGTAGGCGGTGACCCTGCCAGCTGACCTCGCCCGCGACCTTACCACGTAGCCTTCCACCGTCTCCCTGGCCACGGAGCCCCCTCTCCCCCCGTCAGAAACCCCTTCAACCAGGTACGCTGCTTGTCTCGCGGTCACTCAAGGCTCTTCACGATGAACTGAGCACTTTTGAAAGACGGGGACCACACATACGTTAGAAACACACAGGCTATAACTGTCAGATAACAAAATTAACAAACGAGACAACATTAATTAGAAATTTCACATATTACAACACAAAACACACACTAGAAACCAATATTCGTTAGTAACACAGAATACCGAATAGCCACAACAGATGAACACAGGTGTTATAAGAGAAACACAGATGTTAGATCTATCGTACAGCAGAAACACACAATTTAGATCCACATTTTGCAGAACAACATATCATTACAATTTCTCTCTCTAGAAATTAAGTGGACTAGAATAAAGTTCGTTAAGGGATGGAACCTTAATAAAATAAAATAATTAATTATAATTTTCTAATTTTGTTTACAATAACTACAGACAAAAATTCTCTCAATTCAACTTCCCACAATAAATGGATATCACTGTTCACAATTAATGTAACCAATAAATAAAATTTCTAAATACCACAAAGAAATCAATGAAATACAATAATAAAATATCAGTCTCAATAGACAGTGTATCAACCTATTCAATTATTTTATAAATTGTGCGTCCAAATTGACAGTTCGAATATTTACAGTAAAATCCATATTAGCCTTCCATTCAGTCCCACCTCAGTTCAGTCCATGTCCCGCCAGTCCGCAATGTTCTATACAGTCCTCCGAGCGCCCTCCTGCCAGATGGCCTCCGTCAAAGACTGCCGGCCGCTGGATTGCGGCAGTGCATGTAGTGTCTTAGGCCGTCACCCAGATTCTTCCCCAACTCGCACGATGCGCCGAGCAGGGCCGGGGCGCCAGCCAGTCTCATCAGAACATTCTTGCGTCGTCGTTAAACGTATCGGAATGTCTAGCAAACAGAGGAGGTCTATGACACCAGCAAGTTTCGCGGCTGTCGGTATTAACGGGATTCCCAGAAGGATAGCAACCAGCTGCGAGCGCATCGTTCCAAGAAGAGGGGAGGTCGAGGTCCGTCACCTCCCACGGCACCGGACACCTGAGCCGGTTGTTAACTTCACCTGTATGTATGTGGGTGGGTGTTTTCAGTGCAAATCTTGCAAGTCGATTCTAAACCACTTCCCGTTATCCAATTGAGCTTGCTGCAGCAATGTTGCCAGACCTCCCTGTCTTTGAGTGTCGCCCTTGTGTGGGTGGCACAAGCCTGCCTCGATCAGGCAGGGTGGCTTGGTGCGTCCGATCAGCTGTGCTCTCGCGCACGTGCACACACACACAGTCGAGCTGCATCGTTATCTAGTGTATTAATGCTGGTTCTTCATATTACATAACTATTGCCTTTTGCATAAATATTTTAGTACGTTGACGAAAGTTTATAAGAAACTTTGATGTATTGGAATTGCTGATTTAAATTACTTCCTCTCCTCACACATATTAAAAGTATCGAGTTTGGCCCCATTAGACTAGTCTCGATGAGTAATTTTGTTGTAGATGGTAGCCAGGGTCTGATTATGTTCTTTAGCATTTTATTCGACAGATGTAGCAATGCACGTTAACAGACATCAAACTTGTCGCGAGATCTGCATTGCTACACAATATAATAACAAAAAAATCGATGAAACTAAAAAGTGAAAAATAAAATAACTGTAAAAAAAAAAAACTTTTAAAACCAAGCTTTTATTTATAAATGCACTAAAAAGAGACAAATTATTATAGTAGTTACACAATTTGTAGAACTTGTATGATGTGGTCGAACAGTCGTAATAAACTTTACTACAAATTAATGTTTGTATCAATTTATATTTAATATATAAAAGGTTGGCCCAATATAGAATGAATACCTCACTTGCATCAGTTTAGTAAGCACATATATTGCGTACGGCTCTTGACTCTTCGCGTCAAGTTTTTGTATACTAAATATAAATTGATACAAATATATTAATTTGTAGTAAAGTTTATTACGGCTGTTCGACAACATCTTACAAGTTCAACAAATTGTGTAACTACTATAATTATTTTTCTCTTATTAGTACATTTATAAATAGAAGCTTGCTTTTAAAAGTTTTTTATTATGACGTTATACAGCATTCAATGAAATGAATTTAATAAACATTGAAGGTAAATTGAAGAAACATTAGATCGCGTGAAAGGGCTGCTCTCGCCCCTTCTAGGTCATAATTTTTCTACTGTGGGTAGTTCGCCGTTTGGAGAATACGAGAGATAAGTTGCGTGACATCTGTATACTGGTGATATGTTAGATACGTTAGGCACAGTAAAATATCCAGTTTGTGTATATGCATAATATATACACATATATAAAATACATATCCTGCGATTTGTGAAAGTTTATTTTAGGCACTACGTAAGCCAATACTGTCTAATTAATTCAGCATAATTTGGTATGATATTTGTGACTTATCCATGATATATGTGATGTTCATAAGTGTAGGACTTATATTGTGAAGCGGCCGGAAGTTCAACTGTTTGTTTTTTCGTACAGAGTTCGGATTTTGGTATTCTATGATTATCTTATCAATAATTTTCGAGATGACAGGTAAAATGTTGATTTCTGTAAGTTGTTTGCATTCTGTTGTTTGTTTGGTTTAGCGAAGAGTTTTAGTAGTTCTCTTTTTCATTTTCAGGATATGCAGTTAGTGACATGTTTATTACATCGATTTCTACTAGAACACAGTGGGTGTAAAGTCTCTTACCAAATTTTTTATATCAGGAACGACCGCTGCCTTCAATTTTGTGCTTACCGAATTAATTATTTTTATAATGACACATTTCAGATATGAAGTGAAGAATGAGATAAATAGATGAAACTCCAAAAGTAAAATAATTTCGTAAACAAAAAAATTATTAGCACTGATGAAAAAATTATGAAACTTTTCGGTTTTGTCTCAATAGATCAATAGATTAACTGTATAGTTATAGATGTTTAACAAATTATATATATATATATACACACACATATATACATATAGAAGGGAGAAAGAGAGAAAATATCTGTGATATAATTTATAGCTTTTTAAGTTATTAATTTTGTAAGAGTTCATCATTTTTAAATGTGTGTATGAAGTTGTTACTGCAAAAAATAATATTGTGCGCCTTGATTTTGACTTGAACTCATCTGTGAAACATCTCCTAATGAAAATAATTTCTGCCTGCAATATATGACATCTTACAGTAATTTTATTGATTGTATCATAATCCTTGTTCACAAAACTTAGTCCGCAGTCGGGTTTCGGCAGTCAGATGTATTCCACATTATGCTGTAGATTACATGCTCTGTCCGCCATGTTGTTTTCTCAACAATATCTGTAAAAACTGTTAGTTTAGTTTTGGAAGTATAACACTAGAAAAACGCTAGAGATCGTCGAGCTCTACAAGGTAATAAGCGATTCACAAGTTAATTATCATTAATAAATGAAAAAATAATCGCAATTGAGATTTTGAGATATTGTAGGCAATATGAAATGTTGGTTTGTTTTGACAACAGTCATCAGAAATGATATATTTGAAATTGCATATGTGGTATCAGAAATGATATATTTGAAATTGCATATGTGGTATCAGAAATGATATATTTGAAATTGCATATGTGGTATCAGAAATGATATATTTGAAATTGCATATGTGGTATCAGAAATGAGGTGCTTAAAAAATGTGCGAACTTGTTAAATTTTGTAAATAACTTATTTTTATCTTTATAATGATTTTTTTCACAAAAGGATCTAAGCAAATGACATGTCATTGGTAAAGGGAATTATGTGTCTTGTTATTTGTTAGTTTTAATTCCTTATGTCGTTCAGATGAAATATATTGTGTTTAAATGTGAATGAATGGTGATTGCGTTAATGTGAAGATGAAGTATTTGTGAACAATGCAGTAGTTGGTTATTTCTTTTTTATACAACACTAACATGATTTAGACGGTTTGAGAGATCTTGAGAGTTGATGAAGATGATTGAGTATGGAAGAGCGCTGAAATGAAAGGACTGAAGAATGGGAGAAATCCCGAGGAAAACCTAACATCACCTAACAAATCTGTTGGCAAGCTGGATGGAGATTGAACCTGGAATGACTTGGCGAGAGGCTGACTACACTTAAATAAAATTTATATATTAAACATATCAATACAGTTGTAATTAGACAGTAAACGTTTTTTGAATCGGTAAGGAAAGGATCTAGAGTTTTGTAAATGGAAAGTGCATGAGCCACAGTGAGCTTATTAGTTCCCAGAGAGCGAAAGTAGTTTTGGAGAGAAATACAGTCCCAGCTAGAGAGTCAGGTATAAATTTAACCACCTCTTTCCCCAGTCAATGGGGCTTAACGCCCTGCATCACTAAGTGACGGCGTACAACAACTTTGTCTTATAACAAACTCAAATATTATGAAATACTTACCAAGAAAAGTTAACTTATTTGATTAGGAAAACACTTCAGAGGATATAATTAACAATCACTCGATGCATCGGGTGTTTTTTTGCAGTTAAAAATCTTGTAACATAAAAATTTACTACGGTTGTGTGTCAACGCGATGAAGTCTGCTGCAACATTTGGTCTACCACAAATAATTTGTACAAACTCCGAAAACCTAAAGACATTTGACATATACATTTTCGACCTGATGAGGGCGAAACGTAATAACGTTGTACGTGGAATCGTTCCCTAGTGTATTAAAGAAGTTCGTTCCTTCATTCTTTCGTTAGTAATTTTGCGTATTTTGAATGTCTATGGCGTGGTTCATTCGTTAAGAGTTATTATGTGCGTGTTGTAGGAATTACGATATTATTATTATTATTATAAATTTTGTACGTTTTTCTGATTCTTTTTGGTAAGTCATTACTTTAAGACACCTAGATTGGTAGGGCGGTAAGTTATTTGCGAGTTTTAATTTTGGACATGTGATTAGGTAAAAAGTAGAAATGGGGTAAGTTGGCTTGATTAACTGACAATTATTTCCTTTTGTTTCATTCGTTTAGTACGTGCGTTTCATTTGATTTGTAATTAAATATGTTCTGTTTGTGCTAGTCGAGGAGTGAAGCTATTATTTGTCTCTTTGCATTTCGAAACTAAGAATATTTCATTGTACTTAGACAGTCATTCGTTATGTGTGTTTTATTCATTTGTAATTAAACGTGTTCTATTTTTAATGTCTCGTCATTAAATACATATTTTTTAATTCGTTACTAAATATTTTATTTCGCCGAAATGCTATTCTTCGTTATTTTAAAACATTCATTTCCAAATATGCGTTTCCGACGATAGACCATGTAGAGCTCATTATGCTTTGAGACAGCGAGCTGGATGGTCCTCCTCTGCTGCTCTCCCCCTCCCTCTCCTCCTCTTCTAGCCTCCTGCCACAGTCCTACACCGACTTCCCAAGTCGTCCAGAACCAGCATGTCTTGCTGTCGACACCCCCTTCTCAATACCACATTTAACATGTAAAAATGAATATTACACTATTACATATATACCCCTTCCCCCACACCAACCAGCTCAGTCGCCTGCAAGACGTCCAAGGGTGCTCTCCAAAAATAAAAAAGAAATAATTAAGGACCTTTATCACACATACCAAACATACAATCACACAAGAATTTTAAAAATTTTAATTTTTTAAATTAATTAATCTATCCGTCTAATTTCAATCAATCTCATTTCTTTACATTAATTTTATCTGATTAATATTATCTTAATCCAATTTTTTCATTCGATTAATTTACGGATTAATTACTGGATTAATCCGATCGATCAATGTGATATCAGAACGATAATCCAATTAATCAAAAGCGAGTTAGAACCATCCCACCCCTACTGCTGTCATCAGAAATGATGTATTTGAAATATCATCTGTAGTATCAATCTGGTTGACCTCCCGTGTTCACGAGCACAGCTTCTGATTGTCTGGAATCGACAGTAGAGCAGTCGAAGTCGAAGTCGAAGTCGAAGTCGAAGTCGAAGTCGAACCATCTCCGTCTGCTAGACTGCGAACTGTCCTCTTCCGACTGTGTATTGTGGACCAGGCTTTCGTAATGCCAGGGTAAAGAGACCGTTCACATTTCTTAAGCACGATGTGATAGTCTATGAATAAAATTATAAATCAGACAAACTAAGTTTAAACTTGAGGAACTCCACGTGGGCATAGAAAGTTGCATAGTATATAAACAAACACGGAATTCCCCATCATAAAATGTAATTTAAATTAAGATAAACTTGGTAATAAATTATAATTAATTTTAGATTAAGTGCGTAGTAACCTAATCAATACAAGAGTTCTTAGAAATATATTTGTGCCTAATGGTAATACATGTATAACATTAGTTTTGAGCTTTTTTAAAATACAGTGTTATTATCTACGATTTGTAACTTTGGTCGCTACAAATGGCTGTTTAGATCATTTTTTTATTACTATTGCATGAGGAGTGAATTATTTTTATCTATATCTTGCAGCTGTCGGATGCTTTACTTTCATAAAACCTATTGTCATTTGAAAATAATTAACTATTGATTGCCGATTATTTTAAATTCCTACTGAAAGTTAACCAGTACTTTTGACGTGCGGCAAACTATTTAGCAATTTACTCCTGAAGAGAATTAGAGAAACTGAATGCTCATTAATAAATCACGATGAGATAAGTAGGTACAGAACTCTAAATGTCTCCCAAGTAAAATGCCAACAACTGCAAGGTAATCGCTGGCAGCCAAATAAGCACATGTTCTCGGAATTACTGATAGTAGCCGAATTGACAACCAAAAATGCAGCGCAAAAATGCAAACATCTAGCGCTGAAATTTTGTACCAAAATATGGTAAAGTAACTAGATAGTGCGACACAGAACCAAACATGTTACAGTCACTTGGCCTAAAATTCACTTGGCTTAAAATGCACTTGGCCTGAAAGTCACTTGGCATAAAAGTCAATTGAACTAAATGTCTGTTCGCCTAGATGTCACTTGGCATAAAAGTCACTTACCTAACAGTCACTTGACTTAGAAGTCGCCTAGCCTAAAAGTCAGTTGATCTAAAAGGTACTAGGTCTGAGAGTAGTTTGGCATAAAATGGTTTTATGGCTTTTAGCCTAAATTGCGTGTACCCCTGTTCATTATCTATCATACAGACAGCATCGGCATTAAACTCTTTTAACGTGCTTCAAGCTAGTTTTACAATATAATGTATTTTCGCAACATTAAGGTCCGAAATAACACATTCAAGTTGTGTTTGCGTCCAAGGACGGCCGCCTGTAGCGAGCTGTTCAATGGAAAGTGTGGAGGAAAACGGGCGGAATGAGGAATTTAGCTAACAGATTCAATCTAATAGCTTCTAAAGATATATTCACTTTTTTTTATAAATTTATTATCTCCAGTAATGTGGAAAAATAAGAGTGATTATGAATCACTTATAGAATAAACCAGATGAGCTGTGTGCGAATCGATTAGGAAAAGGTGGGAGAGGGGATGACAGGGAATTCCCTTCTCATAATAATTTTCCACGTAATAAAAATTATTTTCCCGCCAGGAAAAGTGATTTTTCCCTTCCTAAAGAGTAGTGATGCATTATAGGAGTAGTGATGCATTACAAGAGTAGTGATGCATTACGAGTGACTACAAAGAAGCCCGATGCCTGGTTCATATGGAAAGTACTGGCTGGGAAACAAAAGCGACTAAGTAATGCCTGGTTCATATGGAAAGTACTGGCTGGGAAACAAAAGCGACTGAGTAATGCCGACTACCAAAACCCACGTGGTCGGTGTAGCGCGAAATGGCGTGTGTCCCCTGGGTGTTTCGCACATGCTCATGGATGGAACTCCCTGCAATTCTGGTTTAAAGTACCTGGTCGAAGCGACCTCTACCTCCTGCCTATGGACCTATAGGCTATGACTATATCCTGATTCATGTGTTTAAAGTACCTGGTCGAAGCGACCTCTACCTCCTGCCTATGGACCTATAGGCTATGACTATATCCTGATTCATGTGTTTTGCGGGATATGGTCCCCTCCTGAGTTCAAACACTGTTCACACTCCTACATTGAAAACTAAAACTGGAGAATATATAAAACTACAAAGACAAAACATTTATTTGCTTTCATTTTTTAATTTTGTGATTTTCAATTTATTTTTAACTTTTAATTTTTATATATATATTTTTTATTTTGTGTTATTGTTTGTGTAAAGTGTGACCCCTGACCTATGTCTATATTGAGTATTATATTTAGCCCTAAACCTACCCACTCCTAGATAATATATGCGACCAGGTGAGGCTTCCCTACTGGATTATATTGCTAGTTATTGTCCTAACCTGAAGAGTGGGTCTGCCTACAATTGTGTATGAATTACAACCTAAGATACTATAACAATATTGAAAATATAATACACTACGGAAGAATACACTAGTGATGTGGAAAAGCAATGCTTGTGTCTGTGTGATGTGCTGTGGTGTAATTGCAATTGTGTGTCATTTGTAAAATAGAAATAGAAATGTGTGTGTGACTACAATATAGCTGTTGTGTGAGTTGGTTTGTAGTTGGGCCGCGGGTCGTCCCCAGTTTTCAGGGTTCCTGGCAGGTCCATCCGGCTAGCATGGCGCTTTGGTTCAGACAAGGTGCACCAAAAGTAGTGCACCAATAACTCCTGTGCCGTGCGTGCCCAATCAGAAACGTGGATATCGCTGAGTTCATGTGACGACTTAAATGGTTGACAAATGACAAGTGTTGGCCAAAACTCAAGGCATATGCACGGTAAATTGTTTTGATTTGATATTGTCGGCGATTTTTGTTGTGACTGCCAACGTTACAGCGTTTCGTCCATTTTGATATCTAGCACAGCCCATTACGCAAATAATAATCACATCAAAACCGAAATAATTTTGAATTTTTCAATGCTGCCATCGGCCATAAACAAGTACGATGTATGATGCACGATGAAACTCTGCTCTCAGATACTTCTGCTTTCCATCGTGGGCCGATCTTCTGTAAGCACTCCGGCATGGCAGAGCTAACGACCTTTCGCAAGCTAGTGTGAGATAGACCAGTCCATGTGTTGCAATACACAAACAAGTTCTTACTGCCTTGATTGCGTGGGTATCAGGGGCGCTGCATGATCTTATAAAAATCTCAGTAGCTTGGGAAGGGACGGGGACGGGAGATCAGAATCATACTACTACCTCTTTTCATGTCACAATGTTTAATATAATATAAGGCTATTGTCATTTATTTTTCTTTCATTTTTACTAACCCAATTATAGAAATGTCTTCCAAAACGTACCTAAAATATTATATATATGGCACTGGCGCAGTCATAAATATTAAAATAAAAGCAATGTTCGCTTTTGATATGTAAACATTAATAGTGGGCCTAAAATGAATTAAAAATCAAGAATATTTGCAGGAATTAGCACGCAGTCATTCGTGAAATGCGAAATCGTTATGTAACTTGACATATCTCTTTCTTTCTGAAGAATACTTCGTATTAAGGTCACTGCCTACCAGCTGGCAGTTGCGAAATTTAAATAGGAAATTTTACGTTAAGGGAATTTCACCTTAAGGCTTTAATTTCAAAGATAGGCGTTTCAAACTAAATGCATTCTTCACAAATTCTTTACGAGGAGATCCTTACGAGCGTATATTTTCAATATAGATAGGCAATATGTATTTTTTTTTATAAAACATTAATTTTAAAATTCTTTACAAATCGGCTGTAGAGAAATTATTCTAAAAAATTAATTAAGTATATATTTTGTTTGAAACGCCTGTCTTTCAAATTAACGCTCTGCGGTGATACCAGTTTACGTTTGAAAGTGTATAAAACATTAGCTAACTAATATATTTTCAAAGTAAGGCACGCCTCCATATAGAATTACAAATGAAATTTAAGCTAGTTTTTTTAACCTTTGCCCCCCCCCCCTTCTCTCTAGCTACCCCCTCCCGCCACCATCACCCTCCAACAGTTGCTACACCAATGTTCAAGCGTCTCATTGTTAGTCTCAGCATTTTGGAAATAACGATGGTCTCTATAGGACATTGCTGACATCTCTTGATAGGCTGCTATAGTCTATTCGCGAATTCTTTACATTTTGGAAATAACGATGCTCTCTATAGGACACTGCTGACATCTCTTGATAGGCTGCTATAGTCTATTCGCGAATTCTTTACATTTTGGAAATAACGATGCTCTCTATAGGACACTGCTGACATCTCTTGATAGGCTGCTATAGTCTATTCGCGAATTCTTTACATTTTGGAAATAACGATGCTCTCTATAGGACACTGCTGACATCTCTTGAAAGGCTGCTATAGTCTATTCGCGAATTCTTTACATTTTGGAAATAACGATGCTCTCTATAGGACACTGCTGACATCTATTGAGAGGCTGCTATAGTCTATTCGCGAATTCTTCACATTTTGGAAATAACGATGCTCTCTATAGGACACTGCTGACATCTCTTGATAGGCTGCTATAGTCTATTCGCGAATTCTTCACATTTTGGAAATAACGATGCTCTCTATAGGACACTGCCGACATCTCTTGATAGGCTGCCATAGTCTATTCGCGAATTCTTTACATTTTGGAAATAACTATGCTCTCTATAGAACACTGCCGACATCTCTTGATAGGCTGCTATAGTCTATTCGCGAATTCTTTAAATTTTTAAAAATCAAACCTTTAAAAGAACACCCCACACATAATTTGTTTAGTTGTTTCCTAAACATATAATGCATTCACAATCGTTTTTTCGTTGAGTTAACATAAAAGGGTCATATATATGTTTAACTGAACTTTTACTTATATTTTATCTATGAATTATGACATTTCACTTATAACTAACATGAAAAGAAGACAGAGATAAAATAGGTGTGGTAATACTGCCTAGTAAGAAATAGTTCGTATGAAGAATATTATTACACTGGATGCGCACGAATGCGGTGCGTTGGCTCTTTTGGTGTAATTTTCTAAACTTAGTTTGCATGAGGCGGAGGAATACAGATTTTTCTGCGTTACGATTGCGGTGTATGGCTGCAGCCTCTGTTTACGATTGCGGTGTATGGCTGCAGCCTCTGCGTTACGATTGCGGTGTATGGCTGCAGCCTCTGTTTACGAACACGCAGGTTCGTTCATTATTTTTAATATCAACATCCAGAGGCACATTGCCCTTCACTTTCGCATATGAATGTGCTCATAATTAATTGCGGCATAGCTATTTCTATATAAAGTATTTGCTAAACCGAGGTTTGATCTCTCGTGTTTTATTGTGAAATTTATTTTGCAGATAAATTCCACTGTTTCTTAATTCTTCAAGTCCATAAAGAAGGATTTCACCTGTTATGTGACAAAACAGCCAAACATTCGAAAATGTAAGACAATTTCTCGAGTTGTGGACCGCACTCGAAACAAAAGTTGTGTAATCGAAGTTTTTCAGTAAACTTTACTTTTATACCCATGAAACATGAAATTATTTTGTTTTTATTACGAATTTTCGATGAAACATCATGTTATGGCATTATTAAGAATAATGGTTTTAATTGAGCAAAACATTTCAGTACGTTGTGCTATTCAACGAAAACAATTTGCAAAAAACAATGTACAACTATCTTGTTATACTCCCGTACTTCTGTTGTCTACTTTATAAACAATGTACGACTATCTTGCTGTACTCCCGTACTTCTGTTGCTACTATATAAACAATGTACAACTATCTTGTTGTACTCCCGTACTTCTGTTGTCTACTTTATAAACAATGTACAACTATCTTGTTATACTCCCGTACTTCTGTTGTCTACTTTATAAACAATGTACGACTATCTTGCTGTACTCCCGTACTTCTGTTGTCTACTTTATAAACAATGTACGACTATCTTGCTGTACTCCCGTACTTCTGTTGCTACTTTATAAACATGTACGACTATCTGTTGTACTACCGTACTATCTGTTGTCTTCTTTTATAAACATATGTACGACTATCTTGCTGTACTCCCGTACTTCTGTTGCTACTTTATAAACAATTTACGACTATCGTTGTCTACTTTATAAACAATGTACGACTATCTTGTTGTACTACCGTACTTCTGTTGTCTACTTTATAAACAATGTACGACTATCTTGTTGTACTCCCGTACTTCTGTTGTCTACTTTGTTAAACAATGTACGACTATCTTGTTGTACTCCCGTACTTCTGTTGTCTACTTTATAACAATGTACGACTATCTTGCTGTACTCCCGTACTTCTGTTGCTATCTTTATAAAGAATTGTACACTATCTTGTTTTACTTCACCGTACTTCTGTTGTCTACTTTATAAACAATGTACGACTATCTTGCTGTACTCCCGTACTTCTGTTGCTACTTTATAAACAATGTACGACTATCTTGTTGTACTAAGTACTTCTGTTGTCTACTTTATAAACAATGTACGACTATCTTGCTGTACTCCCGTACTTCTGTTGCTACTTTATAAACAATGTACGACTATCTTGTCTGTACTACCCGTACTTCTGTTGCTACTTTATAAACAATGTACGACTATCTTGTTGTACTCCGTACTTCTGTTGTCTACTTTAAATAACACTATGTACCGTACTTGTTGCTACTATACAGTATCGTTTCTACTTTATAAACAAGTACGACTATCTTGCTGTCTCCGTACTTCTGTTGCTACTTTATAAACAATGTACGACTATCTTGTTGTACTCACCGTACTTCTGTTGTCTACTTTATAAACAATGTACGACTACTTGCTGTACTCCGTACTTCTGTCCGTACTTTATACATGTCGACTATCGTTGTCTACTTTAAACAATGTACGACTATCTTGCTGTACTCCCGTACTTCTGTTGCTACTTTATAAACAATGTACGACTATCGTTGTTACTTTATAAAACACCATGTACGACTTACTCTGTTGTACTTACCGTAACTTCTGTTTGTCTACTTTATTAAACAATGTACACTATCTTGTTGTACTCCGTACTTCTGTTGTCTACTTTATAAACAATGTACGACTATCTTGCTGTACTCCCGTACTTCTGTTGCTACTTTATAAACAATGTACGACTATCTTGTGTACTCCGTACTCTGTTGTCTACTTTATAAACAATGTACGACTATCTTGTCTGTACTCCCGTACTTCTGTTGCTACTTTATAAACAATGTACACTATCTTGTTGTACTCCGTACTTCTGTTGTCTACTTTATAAACAATGTACGACTATCTTGCTGTACTCCCGTACTCTGTGCCTTTAACATGTACGACATCGTTGTCTACTTTATAAACAATGTACGACTATCTGTACTCGTACTTCGTACATTATAAACAATGTACGCTTCTGTTGTCTACTTCTATTAAACAATGTACGACTATCTTGTTGTACTCCCGTACTTCTGTTGTCTACTTTATAAACAATGTACGACTATCTTGTTGTACTACCGTACTTCTGTTGTCTACTTTATAAACAATGTACGACTATCTTGCTGCTGTACTTCTCTCGTTAATCTGTTGTTGTCTACTTTATAAACAATGTAACGATCTATCTTGTGTACTCCCGTACTTCTGTTGCTACTTTATAAACAATGTACGACTATCTTGTTGTACTACCGTACTTCTGTTGTCTACTTTATAAACAATGTACGACTATCTTGTGTTACTCCCGTACTTCTGTTGCTACTTTATAAACAATGTACGACTATCTTGCTTGTACTACTCCGTACTTCTGTGCTACTTTATAAACAATGTACGACTATCTTGTTGTTACTACCGTACTTCTGTTGTCTACTTTATAAACAATGTACGCTACTTGTTGTCATACCGTACTTCTGTTGCTACTTTATAAACAATGTACGACTTCTGTTTGTCTATCTTATATAAACAATGTACGACTATCTTGTGTACTCCCGTACTTCTGTTGTCTACTTTATAAACAATGTACGACTATCTTGTGTACTCCGTACTTCTGTTGTCTACTTTATAAACAATGTACGACTATCTTGCTGTACTCCCGTACTTCTGTTGCTACTTTATAAACAATGTACTTCTTGTGTACTCGTACGTCTGTTCTACTTTATAAACAATGTATCGGTACTCTACTCTGTTGCTTTATAAACATGTACACTATCTGTTGTCTACTTTATAAACAATGTACGACTATCTTGTTGTACTCCCGTACTTCTGTTGTCTACTTTATAAACAATGTACGACTATCTTGTCTGTACTCCCTGTACTACTGTTGACGTACTTTTTAAATACGAATTGTACTCGTACTTCTGTTGTCTACTTTATAAACAATGTACGACTATCTTGTTGTACTCCGTACTTTGTTGTCTACTTTAAACAATGTACGACTATCTTGTTGTACTCCGTACTTCTGTTGTCTACTTTATAAACAATGTACGACTATCTTGTGTACTCCGTACTCTGTTGTACTTTATAAACAATGTACGACTATCTTGTTGTACTACCGTACTTCTGTTGCTACTTTATAAACAATGTACGACTATCTTGTGTACTCCGTACTTCTGTTGCTACTTATAAACAATGTACGACTATCTTGTTTACTCCGTACTTCTGTTGTTACTATAAACATGTACGACTATCTTCTGTTCCGTATCTGTTGTACTTTATAAACAATGTACGACTATCGTTGTCTACTTTATAAACAATGTACGACTATCTTGTTGTACTACCGTACTTCTGTTCTACTTTATAAACAATGTACGACTATCTTGTTGTACTACCGTACTTCTGTTGTCTACGTTATAAACAATGTACGACTATCTTGCTGTACTCCCGTACTTCTGTGCTACTTTATAAACAATGTACGACTATCGTTGTCTACTTTATAAACAATGTACGACTATCTTGTTGTACTCCCGTACTTCTGTTGTCTACTTTATAAACAATGTACACTATCTTGTTGTACTACCGTACTTCTGTTGTCTACTTTATAAACAATGTACGACTATCTTGCTGTACTCCCGTACTTCTGTTGCTACTTTATAAACAATGTGACGACTAGTTTCGTTGTCTACTTTATAAACAATGTACGACTATCTTGTTGTACTCCCGTACTTCTGTTGTCTACTTTATAAACAATGTACGACTATCTTGTTGTACTACCGTACTTCTGTTGCTACTTTATAAACAATGTACAACTATCGTTGTCTACTTTATAAACAATGTACGACTATCTTGTTGTACTACCGTACTTCTGTTGTCTACTTTATAAACAATGCACGACTATCTTGTTGTACTACCGTACTTCTGTCGTCTACTTTATAAACAATGCACGACTATCTTGTTGTACTACCGTATTTCTGTCGTCTACTTTATAAACAATGTACGACTATCTTGTTGTACTACCGTACTTCTGTCGTCTACTTTATAAACAATGTACGACTATCTTGTTGTACTACCGTACTTCTGTTGTCTACTTTATAAACGCCCAAAAAATTACAGTATCAAATTTCAAAATTAAACTTCTTAAATTGATTTGTATTTCATTTATGATTAACAAAATTATTTAAACCAAAATAAATGCTATTCATTTATGAAAATTTTGTGGTTCCTTTGTTAATATAACAACGTATTTATAGCTGTTGGCGTATAAGGCTGAACTCGCAATAGTCCGTGGTATCTGTTAGTAGCCAGCCCTTCCAACTGTCACGTGATCCTCAACCAATCGCAGGGCAACATTCTTATATCCGTCCATCCGTCAAATATTTACAAAACTTTAACTTCCGACGGACGAACAGGTGAGTTACCTACCGCCTTCTGATGACATTCACTAGACGTGAATACGCTCTTTGAAATACAATGCTAGGCAGTGAGTCTGTGTTTATTTATATTTAGTTGCAAACAGAAGAATTGAAAATTTTAAAAATCAGTATAAATTTTTATTACGTAAAAAAAATATTCCCCCAAAACGTGTTTTTCTTGAAAATATAATTTCCAACCAAAATATATCCCCAACTAAAGAATGGTGGCGATGTTGTTATCATACTGGAATTTTGCCAAACAGGATTGACTGACGGATTGTTATGAATCGCTTTCAACTGACAGACGAAAACGACAGACTTATGACATCCCAAATGTCCTAAAAAGTGCCCAGAGTCGGAATGTTTACAACTCTGGCGTGTGTGTTTTCAGTTGTCATCCACGAAAACCTGAAAACTGTCCGTTGCCTGAATGGTAACCAATCAGGACTCACGTGTGAAAATATGTTGACAATATTACAATAATATTACAAATAGTACAAAATATGTTAAAATACAAAAAACACACACAAATATTTCTCAATACAAATAGGCTACACACGACAATCATTTATGGGGAAACTCCAAGCTTCGCTGATGCGTGACGCTTTGTGTCACCACCTAAATATATTGCCGGCACGCCTTGAATCACTGATTTGGATATCTACTCCTCTGCTGGCGCTGGGTCTCTGGCTCGGTGCATAATGTTTGGATACGCTTGTACAGTATTTTTAAGTGCGATGGAGCTACGCTTGAAAATAATTCGTGGGGAAATTTTTGACCTTTTTCTAGTGAAAACATACACATTTTAAAAATTGTTTTTGAAGAATTAAGAATGTTCTTAAACACTTTTTACATTGCACAAAACCATTTTTAATAATGTCAATTTAAGTTTGCGCTTTCAGTTTCGCTTGTTAATGGCTGGCAGATTGTTGTGCATAAGTTAATGTCATATCGTTAATTGTTTAAATAAATCATAAACAAGAACTGAAATCAGTGTATATGTACTTTTTTAGAGCCACAAAAATTTTAATATGATTAATTATTAATTTGTTAAAATTTAAACAGTTAAGATGCCGCCGGATAGTATATACGTGAATAAAGACGTAGCCAATAAAAGTAGAATTAAATACGACGAAAAATGTTTCAAATGTAAGAAGGTGGTTAAAAACGGAGTTCTTCTTCGTGAGGTGTGCGACAACTGGTTCCATCTTCGTGAGGTGTGCGACTACTGGTTCCATCTTCGTGAGGCGTACGTCTACTGGTTCCATCTTCGTGAGGCGTGCGACAACTGGTTCCATCTTCGTGAGGCGTGCGACAACTGGTTCCATCTTCGTGAGGTGTGCGACTACTGGTTCCATCTTCGTGAGGCGTACGTCTACTGGTTCCATCTTCGTGAGGCGTGCGACAACTGGTTCCATCTTCGTGAGGCGTGCGACAACTGGTTCCATCTTCGTGAGGCGTGCGACTACTGGTTCCATCTTCGTGAGGCGTACGTCTACTGGTTCCATCTTCGTGAGGCGTGCGACAACTGGTTCCATCTTCGTGAGGCGTGCGACAACTGGTTCCATCTTCGTGAGGCGTACGACAACTGGTTCCATCTTCGTGAGGCGTGCGACAACTGGTTCCATCTTCGTGAGGTGTGCGACTACTGGTTCCATCTTCGTGAGGTGTGCGACTACTGGTTCCATCTTCGTGAGGCGTGCGACAACTGGTTAGATCTTCGTGAGGCGTGCGACAACTGGTTCCATCTTCGTGAGGTGTGCGACTACTGGTTCCATCTTCGTGAGGCGTACGTCTACTGGTTCCATCTTCGTGAGGCGTGCGACAACTGGTTCCATCTTCGTGAGGCGTGCGACAACTGGTTCCATCTTCGTGAGGTGTGCGACAACTGGTTCCATCTTCGTGAGGTGTGCGACAACTGGTTCCATCTTCGTGAGGTGTGCGACTACTGGTTCCATCTTCGTGAGGCGTGCGACAACTGGTTCCATCTTCGTGAGGCGTGCGACAACTGGTTCCATCTTCGTGAGGCGTGCGACAACTGGTTCCATCTTCGTGAGGTGTGCGACTACTGGTTTTATCTTCGTGAGGTGTGCGACAACTGGTCCCATCGTCGTGAGGCGTGCGACAACTGGTTCCATCTTCGTGAGGTGTGCGACAACTGGTTCCATCTTCGTGAGGTGTGCGACAACTGGTTCCATCTTCGTGAGGTGTGCGACTACTGGTTCCATCTTCGTGAGGTGTGCGACAACTGGTTCCATCTTCGTGAGGCGTGCGACAACTGGTTCCATCTTCGTGAGGTGTGCGACTACTGGTTCCATCTTCGTGAGGTGTGCGACTACTGGTTCCATCTTCGTGAGGCGTGCGACAACTGGTTCCATCTTCGTGAGGCGTGCGATAACTGGTTCCATCTTCGTGAGGTGTGCGACTACTGGTTCCATCTTCGTGAGGCGTGCGACAACTGGTTCCATCTTCGTGAGGTGTGCGACTACTGGTTCCATCTTCGTGAGGTGTGCGACAACTGGTTCCATCTTGTGAGGTGTGCGACAATTGGTTCCATCTTCGTGAGGCGTACGTCGTACTGGTTCCATCTTCGTGAGGCGTGCGACTACTGGTTCCATCTTCGTGAGGTGTCGACAACTGTTCCATCTTCGTGAGGTGTGCGACTACTGGTTCCATCTTCGTGAGGCGTACGTCTACTGGTTCCATCTTCGTGAGGCGTGCGACACTGGTTCCATCTTCGTGAGGTGACGACAACTGTTCCATCTTCGTGAGGGTACGACAACTGGTTCCATCTTCGTGAGGCGTCGACTACTGGTTCCATCTTCGTGAGGTCGTGCGACTACTGGTTCCATCTTCGTGAGCGTGGACAACTGTTCATCTCGTGAGGCGTCGACAACTGGTTCCATCTTCGTGAGGCGTGCGACAACTGGTTCCATCTTCGTGAGGGTACGACAACTGGTTCCATCTTCGTGAGGCGTGCGACAACTTGTTCCATCTTCGTGAGGCGTAGCGACAACTGGTTCCATCTTCGTGAGGCGTGACGACAACTGGTTCCATCTTCGTGAGGGTGCGACTACTGTTCCATCTTCGTGAGGCGTACGACAACTGGTTCCATCTTCGTGAGGCGTGCGACAACTGGTTCCATCTTCGTGAGGTGTGCGACTACTGGTTCCATCTTCGTGAGGCGTACGTCTACTGGTTCCATCTTCGTGAGGCGTACGACTACTGGTTCCATCTTCGTGAGGCTGTGCGACTACTGGTTCCATCTTCGTGAGGTTTTTGGCATCTACTAATGTTCCATCATTCGTGAGGCGTGCGACAACTGGTTCCATCTTCGTGGGTGTGCGACTACTATTCCATATTCGTGAGGTGTGCGACGTAGGTTCCATCTTCGTGGGTGTGCGACTACTGGTTCCATCTTCGTGAGGTGTGCGACAAGTGGTTCCATCTTCGTGAGGTGTGCGACAACTGGTTCCATCTTCGTGAGGTGTGGACCAACTGGTTCCATCTTCGTGAGGGTGCGACAACTGGTTCCATCTTCGTGAGGCGGCGGTTCATTCGTGGGCGGACAACTGGTTCCATCTTCGTGGGCGTGCGACATGGTTCCATCTGTAGCGTACGACAACTGGTTCCATCTTCGTGAGGCGTGCGACAACTGGTTCCATCTTCGTGAGGTGTGCGACTACTGGTTCCATCTTCGTGAGGCGTACGTCTACTGGTTCCATCTTCGTGAGGCGTGCGACAACTGGTTCCATCTTCGTGAGGTGTGCGACTACTGGTTCCATCTTCGTGAGGTGTGCGACAACTGGTTCCATCTTCGTGAGGTGTGCGACAACTGGTTCCATCTTCGTGAGTCGTACGTCTACTGGGTCCATCTTCGTGAAGTGTGCTACAACTGGTTCCATCTTCGTGAGGCGTACGACAACTAGTTCCATCTTCGTGAGGCGTGCGACAACTGGTTCCATCTTCGTGAGGCGTGCGACAACTGGTTCCATCTTCGTGAGGTGTGCGACTACTGGTTCCATCTTCGTGAGGTGTGCGACAACTGGTTCCATCTTCGTTGTGGGAACTTTGAAGAACGAATTGGAACAAAGGCGAAGATCAGGGCGAATAGTTAGATTGGCGTTGTAGTTGATGTCAAGAAAATGTCGAAGTAATCGTAGCTTCAGCGCGCTCTCAAACAAGTCCCGGAGACGTGTGTGCAGTAAAGACAGTGATGATGACTCTCAACAAAAAGTTATTGAATTGTTGCTCACTGACATTCGCGAACGGATGATACCAAACGAAGCGCTTCAAAAACAAATTGCGGATCTTAACGAAGCGATAGCAACCCGCTATTTTCTCTCTCCAAGGAAATCTGCAAAGGCAAGTGAACAACAAATTAGAGTTCACGTAGGTAGTAGGTTTAGTGCTTTACAAAATCACAATTTTGAGGATACCATGGAAAATTATCCCCTTCTTCATGTAAATCCCTGTAGGCCCAATTGTAAACCAAATGTTTGAAATGTTGTATAAAATATAAAAAAAAATCACAAAAGCCTGGTGTAAATAACAAACCTAAAATAGAGATTTTCTCTGCCAGTCATGTCCATGATTTAAAAATAGCACAAAAAACAGACAATATAAAAATTCAAGGAACAGTGAAACCAGGGGCATGTATTCAAGATGTAATATCTAGTGTGCCAAGTGAATGTAAACATCTCGATAAAAATGACCTTGTGGAAATGTGGAAACGATGTATACAAAAACCAAGCGGCAGATGTTACAAAAAACGTAAAGCTCTCGTTGCCTGAACTGAGCCACACAAATATTGCAGTGTGCAACATACCACTCAGGCATGATATAATGACAAACTCTTGTGTGAATGTATGTGTACAGGAAACAAATCAATCGGTTCAAAATCTCTGCGATGATTCTAACAATGTAAAAGTGATTGATGTGTACAACTTGTCAAGAGAGTGTTTTACCAGGCATGGCCTACACACAAATAATAAAAGTAAAGACAGGGTTGTTAGTATGGTTTTAAAAGTGTTCAGCTCAAATGTGTCCAAATGTGAACTAAACAAAAAAAAAATAGAGTATTCGTTGAAGGTAAACAAATTGAAAAAACTAAATGGGGCCCGTATGTAACCAAAATGGTCTTACATATCGTGATCAAAAAGTGCCTGAAAATCATTCAGAAAATTCTCTCCGACTTACAAATATTAACAAAGGTACTACAAATACAGATAGTGTACATAAAGACAATTTATACATGTGCCGAAGGAAACAAAACACTAAGAAATATGTAAATGTATTACACCTAAACATCCAGTATGTGAGAAATAAAATAACAGAACTAGAAACTTACCTTAGTCTAGAGAAAAATCACTACAATATTATCTGTCTCACAGAACATTGGCTAAGCAATAGAAAAATGAAGATGAACATATTAGAGCTTTATCAAACACATGCAGTTTGTTACAGGTCAAATGGTTATGGTGGCAGTTGCATATTAGTGGATGGCGTATTTAAACAGTTTGCCTTGGAACGAAAGGATAATTAAGTATAGTAAACATTATTGAGTGTTGTGCAGTAAAAATAAACACACACTCAACATGCTTACCTATTATATCAATCTAAGGGCCATCAAACAGTGATCTGAAACTTTTTCTTAACCAATTGGAACTTATGCTAATGTTAATTTTCAAAATTCCCCAAGATGATGTCGTCTTCTGCGGCGACTTAAATATTGATTTTATGCCAGACTCAAAAGATAAAATAGAATTATGTGATCTTATAAAAACCTTCAACATACAAAATTGTATAAATAGTTCAACAAAAATAACATCTAATACTTCAACAGAAATAGATTTTACATTAAGCCATATAAATAAGTCTGATGCACAAAATCTAGACTTAGGATTATCTGACCATCTGGCACAGACTATAAAACGACCTTTAAGCATTGAAAGTCCTCATGGTCCCATAACATTTAGAAATTTAGTGAGAAAAATATATATTACATGAACAACTTATTGATGAATAAAAACAGGGATGAAATATTCTTTACTGATGGTATAAATAATAAGTTCAAGATATTCTTATCAATCTTTCTTAGAAACTTCGAAACAGCTTTTCCTTTATCTAAAAAAACAGTAAAAAAAAAAACCAATATATGTCGAGTAACAACACTAAATCCTGGATAACAAAGGATATCAAAATAGCTAGTTTAAAAATGAAAGAACTTTATCAAAAATTTAAAATGGGAAAGTGTAATGAAAAATTTATAAAATATTATAAGAAATATAAAAACCTATACAAAAAGGTATTAAAACTGGCCAAACAGAAATACTATGATTATAACATAAAGAGCAGTAAAAACAAACAAAACAAAAGTGGAACATTGTAGTAAAAGCAAAAGTCAGCAGACCCATAAAATGTCACTTAAAGTCGGAGACAAGATAATGACAAACATGACAGTTGCTAATACACTGGATGAATACTTCATAAATGTATGTGTGGTGAGCGAGGATAGACTACAAACTGCAAAAACAAATACAACCCTACGCACTCTAAAATACGAAATTCCAAACAAAAACTATTTATTCACTGTTCCTCAACCCAGTCACAGAAGAAGAACTCATTAGTCTAATTAAAAACTTGAAGAATAAACATACCCAAGACATATATGGCATATCACGTAATATAATAAAGGAATGTTATATTACAGACCATTGAGTATTCTTCCATCATTCTCAAAACTATTGGAAAAGGCAATCTTTATAAGGCTTATTAGCTTTATTGATAAAAATAAATTACTATGTGACGAACAATTTGGCTTTCAAAGAAATAAATCCACTATTACAGCAACATATCAACTAATTAGATATATACGTAATCGACTAGAAAATGTCAAAAAAGTTATTGGTAAATTTGGTGATTTGTCAAAAGCCTTTAACTCTATAAATCACTTACAGTTACTCAACAAACTAGAACAATATCGTATCAGAGGCATCACCCTAAACATATTTGCCTCCTATTTAGAAACACGACAGCAAAGCGTACACATAATAGAAAACGAAAAAGAAATGAACTTCAAACTGGGATATTATTAAGACAGGACGATGTATACTTGGCCCCTTACTTTTTCTACTTCACATCTGCCCCTTCATGAGTCAAGTCGTAAAATTATGCTTTTTGCAGATGACACGAATGCAATCTTGGCAGCTGATGACAACACTCAGATAGTCTCTTTAGCCTCAAAGACCATAGATGACATGGAAAACTGGTTCAAAGGAAATAAACTGAAAATTAATGTAAACAAAAGTAATATTTTTAAACATAATAATACTCTAATTCACACTATCAATTCTATATTGTACAACAGAGAAACTGTCAAAGGAAAAAAGACAACAAAATTTAAATGTTTTGAAATAGAGGAACATCTAAATTGGAGTATAGAAATTAATAACACTGCTGACAAACTAGCAAGTATCTGCTATGGCCTGAGGATAATCAGACAGCTAGTGTACTACGATCCGTATATTTCGCTTACTTTCATTCAGTGACGTGTTATGGCATAGAACTGTGGGGACATCACACATCTCGTGTTAAAATATTTCAGATTCAAAAGAAAACAATTAGACTAATTTCTTTTACTAGACCATCATCATGATGTAAAAATTACTCTTCTGCCATTTTATTGTGAATATTTAGTTAAACTTCTACTACTTATAAAAAATGATCTTCATGCCCATGACACAAATAGTGATGTAAACGTACATTCAGCACGATTGACACAAGATCTAAGGATATCCTATCACTCAACAAGTCAGTATGCCAAACACAGTCATTATATAGTTCTCTGCCTCAAAATATTAAGCATCTAGGCAAAAGAAAATTCACACAGGAAATTAAAAGAATAGCGGAAAACTACCGTTTTTATTCCATGCAGGGTCTAAAAGATT
This sequence comes from Dryococelus australis, assembly GCA_029891345.1. Taxonomy (NCBI): domain Eukaryota; kingdom Metazoa; phylum Arthropoda; class Insecta; order Phasmatodea; family Phasmatidae; genus Dryococelus; species Dryococelus australis. Next base: position 6,409,056 of record CM056997.1, read on the forward strand.
ACATAGACAAAAAAAAAAGCTTTTAATAATTTATTGAGAATCTGACAACAATTATTGTAAATAAGTATTGTAAACTGAATTAAATCTCTCTTACCACTGAAGGAGGCACAATGAATTGTACTAGAAATTAATAACAATTAAAAATTTTCTCGTAAATAGCTCAAAATATACAAAGCTAAGTTGTATTATTAACTAGCATCAACAAATTGTTATGTACTCTCACTACAAATGTAGTTTTTGTAATCAATAGCAAATTAAACCAATATGACCAATATGTTAACAAATTGTTATGTACTCTCACTACAAATGTAGTTTTTGTAATCAATAGCAAATTAAACCAATATTATTGTTTATGTGTATATATATATATATATATATATATATATATATATATATATATATATATATATATATATATAATTTTGTAGATGTATCAAACGACTGTAAATATGCTTAATAATATGTATATTTCTGTAGACATGTACTAGGATAATGAAAATACTAAGAATCTGATATAGTGATTGTGTAGTGATGATCTGCAAGATGCATCCTTTTATTAAGGAGCTATTATCAATCTTTGTATATTACTTAGTCCTGAATTGTATTATTTTGTAAATTTGACATGTCTTATATTCTGTATAAATGATCTAGGAGATGAAAATAAAATATTAGTTTATCATTCCCATGACTAACGACCAAGTACTTGTTGGTATTACACACCAATTTCAGGAAAACTAGTAACGTGGCTAAATGTATTTGTGTTACTTTTCCAAACATGTGCTGATGTGCTTGCGTGGAGGTTCCCTTTATTCTCTAGTAACTTGAAACCTACATAGATTAATAAATCATCGATCATTGAGAGGAAATTCAGTTAAAATTACATTATCCTCGCGATTGTATCGATTTCCTTCTAATCGACTATGTAACTTTTATAAGTTTGATTATTTATTCTAAATTTCAGAATAGCGCTTTTCATGTGCTGCCATCTATCGTGTGACAAGGTACTGCACTTTATGTGCTGCCATCTACCGTGTGACAAGGTACTACACTTTATGTGCTGCCATCTACCGTGTGACAAGGTACTACAGGAACTGCTCTCTACCGTCGACAAATAAAACTGATCGTGTTTTCTCATCATGAAGCTAGAGAACAGTGCGTTAAACCTATCTACTGCGAAAATAAAGTCAACTACGGCAAAAGACTACCGTAGACGAACGAATTTGTTCGGAAATAGATCTGCATTAAACCCTTTCGTTTTCTGACGTGGAATTTTGCGTTTTGCGTAAGGTAAATAGTGACCGCTGAGTGACACTGCTCGACATGCGACACTGTTACAAAACAACTTCGCATATTTTAACCCAGTGGGGTATTTGGCTATGGCTATGGAAACACACTTATAAATTTTAAAATCTGTGAGTTTTTTTAACTGTGTCTATATTCCTACCCAAAATAAAATTTTAAATCGGAGCGCCGCCGTCGCCTCATGTTTACGGAGGATTGAATTAAATCACTAAACGTAACATTTTTAACACGTAATAATTTTAAAGAAAAACACGTTTTTTTGTGACTTGAATCAATTTCAGGGCCGCCCAAAAGTACGTGGATGAGGGGAGGGAGAAAATAAGAAGGAGCGGAGGGCTAATATAGCATTTTATGCCATGTCCCTTATCGCAAGGGGTTCCTCCAATCCTTTTCTAATAACTTAGTATTTCACACTATGGACTGTAATTTTAAATTATCGTTAACGTATGCCCAAAATAAAATACAAAAATATAAATTAGAAATCCATCAACTTTCTTTTTTATCAAATTAGTTTAGCAATTTTAAAGTATGTAAATATCATGGCAAAAACAATTAGTAGTAACAATTTGGAATTGCAACTTGTTAATGTAATGTCATGGCAAAAGTCATGTGGGAATTTACTCTGTTATTCTGTTTCCTCAGTAAATTCACCACAATGTTAACATTCTCGCGAAACTAAGTAGGATGTTTACTGATGTCAGCTGATTGCGCCAAATACAGAATGGCGATGATCGCTCACGAATTCCTTCACCTGGCTATCATTTTCAGAGCTATTGTCCGTTCTTTATGGAAGTTCAAGATACACAGGTGGACTAACATATAAAAACTTCGTTCGGCGATTGCGGGTGAAATTGGAATCATTAAAAGCAATTTCAAATTTTTTCGAGTTTTGGGAAATATTGTCTATTTTATGGATGTAAGTAAAGCTTTGAATTCTACAACTTCGTCCACCTTATTTACTGCCGGAACTAACTTAGGGACCGTACACAACTTCGTCCACCTTATTGACTGCCGGAACTAACTTAGGGACCGTACACAATTTACGTCCACCTTCTTGACTGCCGGAACTAACTTAGGGACCGTACACAACTTCGTCCACCTTATTGACTGCCGGAACTAACTAAGGGACCGTACACAACTTCGTCCACCTTATTGACTGCCGGAACTAACTTAGGGACCGTACACAACTTCGTCCACCTTCTTGACTGCCGGAACTAACTTAGGGACCGTACACAACTTACGTCCACCTTATTGACTGCCGGAACTAACTAAGGGACCGTATACAACTTCGTCCACCTTATTGACTGCCGGAACTAACTAAGGGACCGTACACAACTTCGTCCACCTTATTGACTGCCGGAACTAACTTAGGGACCGTACACAACTTACGTCCACCTTATTGACTGCCGGAACTAACTTAGGGACCGTATACAACTTACGTCCACCTTATTGACTGCCGGAACTAACTTAAGGGACCGTACACAACTTCGTCCACCTTATTACTGCCGGAACTAACTTAGGGACCGTACACAACTTCGTCCACCTTATTGACTGCCGGAACTAACTAAGGGACCGTACACAACTTACGTCCACCTTATTGACTGCCGGAACTAACTAAGGGACCGTACACAACTTACGTCCACCTTATTGACTGCCGGAACTAACTTAGGGACCGTACACAACTTCGTCCACCTTATTGACTGCCGGAACTAACTTAGGGACCGTACACAACTTACGTCCACCTTATTGACTGCCGGAACTAACTTAGGGACCGTACACAACTTCGTCCACCTTATTGACTGCCGGAACTAACTTAGGGACCGTATACAACTTCCTCCACCTTATTGACTGCCGGAACTAACTTAGGGACCGTACACAACTTCGTCCACCTTATTGACTGCCGGAACTAACTTAGGGACCGTACACAACTTCGTCCACCTTATTGACTGCCGGAATAACTTAGGGACCGTACACAACTTCGTCACCTTATTGACTGCCGGAACTAACTAAGGGACCGTACACAACTTACGTCCACCTTATTGACTGCCGGAACTAACTTAGGGACCGTACACAACTTCGTCCACCTTCTTGACTGCCGGAACTAACTTAGGGACCGTACACAATTTACGTCCACCTTATTGACTGCCGGAACTAACTTAGGGACCGTACACAACTTACGTCCACCTTCTTGACTGCCGGAACTAACTTAGGGACCGTACACAACTTCGTCCACCTTATTGACTGCCGGAACTAACTAAGGGACCATACACAACTTACGTCCACCTTATTGACTGCCGGAACTAACTTAGGGACCGTACACAACTTACGTCCACCTTCTTGACTGCCGGAACTAACTTAGGGACCGTACACAACTTACGTCCACCTTCTTGACTGCCGGAACTAACTTAGGGACCGTACACAACTTACGTCTACCTTATTGACTGCCGGAACTAACTTAGGGACCGTACACAACTTACGTCCACCTTCTTGACTGCCGGAACTAACTTAGGGACCGTACACAACTTCGTCCACCTTATTGACTGCCGGAACTAACTAAGGCACCGTACACAACTTACGTCCACCTTATTGACTGCCGGAACTAACTTAGGGACCGTACACAACTTACGTCCACCTTCTTGACTGCCGGAACTAACTTAGGGACCGTACACAACTTCGTCCACCTTATTGACTGCCGGAACTAACTAAGGGACCGTACACAACTTACGTCCACCTTATTGACTGCCGGAACTAACTAAGGGACCGTACACAACTTACGTCCACCTTATTGACTGCCGGAACTAACTAAGGGACCGTACACAACTTACGTCCACCTTATTGACTGCCGGAACTAACTAAGGGACCGTACACAACTTCGTCCACCTTATTGACTGCCGGAACTAACTTAGGGACCGTACACAATTTACATCCACCTTCTTGACTGCCGGAACTAACTAAGAGACCGTACACAACTTACGTCCAACTTATTGACTGCCGGAACTAACTTAGGGACCGTACACAACTTCGTCCACCTTCTTGACTGCCGGAACTAACTAAGGGACCGTACACAACTTACGTCCACCTTATTGACTGCCGGAACTAACTTAGGGACCGTACACAACTTCGTCCACCTTCTTGACTGCCGGAACTAACTTAGGGACCGTACACAACTTCGTCCACCTTATTGACTGCCGGAACTAACTAAGGGACCGTACACAACTTCGTCCACCTTATTGACTGCCGGAACTAACTTAGGGACCGTACACAACTTCGTCCACCTTCTTGACTGCCGGAACTAACTAAGGGACCGTACACAACTTCGTCCACCTAATTGACTGCCGGAACTAACTTAGGGACCGTACACAACTTCGTCCACCTTATTGACTGCCGGAACTAACTTAGGGACCGTACACAACTTCGTCCACCTTATTGACTGCCGGAACTAACTTAGGGACCGTACACAACTTCGTCCACCTTATTGACTGCCGGAACTAACTTAGGGACCGTACACAACTTCGTCCACCTTATTGACTGCCGGAACTAACTTAGGGACCGTACACAACTTCGTCCACCTTATTGACTGCCGGAACTAACTTAGGGACCGTACACAACCCACATCTGAAATTCGAACAATGAATGCCAAAATCATGGAGATAGTTCATATATGAAGTGTTTTTTTCAGGAGGTGATTGAAGTAAACATATCTCCATAATGCGCTATTTTTCGTAGCCAGTGCTAGCAAAAACCCTTACTCAATCTCATCTACGAGATGTAATGTTTCAGAAAATGATGCTTGTTTCCATATCACTGGCTGATGCGAACTGGTAAAGAGGAATATGCTGCAGTTCCATCATAGTCCCTCGCTCTGAAATACAATATGTATCACCTTCATATCGTGTGGCTTCATAGTCAGTCCGTACAGCATATTCAACAGGTTCATTATAATTTACTTCTAATTTATGTTTCGACGCTACGGGTGTCTGAAACTCCGTCAGTGCAAACAAGCCACCGCCATTCTAGTTGGTTTGGTATCGTTCTGTTCTGGATCTGAACCTGGATGTTCGATATTGTCAGGCTCATAATTAACTAATAAGGGAAAATAATAAGAACATTCATTAGCATATCAAGGCATTAAATACATCATTATGCAAACCATAATTCTTTTTTTATAAATGCATACAGGTTACAACTCATCGTTAGTGCATGTAATGTTGATGATCGGTTTTGTAATATCTGTTCTTTTGGCGTTATTTATGCGAGTCAAATCCCTTTTATTTTAATATGTTATATGACCTAACTTACATATTTTTCTTGAACTGATATTGTTCAGAATATTAATTTTAACAGTAATTTTACTAACTATAATAATTTTTGCCAATTCGCTCTAAATCCGAATCAGTGGGAAAGCAATGATTTGCAGTGAGATTGAAATACTCAAATCAGTGAAAATGGCTCCACTTAGAATCAATGGAAAAACGCCGATTGTTTCAGTAAAAAAATTCCACTGATTGAATTAGTGTCATGGAACAATTTCACTGATTGAATAAGTGTCATGGAACAATTTCACTGATTGAATAAGTGACGGCCGACTGCAGTGGCGAAACACATTTTAGAGACTATTTAGTATTGGTATAATACTTTATTCGTTATTATTTCACTTGATACACTGTAAGATAATAATATTACAGCTTTATTTCCAAGTTTGTTTATATACATGTCTGTGTTAATTTTATTGTTTCATTACACCAGTAAAATTCCATGCTCATTGACAGTAATATTTCTTGCGAATAAATATTTCAATTAATTTTTTATTCTGCTGTCACGATAAATGTAAACAAAAGCCCTCTCGGTGTTTTGAATAATTTAAATGTGTTATCTGATGAGAATTCTTAAGTATAAAATTAATTCTCGTTTTATTTTGACACAGATAAAAATTATAGTATGTGTTTACTTCGTTTAGGGTAGCTTGTCCCATATAACACCAAAATGAGAAGTTTTACTCATTTCAAACAACCCTTTGAAGTTGGTTGCTATGGATACACAATAGTTTGATGTACTTCATGAAGGACTAGTTTTGAGAATTGTCTGTCATAAAATAAACTATCGCGAGACATAAAAACTCATTCTAGAAGAAATGAAGTTTGTATGAAAAATGTGCAGGACAGTAATTTGTAATCAGGCTGTTATGAAGAGGCCTTCATTGATGTGGATACTGTATAACTTGAGGCATTATCTCAAAAGTTTCTTTATAGTGTAAAGATACAAATTGACAGACCCCTACCCAAATTTTAATTTATTTGTGTATCTGAATGTGGGTTGTTCTGGAACAATTTAAGCGCTACCTTATATTTTTAATGAAGCGTGTTAAGATTATTTTGCTAAGGGAAAATATTTGCTATACTGTAATGTTGTAAATATTCTTTAAGGCAAGTAAAGCTGTTGTTATGTACATATAGAACTTGTGCGAACAACATAAGAATGATCCCTTGTGTGTGTGTGCGCGCGCTGGTTAAAGGACTAGTTATAAACCAGAATTGCTAAAAGTGAATACCACATGTGTTACATCACATTCTGGAAGAGATGATATCAGTTAATGGAATATGTATTGTATGAAATTATAATAGGCTAGTAAGAAGCCTTATTAAATGGCGAGTCAGTATTTTTTTGATCTGTGTTAATGCAAGCGTCCCAGAGGAGACTGAGAGTTTCACGGAGTTTCAAAAGCCGAGCATGTTAATTAATTATTGGGTGGAATTGTATAGTTATTATGGTTTTCGTATGTTTATGTATTAATTTAGTAATTGATTTGGAATGTTATAGGCAGGTATTAGGTGTAATGTTTAAGATAATTAAATATTCAGTTTTCTTAATAGTTTGAAATATTAGATTTTTCCTAGAGTTGACAATAAATTGAAAGTTAATGTCTAAATTTTGTTCTGAATACAAAGAAGATAATGATTTTTTTTAACAATCCTAAACATTGACTCTAATATTTGATTGATTTAATTAATACATAATTATTTATCTTTTTGTTCATTTGCGCCCTCTTCTTTTGTCCATGCTCATCCATCTTATTCACATCCAATTATAATTATTATTCTATTATTTTCTTACAACTCATTACATTGCTTTCTTTCTTCTTCTAACTCATTACAATAGTTAATTTGAATACTGCTAAATTTGATTTGAACTGTATGATTTTGAGAAAGTGGAAAGAAGTAATGTTTTACAAACTACTTTTTTGAAAAATGATAATATAACTGAACTCGCTGAGCGCAGGAGTCTGATGCTCAGAACGATAAGCTAGCCAGACCACTTATAAGATTTTGAAGACTAATTTGAATTTAGTTTTGAAATTTATAGGGCAGATAATATCAGTTATGTGAATGATATTTCGATAAATAATTCACTTAGTCAACTTTTAATGGCGATGTTTTGAGAGAAAACCACTGCAAATAATTTTCTTGAATACGGTTATAATTTAACTTACCTACCTTTTTCTCAATTCTGGGCCAGTGCTAATTTATTAAAAATATTTATTAATACCATATTTATTAATACCATATTATTAATACCATATTTATTAATACCATATTTATTAATACCATATTTATTAATACCATATTCTTCTCACTGTTGAATCCTTGTCTAAGAATCAAAGCTGTTCATTAGAATTGTTTTAGTGTCTGATCTGAATATCCTTTGAAATGTTATACTGTTGGTAGTGTTGTGTTTCGTTGCTTTCATTTTAATTGCAGAGTTTATTGTGTGAGATTGATTATGATATATTATTTGCCAAGTGTCTTGTTTTGTTCAGCCTTGATGTGTGTAGTATGTTTATGAAAGCAACCAACCTAACCCTAGAAAGGTTTACTTTTTTTTTTTCTTATATGATTATTTCCCTGATTTCAAATTTGTATTTTCACAGTAAACTTTAGTGTATGTTAACGTTGCTGCATTTTCATATCGTAGTACGAGGTCTGGCGCCCAATGATACTATGTAGCGCTAGGATACATTATTATTTTTGTATGATAAGGAAGTTGGAAAATACTCTTCCAGTATACCAATACTGTGTAGGTCAAACTAAAGAATAGTTCCCACACAGATCTGGTGACCATACGTGGGGCCAACGAGGTGGGTTCATACACGTTTTGAACTTCACAACATGTTGTTTGATGGCCATTCTTACACTTTGTTTAACTGATCCATCAGTCAAATATAAACCACTGAGTAAACAGTGAAGAAAAAAAAGACTGATAAATCAGTTGGAATATGTTACTGAATCAATAAGTGAAGGTAATCTGGCATTTTAAACTGATTAATCAGTTAAATTCACTGAAGTGCCTGTTGAATCAGTCAAATACGTTTGACCGATTAAAACAGTGAAATTCTCACTGATTCAGATAGAGCATCTGAAGATTTTAAAAACTGAGTTCACAAATTCCATTCAAATTTACAAAGCTTACAATTATCACTTTTAGATAACGTTGAGGACAAATATGAACTTCGAAAAATGGGTGAATATCCAGAGTACATAGAAGTAATTTTTAAAAAATTAGTATAGCATCGAGCATAACATTTTTGTTTGTGTGGATTTTCTTGTATAGCACCAAAATGGTGCTATCTGAAGATATACAAAAATTAATACATTTATCAATAAATATGGGTTATATAAAATTGTTGAATGTTTTTATTTTTCTGTATTTTAATAAATTTTATTTCTTTATAAATAACAATGGAATCACCACTCTCTTGTGAAATGGAGAATATTTTTTTTATTTTTTAAATTAGAATTTAGCCATATATGGACGGCAATGAACTCAAGACTTCTGGCTCGTCTTCTTCTTTCTTTCTTCCCAGAACTCCCTCATTTTTTCTCCAACTGCTCGTCTCTGTTCTTCAGTCCGCACTCTCTTGACTCTTGGTTTCGGTCGGTCCTCCGGAAATCTTGCGTTGTTGATCAGTCGCCTTATATTCTCTCTGTTGTTGAACAATTCTTCCTACATCCCAACTTGTTTTACATCTGTCCTGGTCTCAACCATCCATCCTGTTGTGCATTTCATTTTGCGATGTAGTTGAATATTTTCTTGGTAAGTCTATTCTCATTCATTCTTTTCAGGTGTCCATAACATTTCAGTCTTCTTTTTCTCATTGTGTCTGTAATTTTTTCGGTATTTCTGTATAGGTCTTCATTTTCCCCCTTGATCCACGTGTTGTCCATGTTCTTGAGTTGTCCCAACATTTCTCAGCATTTTACTCTCTCTTACTTCCAGTTCTCCTTTCTTGTTCATCATCAGGCATTCTGATCCATATGTTGCTTCTGGTTTGGTGAATATATTATAGTGTCTAATTTTGGCTGGGATGGATATTACTTTATTATTGCAGTGGCTTTGTGTTATTCTGTATGATAATTCCAATTTTCTGACCCTTTCTTTGTTTGTTGTGTTGTCCAGTCCATTTGGTTGCATCCATTCTCCTAGATATTTAAATTTATCGAACCTCTTTATTTGTCCACATTCTGTTTTCATGTATCTTTCCCTGTTGTGCCTGTATTCTATATATTATATATGCAAGTAATAGTGCGGTGCAGTAAAACACATGAGTAATTTCCCATCACATCAACACAAAAAAGATGTTGTAAAAAATGCTACAATGAACATTTTAGAAATCGCTATGATTAAAAAAAAGAGAAAGTACAGTGCGAATGTGAAAAATATCTTTAAAGGTCTATCTCTAAAAAGCATAGAAATAGTAAATCACACATTACAGCAATATATATTCTAAGTGAAGCTCAGCATTCACCGACTTCATACATTTTTACTATAATAAAATATATTATATATAAATGTGGCGACGAGCAATCTAGCGGCTGAGTTGAGAGAAAATACATCGAGAGAGTTGAAAGTTATAGGTAGAGCATTAAAAATAAAAAAATGATATAAATTACATAAAGATTATCTTATTTCAATTATCCAAGCAACATAATATAAATTTAAAAATCCTACCGATAATCTAAATGATTTAACAGTTGCGGAATTAAGAACTAAAGCTAAAAGCTTTAACATAAATTATTTATAATTTAAGAAAAGCTGATTTAATTGCAGCTCTTACACCAATAATTCAAGATGAACAAAGAAAAAGAAACTTTGCAAATTTACCTTTTCCAAATGGCAAAATAATGTATAGAAAAGTCAAAATAATGTATAGAAAAGCCAAAAAGAATTTTAAAGAAATTTTCCCCTTTTCTAGTAATGTATATGTGAACAACACAAATAGAAAAACTAATAACTTGTACGAAGTCAAAAAATCTTTTAAATGTAGGTTATCAACATACACCATTGAAAAAAACTTTAATGCAGTGTTGCCCAGAAATTTTTTTAAATTCAGGACAATTTGTTTAAGATATTAGGTGATCAACTTATAAAACTTAGAGCTGTGACATCTAACATTAAACTTGTCACCCATTTCGAAGCCGGAAAACTGAAGAGATACGAATTTTCGACGACATTCAATCACACACTTTTTCAATATTGAATGAAGGACACATTAAAAAGATTTACAAACAAACAACAAGTTAAATAGTTGCATGAATGGAAAACATTGGCTGAAGTACTTCAGATTGGGCTTTACATAGCATAGTCGGGTTTCAGCTAGCAATAAACAAGCATAATCCATGAAATGGAGCATCCTATTTTGAACTACCAGAAGTGATTAAGAATAAAAAAGCATGCATTAATGTGAAGAATGATGATCAAAATTGTTTTCTATGGCCAATAAAATCTGCATTGTTTCCAGCAGAAAAGACCCACAAAGAGTATCTAAATATAAAAATGTGGGTCTTATCATTGACAAAGCATTAGATAAATATGAATATCCTATAAAAATTGATGATAAACCAAAGATAGAAAGCCAAATTGATGTCTCTATAGATGTATACTCTAGTGATGACAAGTTCAGTGTATATCCACTACAGCATACAAAAAATAAAAAGGACAAACACATAAATAAATTTACTTTCCTTCAAAAATGATACAAACTCGCATTACTGTTGGATTAAAGATTTATCTAAATTGCTTTCAGCACAAAAAAATAAACGCAAAACTAAAATTGATGCATGTGATATATGTCTTCAATTTTATTACTCTCAAGAGAAATGAAATAAACACACAGAAGATTGTTCTAAAATTGAACCAGTAAAAATACAATTTCCTTCGAAAGGCGAACAAATAATTTTTAAAAATACTAAACATTCTACGACAGTTCCTTTCGCAATATATGCAGATTTTGAATCAATTCTAAAGAAAATATCAACAACTAAGCCAAATCATAAAGAAATAAAAAAATTTAAACTGATCCAAAAATATCCATTTTTATCAGAATATGATATCGATAATGGTCTTTACAACGTGGTACTCAAAGAAAGACATAATCTTACTAATGATCAAATAAATAACATTGATTTAAAATTGAATGATGCATAATACACAATGAAATTTTAGGTACACGAAGCTTCTGGTTCTTACTATTATATTGTATCTGCTTAGGGTGATTATAAGCCACCAGTTGTATATCGAGGTCTATTTGCACATATACATTTTATACAATCAATAAAAATGGAAGCAGAAGAAATTGGGGAAATATATTCACAAATCGAAGCAATGTATCCATTAACAAAAGAAGAAAAGTCATCGTACAATAAATATAGAAATTGCACTGTATGCGAGTGTGAATATTCTAAGGACAGTAAAAGAGCGCGTCACCATGATCACATTAAGTGGAAAAATTTTTAACCCAACATTCAACAATTATAATCTACAATTTAAATTGCCAAGTTTTGTAGCAATTTATTTCCGTAACTTAGATGGATATGATGCTAACTTATTCATTAAAGTGTTAGGCTATGATGAAAAAAAAATAGATTTACTTGAGAATTATGAAGAAAAGTTTATAACTTTTGAGGGGGGGGGGGGGGCAGAAAATTTAAAAATGAGGTTTATAGACACATTCAAATTTATGGCAAGTAGTTAAGATGAATTATCGTCTAATTTAACTAAAGAACAAGTGAAACATACACGAAAACATTTTGAAGAAGATAATGTACATTTAGTTTTCACGAAAGGTGTTTAGCCATACGATTAAATGGATGATTTTAAAAAATTTAACGAAACTCAACTTCCACCAAAGAGCGAATTTATAGTAAATTAAATGAATCTGACATATCTGATGAAGATTATGTGCATGCAAAAAATAAACGAAATCAGTTCAATATAAAAAATCTTGGTGAATATCATGATTTATATGTAAAAAGTGATGTACTGCAGTTGACAGATGTGTTTGAAAATTTTAGAGATACGTGTATAAATGCACATGGTCTATATCCTGCGTGGTATTTCACAGCACCAGGTTTGTCTTGGGATGCAATGTTAAAAATTACTAAACAACCACTAGATTTATTACACGATTACGACATGATTTTAGTGACAGACAAAGGTATAAGAGGTGGAATTTCATAATGTTGTAAGCGATATGTTAAAGCAAATAATTATTTGGAAGATTCCAATTCATATCAAGAATCTAATTATTTAGCTTATCTCGATGCTAATAATTTATATGGTTGGGCAATGTCACAATATTTACCATATGGAGGTTTCGACTGAGTTTATTATACATTATCTGATTTAGATTACTGGAGTGAAAAAAATTAATTTTGAAAGATGATTCTGAGTATGTATGTATATATATATATATATATATATATATGTATATATATATGTGTATATATATATATATATATATATATATATATATATATATATATATATATATATATATATATATATATATTAGAAATTGATTTAGAATATCCACAAGAGCTACATAATTTACACAAAGATCTTATTTTTTGTCCAGAAAATAAGGCAGTTCTAGAAACATATGATGCTAAAATATTAACAACTTTACACAACAAATATAAGTATATAATGCACTGCCATAGTTTGAAACAGTGCCTAAATAATGGACTGAAGCTTACAAAAATACATAGAATATTGAAGTTTAATCAGTTTGATTGGTTTAAAAAATATATAGATTTGTAATACATTGATGAGGACTAATGCAAAATGATTTTGAAAAAGATTTTTACAAACTGATGAATAATTCTGTGTTTGGTAAAACAATGGATAATATCAGAAACAGAGTAGATATAAGGCTGGTTTCAAATGAGAAAATTTGCGAAAAATTAGTTGCTAAACCCAATTTCAAAATAAGTACTATATTTAATGAGAATTTTGGGGCCATTCACATGAATAAAACTAATGTAAAACTTAACAAGCCTATTTATTTGGGTATGTCAATTTTAGATATATCGAAAGAATTGATGTATGATTTCCATAATAAAGTGATGAAAGTCAGATATGGAGATAAAATTGAATTGTGTGTTGTGTGTGTGTATATATATATATGTATATGTATATGTATATATATATATATATATATATATATATATATATATATATATATAATATATATATATATATATATATATATATATAAAACATTAAAACATGATTTTTATGATGAAGACATGATGTCGATATTAGATAAATTTGACACAAGTGATTATCCAAAGGACAACATTTATAATGTGCCACAAATAAAATTTTTTTTAGGCAAAATGAAAGAAGAACATAACAGGAAAATAATTAAATAATTTGTTTGTTTAAGAGCAAAAATGTATGCATATATAGTTGAGGACAAAGAAAACGAAAGAATAAAATGTGTAAAGATGTGTGTAGTCAATAATATAATTATATTTGACGATTATAAGAAATGTGTGTTTGATGAGAAAATTAAATATAGAATAATGAATTTAATAAGAAGCGAGAAACATAAAATATATACAGTTAATAAAATAGATTTTGGTCATTGTGATAACAAGAGAATTATACTAGATAATAAAATAGATATGTGTATCGAAATTTATAATTTTATTAATGAGAGGTGGTATCTGTTTTGGATACCAACTATTTATGAAAGAAAGTTTTATATTTTATCTCACTCTTAAGGGAGGAACTCAGAGTTCCCCCTTAAAATTTACAAGGAAAAATCGCATATTTTGTTAATGAGAGTGTGGGTCCCAACTATTTTTGAAAGAAAAGTTATATATTTCTATAGTTGTTTTTAAACATCTTTAATCTCCAAAACAATGTAGATTTCAGAACCATCAAAATCATTTAATTTACCACTTTCATCTCTAATTTCTAGAACAATGTGATTAAACTGCTCAGTATTTATTTTATAAAAAATTGGATATGGGGGCTCATAGCTAATGTAATCTCCAAAACCAAACATAGTTTTGGTGGAAAACTAGCAATTATAACTGTTTCTAAATGATTAGATTGTCATACTTTATGAACATACCATATGCCCAGTTACAATGGACATTTATTGTTTTAATTGGATTAAAATTAGGCAGTTTAGTATCACTGACACTTTTGTCTTTTTAAAGTCATATTTCTCTCAAAACCAAGAATATCAGATAAGTGATCGTCAAGTTTAATATCAAACTGAATTTTAATCATTATTCTATTTTTCACATTGTCTGTTCTTATTTCAATGTTGTTGATTGAAAATGGATCGTTTCAATTTATAGTTTCCTTTAAAGGATCAAAATCATATTGACCTTTGGGAATATTTATAACTTCGTTTTTATCAACCATAGCTCTCATTTTTTCAATTGTTGTTATAGTATTGTTCTCTACATTTTGTGTTAAATAATTAAGCAATCGATTTATCTTTATGAATTATATAATAGTGAAGCTTCTTCTTATGAATACAACTATTATCTGTTAACTTGAATACTTTATTCTCCATTTATTATAAAAACTATGTTATAAATGAAAAAGGTTGACTGGGGGTGTTGGTGTTTTAATTTCTAGAGGAAATGCTAATTTAACAATAATGGTGAACTTTTGCCTGATGATATTAGGTGTATTATTGTAGGGCCAAGCAACTGCCTGCAGGAAGATGGATTTGATGATCAATTTTATTTATAAGAAAGGATGGCTAAATTTTAATAAATTGTATGTTTTTTCAAAAAAATTGAATCAACCCAAACATATTCAGTTACAAGATGACTTTGATGTCATATCCCACAAGCTTAATGAAAAAATGGCTTAGTTTCTAAATAGCAATGGCGAAATGATTCCACTAGAACAACGTGAAAACAAGTCTGTAGTAATTTTCGATGATGTCATCTTAGAAAAACAAGATGCTATACGCGACTATTTTACTTTGGCGAGGCATAAATATATTGATGTTTTTTGTCTTGCACAGACATATTTGAGAGTTCCTAAACAATTGGTATGAGACATTGCAAATTTCCTATGTATATTTAGACAATACGACACAAACCTCAAACATATCTATTGCGATTTTGTTGGTGGGGACATATCATGTAAGAAATTTAAAGAAATTTGTGTGAAGTGCTGGGGCAAAAATTATGTTTTTTTAACATTAGATTTTAGTAGAAAAATGGACAGTGGAAAGTACACAAACCAAATCAAACATTTTATAACATAAAAGTTTGCCTAGTGTGTGTGTTTCACATACACTTAAAATATTAAATTTTTAAAACTGTTTTCAGTAACTCCGATTACTATATATAAGTTTTAACTGTTAAAAGCTTCGCATCTTTTGAATCATGTGCTTTCCTTATCTACTTCGCGACTGCATGCACTTTTGTAGCAATAGGACGAAGTTTATCTGTACACTTGTCCACGCCTGACCACAGCAAACTCTGTTTGCAACAGGAAGCATGTTATCACATAACTGTGCTGATATCTACTCGAGCTGCCAGGAACTCTTGGCGAGGCCCAGTGTGACGAGTATGATAACATACTTCAGCTCACCACATCTCGCCACAAGATGCAGTAAAATTGTGGCCTCGCTTGCTCGACCACTATGCCTCAGTGGTTGGGTATTTGTCTTGTAACTCGAGATTCAGGGTTCCTGCCCCTGGTTGAGAGAATAATTCAATGATGCAAATATGTGGTGCCCATATTTGGATTGTTAAATTATCACCAAGACATTCTAAATTTGAGCAAAAAAAAAAACAATTTCATAGCTCTTGCTCATATATTCAGTATATGAGTATTGATGCAAAAAATTATACTTCTTAATTTCCAACCCAAAAAATGCTCTCTATGCTATACTGTAGTATATCAGACATATAGGGTAGAGTGATTCATATAGTGGAAGGCTCCCTACTATATGGATCGGGAGTACCATAAGAAATAATAAAAAAATAAAAAATAAAAAATACCTCACTTCACCACTAAACAAGTAAAACATATAAATAGGCTAGCCAGTGATGAAGTGAGGGGTTTCTCCAATTGGGGTTTTATTGGTGCTAAATATGGCTGGAAAAACTGAAAATTGAGTCACTGGCATTGTCATTAACTAGCTTGTAAACTCAAAAAATAAACAGGTCCCTGGCATTGGCATTAACTTGCTCGCAAACCTTTTATAGTTTTTTAAGAATGCTGATCAAGAGGGTAAACATTTACCCACATAGAATTCTGAGAAGTGCTGAAGTTTTATCAAGATAAGATCATTTAACTTGCTTGATTTTTCAAAAGGGGTAAATATATTTAAATGTTAACCTTTATTATAAATTCAGTACAGGTATATTGCAGATCCTAGCACAACTCAATAATTTGACTAAAATTCAAGCAATTTCAAGCCAAATTAAAGCTAATTTCTTAATTTCCTGTCAAATCTTTCAAAGTGCAACTCAAAATCAATCAAATTTAAGGCTGAAATCAAAATCAATTTTCAACTTGTGTTCACTCTATGTGAGGGGTTCTTTAAGGCCTTATTTGCAAGCTAAATCATCAAATTTTTTTATGAAATTCCAAAAATTTTCATACTTTTCTTGTGATATTATTTTCGAATAATTGATTTAGCTTGCAAATTTAGAGAAAATTTAGCCTTTTTGACCATAAATTTGCCCTCATTCACTCCCGAGAAGGACACAGATTAAAGAGTGAATGAAGCATGTTTTAAAAAAATTGAGAATGTAGATTTGGATCAAATTAGCTTGATTTTAGAGTAAAATTTGGTAAAATTTGTGGTAAGTTCGAAGAGATAAATTATGTTTTCAGAAGATTTCGAAAAAAGTTGTTTGAAAGTAAGAAATTTGCTTGAGTTATAGTCGAATTATTGAGTTTCACTAGGATCTGCAATAGACATCTACTAAGTCCTTATTATATATATTTATTTTAGTGAGCTGAGATTCAATATGTTATTTTCCCTGCATGTACTTTATAGGTTATGCACATTTATATTTGATTGGTAATGTAGATTATGAAATACATTATTGCATTATTGTAGATCAGTGTTATTGTGCCACTAAAATTTTTATTTCTTTAAACATTGTGTTGTCTCTAGTCCTGGCTCAAGATATGTAAATAATAAGAAAACCACATATCATTTACAGGGCTTATACTATTTGAACTACCATATTTTTGTTTCGCTTCCTGTTAAATTAAGTATTTTCTCTTGCTCTTTATGTTTATGTATGTGTACATTATGTTAAACCTGGTTAAGTGCAAGATAAGGCATTGAAGCTGTAACTTCGCCAGTATAAATAAAGTCGAAATAAACAAAGAAATAAATAAATTCATTTTAATGTTTCTGGATTCTTTATATGAACATTATTTACTGCATGTACACAACACGTGACAATCAATGCAAATCTTGACTGTCTTTCCAGTGCACTAAGCGACACACGTTGATGATTAACCATCACAACTGGGGAGATTGAAATAATGTACAATATTTGGACAAACTTCAGGTTTTAGCTACATAAATAGTTTTATAAAATAACAGGCAGCCATTCAAAGTACATAAAAAATGTGAATATAAATATTAGAAAAAATTGAGTGAATTTCTTAATATATAAAACAAAGGTGAAACTACATGTTCGTATGTTTATTTTAACATACATGAAATATATACGCAATTAAAAAATATGCATAAATGAAATGTTTCAAAGAAGATGAAAATAAGGGCAGTGAGAATATTCTGAAAAGTACATTCCGGTTACTTGACTTCATCTTGAAATAAATGCGTAAATGTGTAAAATAAGTATAAAACATTATTTATCAACTATTTATAGTAAGCAACTCTTTTTTCTTTGTGAATGTTTGTGTTTGTGCATGTTGCATATCAGTGCAGTTGTGACGAACTGTCACCCAAGTTGCAGAAGTAACCCTCCTACAGCTTGAAACTTTTCCGCATCATCAAGTCGAAGTACACGTCCTGGTCTATAGAGGCGCTCATACCCGCATAATAGTTGACGAATTCTTCTTTAGTCACCTAGAATAACAGGAGACCACAATAATATATTAACACAGAGCAGAAAATGTCAAATTTAATGAGAAAAATATTTATTGCATGCAAGGGCCAAAATTAAGGTTTTATCCTTTTCATGTATTCACTGTAAAATAAACCTTTTCTTTATTTACCCATTGAATTCACTATTATTCGGTATGCACCATTAGGAATAAATAACACACTATCCGTTAAAACTACAAATTTGTAGCGGAATCAATATCTCAATTACAGATACATACGTTGATAAGACAATTATATACATTTGATAAGTTCACACACATCGTCATAACGTCCACTAAAAACATGTGGTTTATGTCACATCATAAACAAACAAAAAGTCTATGAAAGTAAGAAACAGTACTTAAAATGTTGATGTATTTTAATAAAAAATCTAACTTACAGTAATTATTACCACAAGCAAAATATCAGAACTTTTTTGGGTCAAAGTACTACAACATTTATTTCGTAGTCAATCCAACAAGTACATTTTAAAATTATGTTTGACATAATTCAACCCATTACTAGTACTTAGTCCTTTGATCATGATGAATTATTAACATTTTATTTTTCACACTTATAAATCTTTGCAGCTAATTAAAAACAATACATTTTAAACTTATAAAATACACATGATGCAGTTTGAAATGTACTATGAATTTAATGCTCAAAACATAATTATTTTTAAATATAAAATATAGCAAGCACAAATGACCTTAATACAAGCATTATTAACAATATTGTCAATTATATGAACAGTAAAATTTTTCCATCACGATTGATATAAGTACTAGAATCAGGAACTAGAATAGCTTCAGTAACTACACTTCAATCATTGCAGAATTAATTTCTTAAAGATATGTAATCAAGAGCTATTAACAAAGAGCTATTAAAAGATTACGTTAAAAAGTTTTAAATAATTATAAACTTAATTTTTAAAAGCATTCTTTTGTACAAGATTTCCCCAGCAGTTCAAACCGGATATGATTTCAGTCAGAGTTATATCTCAATAATATACTATGAAACATCATTATTTTAGAAATACAAATGTTCCACGAAAATGAGCTCGTTATAGAAAATTTAATAATTTTAATGACATCAACGACTATAAATAGCATTGGTCATATGATTGCAGCCCATTCTACTATAAGATTATAAATACTTTTAATTACCTTTTATTAATGGGGATGGAGATAATACATATCTATTAATAGGCATTCACAGACTGCACATAAACGTGATCATAACATTTAAATAGAATAGCTCTATGGGAAATTAGAAAATAATGAAAAAAAAAAAAAATGTTTTTGTAGCTATAAACTGTATTTATGATTCGTATCTAAACAGACTACCTGAACGTGATGGCAGCCGTCAAATAATTTTACTATTTTCGTGTGTAGAAACAACATAACTGAACACTTAATTATTTAAGGACGCACACAGATGAATAACAGTAATTAGAGTACATTTTCTAAAGGGCGCTTTCCTCTCATGATATTAAATGTGACAT
Source organism: Dryococelus australis (assembly GCA_029891345.1). NCBI lineage: Eukaryota > Metazoa > Arthropoda > Insecta > Phasmatodea > Phasmatidae > Dryococelus > Dryococelus australis. Next base: position 6,429,260 of record CM056997.1, read on the forward strand.
TGTGATGAATGGAATATTGGGGGAAGGATCTCTGATAATTATACGAGTAACAACTGTTTATTTAAGTCCGTAAATTAAATTTGACTCATCAATACTCTTGAAAAAAATACTCGTAATAACAAGAGTTACGTTTACAGATAAGTGAGGGGAGCTTACAACTGCGTAGAAAAAAGTTTTCTAGGGACCAAACCCTCTTGTCCCCACTAACGGACGCCTGTGTACTTTAAGAATATGCCCCATACCTTAAATATTAAATTAAACCATTTTACTACCAAACATTTAAAAATCGAAGGAGGCTGCTATCACAACTTCTGAAGACTTTCACATCATATTAATACTACAATTTAGGGGAATTGTATTAGTTGATGATTTCGAACATCTGAGTACTAATTGTCAAATAGTTTTACACTGTAGTACTTATGATTTCGAACATGTAAGTAATATTTGTCAATTATTGTCACTAAAGTAAATAGTTTTATTATAATTTGAAATGTCGTGTCTCAGTCGTGTAAGAGGTAGACCGCACTGTGTCCTATAATATTATACCATCACAATAGTCTTCAGTCCTGTACATACTCGAGGACATCGATGGAATCTCAGTTCCTCCGCTCATATTGCTTACAAAGACCTTCCTTAGTTCACATCTTACCCACAATATTTGCAAGTAACTTATGTCATACGTGAGTATGCATTACGTGGTACTTTATTCGTGGCAACCATGCCCACAATCTCTTCCATGTTGGCTCAATTCCAGTAAAGCCGCGATGTCCACGTCATTTGGTTAATATACACTGTGTCGCTAAAGCCGCGGTGAAGTTTCAGATCATTATATGAACGGAATAAAACATTACACGCACCAAGTGCATGGGGCTTCGATAATCACATGGGAAAAAAATTTTAATGAAATTTGTTTTGCAAGTGTACGGGATGGTTTGTGTAGTAAACACAGTTATTGGAAACTTCACTATGACATTTGGGGTACAGGAGTATTTATTATATGTTGAATATTTGATTTAGGCTAAGGAAGTGTTTTAAAAAACGTACCTCTGATTTAACGTGTTATTTAACAGTTGGTATAATGTAAGAAAAAACATGAATTATAAATATCCTCATTTGTTTTACCTGGCTTTTCATGCAGTGTGCTTACGTCGTATAATAAATAACCACATTTTTCATTTATTGGTAATAATTTATTATATTTGCTAAATATGTAATATACAGCCACAAAACCAGTTTGCATTTCTTTGTAGTTATTTTATTTGCAATGGGTAAATAAATGTAAAGATATAGGGTATATTTGCAAAGATACTATATCTGAAACCACGTGGTAACAATGGGCACAAATGATAAAGCAATTAAGTACCCTTACACGCTAGAAAGTTATCGATATTCTATGACGGAGAGTAATACCGAACAGCTGCATTAACAAAACAAGGTAAGAGTACGGGAATTATCCTAGCGACAAAATCTGTAGTCATTACTATATTTGACAGTCATTTTTTAAGTTGTATGTAATTAGTTGGCATGAATTTTCCACTCTTAATGCATTTTACATATTTTTGTGGATTTGTGTGATGATGTCTGTTGACCAGAGGTGACAATATCATCGGGTTTTCATAGCAGCACAGTAAAACTGGAAGGGAACCAGGCGATCATCGACTCTTCTACTTTTCAGAGGGCAGAGGGTCGAGGTTTCTTAGCATTAAAATAATCCACTTGCAGTTTCTTATACTTATAATATAATTATAAGTTTATATGTTTGAATGTATAACTCCGAAAATGTTATTATAGGTTTATGATAGAAGAAATCATCTTCCGCGCCTTTTGAACTCACACTGGTTAAGCATGGATGAGTGTAATTTTTTATAAGCAGCATTCTTCAGTTCCCGAAGCTATACAAAGTTATATAACGATCTCACATTTCACAACGGTCTGCACTTGCCAGGTGATGAAGTGATTGTTAATTTTAACTTCGTTATATACATATTTTTTATATTTATTGTAATAGTAACATTAACCGCATTTTCATATTGGTCACTGTGTCAACATCTTGGATGCAGTAATTTCAGAACATTATGATATCATGAACACCATAAAGTTATTAATCGTTCTCAGATTAAATTGGCAAACGAAACAAATGAAATATGCAATAGAAGATTATGAAATATTTTGACAATACGAACGCAGGGCTGGGGCTGGTGGTCTCTGTTTGCTTTGCCTATTCCCTCCCCGTCGAAAATTCCTTTTCAGGATTGAGACAATGTTCCGCCCCTGAATCTCTCAGAAAACTGAATGCTGTCCGATAGAATGTTGTAGTGTATCTAGTGAGGCCAACATACTGAGATTCCACCACGACAATCCGGATCCCTATAACCGACGGATCCGATCATTACCAAACAGCCTGTAGATTTTCCTCTGGAGTCTCCCAATTTTGCCCATTACTTCATTCCGTCATTTCTCTATAGCAAGGTCTCGTTATAATTGTAGAATATTCTGAGATGGCACCTGATGGTCTCATCTGTAGAGTGTCATCAATAATCTTGAGACAGTGGTACGTGACATGACAAAGAAAACATGCTTTAGTATAGATACCTAATGACGAGTGTGTGATCGCTGAAGAGGCAGATGAGCTCTTGAAAAACAAAGAGAAGAAAGCGTTATTGGGCAGGGGTTGGGGAGGAGTCCTTTAAACCACACGTACCTCGGCTGTAACTGGCACCGCAGAAACACTGGGCCGGTCCAAAGCCGATAGCCAGGAAAGTCCACATTTTGAGGAAGATTGTGCACATGGATTCTACCTTCAACTTGCGTAACTGAGGAAAGTGGCATTTATTTAGACACAGCATATTGGTCTAGCAGAACCACTGGGAATTAGCGATAACAACAATAGCAATAGTTATGTGCGTGCGAATTACACCTTCGGTTGAGGGTAACACCTACCAGCATCCATCAGGGGAGAGAGAATTAGGGAGTTGAGAGTAGTATTTATCAGGCAGAGCTTGGACCACTTTCCATATAGTTAAAATATTTATCTATACAAGTAATATTAAAATATCTTAAATTAACAATTTTAATAATTAAATTTGACAATATAAAAAAAAAAACTAGGATCGTGCATTTTAATGTAGTAGAAATTTAAAAAATAATAATTTTTTCGATAAAATCTTACCAGTATATTTAATTTAACTTTAATTTGTGTTTATATTTTGTTATTATCGAAAGGAGTATCCTATGATTTTTCAACTTCTTTAGATTTAATTTTCAAATTTATGTTGTAACCTATTTTTTTAATTAGTGTAAAGGTATTTTTTTTATGAATTGTTTTGCAAAATAATTACTAATTACATTTTGGATTTTAATATTCAGATATTCCTACGACTCGTGGGGTCGCGGTGGCTGAGCAGTTAGCCCGCTCGCCTCCCACCAAGCCGGACACAGGGTTTAATCCCTGGCCGGGACACTCTTGGATTTTCGAATGTGGGAATCTCGGCTCTCAAGACCTTGCTCTTAATAGCAGCCCAAATCTCTTCACTCACTCCTCTGCATCAAGAAAATCAAGACTACCCAAGTCTAGAAAATTTCACCATATTTGTGAGCACTCAATGTAATAATATTTTTCATAAGAACTATTTATTATTAGGCATTACTGTTTTTTCGTATTAATTATACGTGAATTACTATACTTTATTGATAAAATTAAAGTAAAAGTTCTATTCAACAAATAATAAGGATGTTTTAAGTCAATATAAACTGTGATGCATTCTCAGGCAAGGTATCTTAGAGCGAAACTCATTTTCGGATATTGAGCTGTTTTTGTAGACACTTCTACGAGGATTTCAACGAGACAGATCGCGCCCTTGTAGCGTTTATACACTCAGAATGTTTCATTCATATCTCGAAAACGATACTTGTTGACTTTTCAACCTTTGTTTGGGCCTCCTGCAAAACATACGTTTTCACACTAAGGAACCTTTTCTGAGAATGCGCCACAAATATAAATATAAATATTGTACTATATGATATATTTAGTAAAAAAAAATGGGGTGTAGCTGTGTTAGAAAACGGCAGTTTGTTTTGCATGAATATGGCTATGTTGCTGTGCTCGGACGCCTTGATGTTTTTTTTTTTCATTTCTGGCACCGCTTCACTCTATCATATGGGGTTTTATGGGTAACACTGGATTGCTTTTGAGATGCTCTTTCCAACCGTATACGATTTGCATATTTCTACTTGGCTTTTTGGCGAGTATATGCTGAAATTCTGTTAAGGTTTCTTAATTTTTTACATTAAAATGCATACAATTTCACCATACCACGCCACACAAATGTTTTTATAAACACAAGCGATTGATCTGTATGAGATCTGTCGATTGAAACTTAAACAAACGAGCATTGTAGCTTCTCCTAGTCAAAAGTTATACTACGCGGAAGTTATGAGATGCTGCAAAACGAACTCAAAATCGTTAACATTTTTTTTTATCCTTTGGCAATCGAGTGGTGTAATTGAATTTTGAATGTAGACTATAGATTCGGAGCTGCAATGTCGGTTGTATCACCCGATTTTGTTATCATCGGATTTTCTGGATTGCCTCCCACTATGATCGCAAATTTAAATACATATTCAAGTCAAAACCAAACATGTATGGCATGTTGCGATTTTCCAAAGGTTTGATTTTAAAAAGTGTTAAGAAACCACGAGTAGACTACACGAGCCCGGCTTGCCCATGGGGAGGGGCCAGAGCTCGCGACCACCAAGGAGCGAGGGAACAGCACTTAGGGAGAGGCCAGAGGTCGCGACCACCAAGGAGCGAGGGAACGGTGCTAGGTGAGAGGCCAGAGGTCGCGACCACCAAGGAGCGAGGGAACAGCGCTTGGGGAGAGGCCAGAGGTCGCGACCACCAAGGAGCGAGGGAACGGTGCTAGGGGAGAGGCCAGAGCTTGCGACCACCAAGGAGCGAGGGAACGGTGCTAGGGGAGAGGCCAGAGGTCGCGACCACCAAGGAGCGAGGGAACAGCGCTTGGGGAGAGGCCAGAGGTCGCGACCACCAAGGAGCGAGGGAACGGTGCTAGGGGAGAGGCCAGAGCTTGCGACCACCAAGGAGCGAGGGAACGGTGCTAGGGGAGAGGCCAGAGGTCGCGACCACCAAGGAGCGAGGGAACAACGCTTGGGGAGAGGCCAGAGGTCGCGACCACCAAGGAGCGAGGGAACGGTGCTAGGGGAGAGGCCAGAGCTTGCGACCACCAAGGAGCGAGGGAACGGTGCTAGGGGAGAGGCCAGAGGTCGCGACCACCAAGGAGCGAGGGAACGGTGCTAGGGGAGAGGCCAGAGGTCGCGACCACCAAGGAGCGAGGGAACGGTGCTAGGGGAGAGGCCAGAGATCGCGACCACCAAGGAGCGAGGGGAAAGCGCTTGGGGAGAGGCCAGAGCTCGCGACCACCAAGGAGCGAGGGAACGGCGCTTGTGGGGAGAGGCCAGAGCTTGCGACCACCAAGGAGCGAGGGAACAGCGCTTGGGGAGAGGCCAGAGCTCCCGACCACCAAGGAGCGAGGGAACGGTGCTAGGGGAGAGGCCAGAGCTTGCGACCACCAAGGAGCGAGGGAACGGTGCTAGGGGAGAGGCCAGAGGTCGTGACCACCAAGGAGCGAGGGGAAATCGCTTGGGGAGAGGCCAGAGGTTGCGACCACCAAGGAGCGAGGGAACGGCGCTTGTGGGGAGAGGCCAGAGCTTGCGACCACCAAGGAGCGAGGGAACGGTGCTAGGGGAGAGGCCAGAGGTCGTGACCACCAAGGAGCGAGGGGAAAGCGCTTGGGGAGAGGCCAGAGCTCGCGACCACCAAGGAGCGAGGGAACGGCGCTTGTGGGGAGAGGCCAGAGCTTGCGACCACCAAGGAGCGAGGGAACAGCGCTTGGGGAGAGGCCAGAGCTCCCGACCACCAAGGAGCGAGGGAACGGTGCTAGGGGAGAGGCCAGAGCTTGCGACCACCAAGGAGCGAGGGAATGGTGCTAGGGGAGAGGCCAGAGGTCGTGACCACCAAGGAGCGAGGGGAAAGCGCTTGGGGAGAGGCCAGAGGTTGCGACCACCAAGGAGCGAGGGAACGGTGCTTGTGGGGAGAGGCCAGAGCTTGCGACCACCAAGGAGCGAGGGAACAGCGCTTGGGGAGAGGCCAGAGCTCCCGACCACCAAGGAGCGAGGGAACGGTGCTAGGGGAGAGGCCAGAGCTTGCGACCACCAAGGAGCGAGGGAACGGTGCTAGGGGAGAGGCCAGAGGTCGTGACCACCAAGGAGCGAGGGGAAAGCGCTTGGGGAGAGGCCAGAGGTTGCGACCACCAAGGAGCGAGGGAACGGCGCTTGTGGGGAGAGGCCAGAGCTTGCGACCACCAAGGAGCGAGGGAACGGTGCTAGGGGAGAGGCCAGAGGTCGTGACCACCAAGGAGCGAGGGGAAAGCGCTTGGGGAGAGGCCAGAGCTCGCGACCACCAAGGAGCGAGGGAACGGTGCTTGTGGGGAGAGGCCAGAGCTTGCGACCACCAAGGAGCGAGGGAACAGCGCTTGGGGAGAGGCCAGAGGTTGCGACCACCAAGGAGCGAGGGAACGGCGCTTGTGGGGAGAGGCCAGAGCTTGCGACCACCAAGGAGCGAGGGAACGGTGCTAGGGGAGAGGCCAGAGGTCGTGACCACCAAGGAGCGAGGGGAAAGCGCTTGGGGAGAGGCCAGAGCTCGCGACCACCAAGGAGCGAGGGAACGGCGCTTGTGGGGAGAGGCCAGAGCTTGCGACCACCAAGGAGCGAGGGAACAGCGCTTGGGGAGAGGCCAGAGCTCCCGACCACCAAGGAGCGAGGGAACGGTGCTAGGGGAGAGGCCAGAGCTTGCGACCACCAAGGAGCGAGGGAACGGTGCTAGGGGAGAGGCCAGAGGTCGTGACCACCAAGGAGCGAGGGGAAAGCGCTTGGGGAGAGGCCAGAGGTTGCGACCACCAAGGAGCGAGGGAACGGTGCTAGGGGAGAGGCCAGAGGTCGCGACCACCAAGGAGCGAGGGAACGGTGCTAGGGGAGAGGCCAGAGCTTGCGACCACCAAGGAGCGAGGGAACGGTGCTAGGGGAGAGGCCAGAGGTCGTGACCACCAAGGAGCGAGGGGAAAGCGCTTGGGGAGAGGCCAGAGGTTGCGACCACCAAGGAGCGAGGGAACGGTGCTAGGGGAGAGGCCAGAGGTCGCGACCACCAAGGAGCGAGGGAACGGTGCTAGGGGAGAGGCCAGAGGTCGCGACCACCAAGGAGCGAGGGGAAAGCGCTTGGGGAGAGGCCAGAGCTCGCGACCACCAAGGAGCGAGGGAACGGCGCTTGTGGGGAGAGGCCAGAGTTTGCGACCACCAAGGAGCGAGGGAACAGCACTTGTCGACTCCAGCACGCACCTTGTTGTCACCTTGGCCATCGTCCTTCTCGAAGTTGTGCAGGAACTTGGTGAGGATCTCCTCCTCAGTCTCGTCACCGTTGAGATAACGTGGGTTGCCCTTGACGGAGTAGATGCCGCGCAGGTCATCGATGGTTATGATGCCGTCGCCCGTCTTGTCCAGCTTCTTGAACGCCTCGTCGATCACTCTCAGCCGTGTCTCCGACATCGCCGGCTTCAGAACAGAAACGCCACACCGCTACAACTGAATATCACGACATTCCTGTGGAATGTTTTGCAAAAAAATCTGGAAACATTTTATAACCGGTAATTTATGGTTTGACAAGGTCTGTTTGTAAAGGCTTGAGTTACTACATACATGCTACACAACACACTACCACATTGTCTCTCTGTTAAGATGGCAGATATTCGATAAGAAATATTCCCGAGATTCGGCATTATGTCGCACTTTTAATGGATATCTCTCTACTCAATGCAGTTGGGTGTTTCTTGATCTATACACATCAGAATATGTATTTATAGACTACTAACAAATTAATCTACTTAACTATATCCCCTGCTTCACTTGGGTGACAAACGAACAAGGTGATTATGTCAATGGCTATGTTAATTTTACAAATGGCGAAAGGCTACAAAACTAAAGAGAAGTAGATCCTCTATTGTGCTATTGCGTAGTGGCTTACGACTAGATGTAACGACAGCATCGCGTGTTTTATTTTGAAGTTGTTATGAATCGTGTAAACGCAGACAATTCAAGCTAACTGCGACGACACATCGATATACGGGCCAGGGGAAGAATCCAAACACATTGCAACAGTTATAGTTTATAAAACGTGGCACCTAGGTACCAGCGGATATCCCCTCCCAACGGCAGATGATTCGGGACAATTGCGCTACCACACAAATATAACGCTTGGAAACGCCTTAAATTTTGTTTGTTTGTGGACCCACGCCAGGAGGAACATACGGCAAGGTGCAGCAACAACTTGGCGTGCAGCTAGTAGCTTCCCATCATTGTCATAAAACTACATTTAACAAAAAAACACAGAGATATAACGAAAGTTTTGATTTAATTACGTTAGCATCCTTCTATATTACTATTTGCGTTGCTGTATCCATTTACAGCAGTATTGACCTTCTCTGCGAATGTAACATTTGTTTTGTTCTGTATGTCCGCATATTTCACTTGTATCTTTATATGAGCGAAATATGTACTCTGTAATGAAGCAAATGATCGTGGTCACTTTCAATATATTTATAATTGTTTGAAAGGGTTTAGATCTTGACAAGTTAACACGATCTGTTCTCATATTGAACATACCTTAAGCAATGGGACACAGGTGTCGCTTGTAACCTATGTCTGTTTAAAAAAACTTGCAATGCCACGTCAAACCTAGCCTATAATTTTAACACCCTTTAAAAGTACGTAGGTTTGTTGTTTGCGCAGGGAAGTATATAACATAACCAACAAAATAAGTTATATGTATAAATACACACATAAAGAAAGGACTTTTTTTAGATCATCCTTTGAAGAAAAATAATATTTCTATGTTGGCATTCTAACTACCAGTTAAACCGCCAGCGAAACAATTTAATTTATATTTATTTCTAATACGCGTTTCTGAATCCAAACGTCTCACTATCCCCTCTTTCTTTAATAACTGTAAACAACTTTGTTCAGTCAGAACATCCAAACGTCTCACTATCCCCTCTTTCTTTAATAACTGTAAACAACTTTGTTCAGTCAGCACATCCAAACGTCTCACTATCCCCTCTTTCTTTAATAACTGTAAACAACTTTGTTCAGTCAGCACATCCAAACGTCTCACTATCCCCTTTTCTTTAATAACTGTAAACAACTTTGTTCAGTCAGCACATCCAAACGTCTCACTATCCCCTCTTTCTTTAATAACTGTAAACAACTTTGTTCAGTCAGCACATCATAAACAACTGTTAGCAACCTAACAGGTAGCCGGTCGCAAATATCATTGCGTCATAGCCTCATTTATCTCTACCCGCACAATCACCAATTTCCCTAAACGGAAAATTAATTTTGAGAATAGCACGATTTTAATCACATATTGAGAGTCCTGTTTTTATTTATATTACACCCACTTAAACAGTACTTTGAAATGACATTGCGAAACTGATCAGAAGTCTGGGATATTTTTTTCAGTTATAAACAACTGAAGAATTATTTTTATCATTGACTATTCACGGTTAATAGAGAGCTGTTGGGAGTCCTACTGAAAATCTACTTTTCTACTAATTGTTTATCCTTCCGTCAATTGTAAAATTTTCATAGCCATGGACCTAATGACTTTACTCGTCATCGGTCAAATGAAAACCTAAAAATATTGGGAACCATTAGAATTGTAACTAATGTGTCATTTCGTAGTCTAATGTGCATCAAGCGTAAAAAATATATAACTTTATTTGCCAGAAATTGAACGTCACACTCTCAGTACAAAGTCAAGGATTGTATTTATTTTTCTTGCTGTGTTGCCAACTTAACTTTCAAACTGCACGTCGGTGTTTACGGTAGAATAATGCAGTTAACGGGCGGTGTTTGTTTCATAAGTTGAGTTGAAAAGTGCTCACTACCACGGACAGCTGATAATAAGAGACAGCGTATCTATAAATGAGGTTACATGATTAAAATCGTATTTCAATTTGTCGACCTCCCGTGGCGCAGTCGGTTGGTACGCCATCGATCTGGATTGCGGGAGGCTCTGAGTTCGTATCCCCGGCAAAGGAATGAGTGTTAATTTAAGTTAGGTAATAATTTCGTCTGTAAGCTGTCCCCTGCTAAGCTTTCAAGCATAAAACCGGGGGGACGTTAAAAAGCTCTGTACAACGCAATATATTTCTATTTGTTTTAATTTTCATCGGAAATGTTTCTAAATCAGGACTTTAGGTCTCCGCTTTTGTAGCTTTTTATATAACCGCAGAACTGCTTTCATATTAAATTTACATGGAAATGATTTACAATATATGTATCAATATATTTCCAATATTCTCGACCACAAATAGGTGACAAAGTAAAAAGTAACCCCTGTAGATAAAATTTTAAGTTTAAATGGTTTTGTGACATGTACAGAAATAAAGTAATTGACAAGGTTAAAACCACAAAGAAGAACTTTCCCCAAAGAGCTTATTTCAGGAATGCAATTCAGAAGAAAGTGTTGAAATGAATTTTCTCATTAACATTTTCTTTTGGAGAGATATTACGTACGTTTGTTGATACCATATATGGAAAAGTTTTATTTTAAACTATGCCCCTGCCACATATAAAAATACTTGTTTTCTACAGCATTATTTATTTTCAACTTTTATAACCCTATACAGTATTGTGACATGTTTGAGAAACGTGTCTGTAACATGGCGTATTAAATTAATGGAGGTGTGCATACCCTACCCTAGTTAGCTGCAACACAAATACAGAACATTACACATAAGGACCTAGTTCCTGAAACTGTATTGTATTTTAATGCGAGATGAAGTAGAGTTTGCTTAACTCTTCTGGAGCATCTGCTCTGTCATTCCATTTGGATGGTGGACATTATCAATTTACCCAGTCCGCGCAATCCCTCTCATCGCCCCAGACCAACGAAAATAAAATTCTGCACCTATCGCTTTTAAAGATACTGAATTCCACATGAAAAATGGCTGATTAAAGGAAACTAACTTTCATAAAACAACAGGCTGAAATAGTAAGTTTGTGTTCATATCTACTACAATCTCATTATGATATAATAATTTCTTTTTCAATTAACAGAAATCATTGCCTGGAATGGCTAGAAGCGTATTGATGGTGTCAGTGACAGAAGAGCATAGATTAACGAGTTACACTGCTCCAAGCAGTGATTCCTAGTGCACCCCACAAATTCGCTAAGTGGTAATAGCTTGTTTCTTGAATTCACAGTGAGTAGCACTAGACTGTTTGAATACCTGGTACCGCTCAAGAATGTAGATGAGACGCATCTTACTCTTTCAACAGAAGTCAGGAGAGTACAAAGTGCCAACTGCTGATGGAGTAGCTGGGCCAGAAGCACCCAGCTACCTCTACTATTTACTCCCAACAAGTGGTAGGCGATGCAGTCTCCGCAGTGGCACATACTCACACGTAGCTCGAGCAGGAACTCGTCCATACTGATGCTGCCACTGCCGTCCTTGTCGAATTGGTCGAACACGCCTTTGAGATCTTCCTCGTCTAGCCTGAGGCCGGTGTCGTTCATGCCTTCCGTGAACTCCTCCAGGTTCAGTGACTTGTTACCATCATCGTCCATCCTACGGAAGATCCTGGAACAGTCACAATGGATGAATGCCGTGCACAATTGCTCTGAATGTAAAATGCTTTCCAAAAAATGAAAACTATTTCGCCTTCATCAACTATTCTATCTCCTTTGTACCGCTTACAGAGGTGTTAAACTATACACAAAGTTAACCATTAATTTATAAAGTTAGTACTAATTATAAATCAATTATAGTAGTAGGCATATGATGAAACGGGGGCAGACAGTTTCCAGCTGAGGATCGAGGATCTGACCTTGGACGACGTCACGCAAAGGTCACGCGGGAGCCATGTTGGATTCCGGACTTCCCGCTCTGTCATTCTGGTCATGCGAGAACCATCTTGGATTCCACCATGTTGCTAGCCAGTACGCTGACATATTTGTAGCCAGTTTGCCGCCATATTGAACCACCATATTTGTAGCCAATATGCTGCCATCTTGGACCACCATACTAGCAACCAGTATGTCATTTTTCATGCTCTTGCACTCTGAGGGTTTTCTCAGAGTGCTCCCACTTTTCTCTTTTGCATTCTTTCTTTATTTTTATTTATTCTCTTCCTTTCCTTCTCTATTCTTCTTTCCTTTCTCTCTTTACCTCGGATAGTTTTCTACGAGTGCTCCCATTTTTTCTCATTTGCATTCTTTCATTCTTTTTCTTTCTTCTCTTCCTTTCCTTCTCTATTTTTCCTCCTTTTCTCTCTCTTTCTCTCTTCTTTCCTTTCTCTTCCATTCTTTAATCATTTGTTTAAATCAGCTGTTACTGGAGGCCACCAACTTTGTTTACATTTAAATGGAGGCCGCCACCTTGGTTTTTCGTTTGTCGTTTGTTTCCCACATTAGTTCTGACATCGACCACTAGGAGCGCCGCCATATTGGTTCTGGCTTTAGCCACTAGGAGTGCTGGTGTCGCTCTCATTCGATTAGTCGATCGGCCGCCATATTGGTTCTGGAATTGGCCGCTAGTGAGGCTGTTATTTTAGAAATCAAAATACCATCTGGAATAGTGCGGGCTCGAATTGCCAGACATTGGGTCGCAAGACTTACGCCTTAACCCACTCGGCTATCGCGACATGCACTGGGACAAAGATTTATAAGTAGTATAAAGCTTGGAGACGAATAAATATCTTGCCTCTCCTAAAAGACATTACATTTTTTATTTCATATGTAATTTTGAATGTTTTCTTGAGCTACATATAAATAATTTTTTAAGTTTTTATACAAATCAATAATTTTTTAGTATATACTTTTTTATTATATAATTTTTATTTCTTATATAATTTTTAAGTATTTTATTTACACATCAATAATTTTTAAAGTATTTTTAAAGTACTTTATTTTTATTATATTGCATTATATTTTTTATTATTTACCTTTAACTTATATACTTTTTTTATGTATTTTATTATTATTTTTAAGTACTTATTTTGTAATTTTAAATTTATATTTATTTTTGTTTAACCTATATATTTATTATTGAAGATTTAAAGATTTAAGTTTTAAAGTGTATCGAGTGATGAGTCTACCGATTCGTATTTGTCAGGCAGATAAGAATATGTCATTAGAATATATGATTATGTGACTATGACAAGCGTCATGTTAGATTTTAGATGAGCATATATAAAAACTGTTTTAGTAAATATATGCCAAGTGTTTTATATTATGAACGTTGATTATTCACATTTTTTAGATTTTTATTTACATATAATTTTTTTTTTTCATCCCAGACTTAAATATGTAGGGACTTCAATGTTGAACTTAGAAAAAAATATTTCATACTCCTATGTAATGTAATGCTTGTAAATTGTTTCCAACTTACCATCCCATAAACAGTTCAGTATCCACTTCACTTAACCTTACATAATTTAATCTTATTTCACCTAATATAACTTCACCTAATCTAATTTCACTTAACCTAACTTCACCTAACCTAGCTTCACCTAACCTTATTTCGCCTATCCTAATTTCAACTAACCGAACCTAAGATAACCTAACCTTACTTCACCTAACTTTACTTCACCTAACTTAACCATCTTGTAAGAACTCTGAATATATATTTTTAAATTCTCTCGGCATTCACTTAACCTAACTGTCACACTCTAGTTATCGCCAGAGCCCTGTTCACCCCCCCCCCTCCTCCAGCCTTACTTAACAGCCATATCGAATTGTACTGAGTATCAAAACATAGATAGTACCTTTCGCCATGACATTAGCTTGCATCATTCATGCTATTATCAATGCAAGCCATATCCGTAACCATACCTCAGACTTACATCCGCTACCATACCTCAGACTTAGTAATCAATAATAAAAAAAGTCACACATATATATATATATAATTGACTACCATTTCAAACCCATCTAACTTTGCTAGTTACACAACATATAAACAGGCCATTCCAGCTGACCAACGAATCAAATATTCCTACCATGCTATCATAAGATCAATACTATTAATTTAACTATCTACGACACCCATATCGTCTTAATTCCCATCAAAACATCCGGCTCATACTAACCAACATTACCAGCTAAGCATTCTGCCCCTCCCATGTAACTAACTAAACATACCATCAAACCACTCCACTCTTACAAAAAACGAACCACACAGTTAAACCATTCTCCTCACACCATCTAAGCTATACTTTTTTTCATACTGCCAAAATAACCGAGCATGTGATTAGGCCATACCAATCAACCATACAAGCAAACTAACTGTTCAACCAAGTCATACTTGTATGTGTTCCACCCCATGTCAAGACTTTGAATATATTATATTTCTCTCAGCATCCACTTAACCTAACAACCAGTACACTTAGTCATTTATGTAAGAACTCAGAATGTATTTTTTTATTGTGTAGAACACTGAATATTTTTAACTTAGTCACACCCATTCTACCCCAGGTCAGAACTTTTGAAAGACATGTTAACCTAACCTAACATATCCACCACCACCAATGCCTTAAGAAACTTTGATATGTCGTATAGAGTCATTTTTGGGTCATTTAGAGTCAAGGGTTAAGGGTCAAATAATCAGTCTTGTGAATGGCAGGCCTGACAGTAGTCAGCTTTAAGTGTGACCATGAGATCAAGCTGAGCAAAGATAACACAAGGACGAAATATATTTTCACATTAAAAAGAACTTGGCAAAGATGATTAGTTAGCAGCTATAGTAGACCATTTCAGAACGAGTACTATAGTCCTCCAATGGCATGTCCTTGCATTAATTTGATTTAAACTGAATTAATATGTGTTTAAGAGAAACAGATGTACATATTACTATGAATATATATATATATACATTTTTATTTACATACATATTGTGCTATTCGATAGATAGATCACCACATTTTTTGCAGAATATCTGCTGTACTAACCGGGCCCCAAACTAAATATACTCATACCTCATACTAGTAGTCAAGCACACCTCAGCCCACAGTTCACACATCTTGAAAAAAACCATTGCTAGATTTAAACTCACCACACCCCCTTTATTTTATCCGATGACCAGCTGACCTTGTAAATGTCAAGAGCAAGTCTGTACCTGCATGGTAACTGGAGTCTGAATGTGCTTACAAGCTGTTTTCGCACCTGGATGGTGTCAGATAGCCTTATTCAGCACATTACATTTCTGTTCCGCCTTGATGCCTGGTAACTAGAGTCTGTAAGTGCTTACAAGTCGTTTTCACACCTGGATGTTGTCGGACGACCATGAACATGGGGATTGCTGTGTTAGCAGGTATACACCTGCACTGTGTCTGGTAAGTAAAGAGAATGAGTCAGCAGGCATCATGAGCAAGTACAATTCTGCAACTGAATTGAACATTGGGTCAGCATGATTGAAGAATATGGTTTTTTACCTGTCCTAACCATCATGTACGACTTTGCAAATACTAAAACCAGACCAATACAAGTAAATAATAATATATTAATTCTCAAATTAATTGTTTGTGTGTTAATATAAAAAACTCAATCAACCAATAAAGCAGTTAATAAAGCCAGCCATGCATACTTATTGCTGCTCTTACGAATCCTACAAGGTAACATACCTCCAGCATCGAATGGTACTGAAGCATATATATAATAACCCTTGGTAAGGGGTTAAACATTTCATAATTTTTTTATTCATTATCCAGATATAACTAAAAAGAATTAAGGTTTTTATTTCCATGTAGATGATTTATTACACACACTGACCTTACTCACATAAGACTCAGTAAACATGTTTTTGTCATTAAAAAAATATTTAATATATGTATATATTTAAATGTTATGAAAATGTGTACCTTAGAAATAAAGTACAGCATAATTTTCTTACACAAATTTATTGCACAAATAATAAAAAATACATAAATGGCAAAATATTACAATTTTTTCATTATATATGCAACTTTGTTGTAGGTTACAGTATTTTATGCATTTTACTGTTCATACTTGCATTGTCCTGGTGCGAAAATATCGTGACATTTATAACACTGTCATACTGTGCAGGACAGGTTATGTATGTAACTACACTTTTGAGGACATGTACCAAAGTCACAAAAGACCTTGCAGCAAACCTGGTACTGAAGTACTGATGAGAAATGCACTTCACCTTTACAGGTCTTTGAATGTCTAAGTATATTGCTGGTATGGCTGAATTGCATACCACATGTCACAGAAATATGACATACGATGGGGATTCGCGGCACAAATTAAACACTCATGTCGCCGAGTTAGCTATAATGCGGGTCATGGTTCGTTGTTAGTTGAGGTCAAGGGCAGGTCTTTGTATTCACTGTCTAGCAAGAGAATGCCTCCAAATCGAACTTAACTTGCCCTGATACTAAGGTATCAGCATGCGCTATATTAAATTGCCCCATCACTTGGAAAATGTCCGATATTTTCTAAGTTAGATAGAGAAAATTAATACTGTTTTCATAATTTCAGTGCACATGAATATTACAATAAAACAAAATTAATGTATGAAAATTACTAAATATGTTTCCAAAACTCAGGTTGCAAGTCGAATTGCGATCCTCTTATATTACCATGATTTCTATATCTGTTACCTAAAACTTATATTTCCTGTTTATGATACATTCCTAAAGCAGACTCCGGAACACTGAGCAAAATTGCGAAATTTTAAGTCCAAGAGAGAAAAAATATTTTTAAATAGTTTCAGGGTCTCGAACACAGATCCCTATGCGATGCCTAGCAGTTAGATATTGCTTAGGTATTTATAATGGCTGTACACAATCAGCCAGGAGTTCGTACATGAACCTCAATAATAAGCTTTGAAAACTCGCATCATTAATCAAATAGTGAACCACTTTTTTACCCTGATCCCCGTATCCTATAGTTAACACTGTTGTTTCGCCTTTGTTTTAAGTTCCAAAAAATAGTCTCTATATTTTTTTCTAACTCCAATAGTAAATTAATATTATTTATATTTCTATGGACTCGAACTCTGGGAGTTACGCCGTACCTCGCCTTTGAGGATTGCTTAATTCCTTATATCAGGTATGCATGAATACTAGACAGTGAACAATTAATATACCAACATCGCTAAATAAGGCTTCACTAACTCATGGCATTAATCGATTTACATCCCTATCATCTCAATCTGATTCCTTTATCCAATGCCTAAAATTTCCATTTCTGCTTTAATATAAATTCCTATAATATTCACAAAACAATGGGAAAAATTGTTGAATTTTTTTGTCCAATAAAAAT
The DNA here is from genome assembly GCA_029891345.1 of Dryococelus australis. Taxonomy (NCBI): domain Eukaryota; kingdom Metazoa; phylum Arthropoda; class Insecta; order Phasmatodea; family Phasmatidae; genus Dryococelus; species Dryococelus australis. The sequence goes on from CM056997.1 coordinate 6,446,673, forward strand.
TAATATTTTTAAGAATATTTTTTCTGGTCGTGAACTCAGAGCCATACACAGTACCTCCCCTTTGATGACTGCTTAAATCTTTGTATCAGGCACACTGAAGGTGAACATATTTTATAATTTCAGGACTCGAATTGGAGGCCCTGTGCTACTCCTAACCAATAGATATTTGCACAATCCTTTATATCAGGTATGTTTAAGCATGCAAACAGACAGAATATCGCAAACAAAGTTCGTTAAAATTTATCCCAAACTTGGGACCGTATTCGAGCTGTGGACCATTTATATCACTGTAATATTGCTATTTTTCATCCAATATGTGTGTAATAGCTTGCATTATAAGATTGAGACACTATACAATTATTCAGAATTTTATTCCAGCGATTATTTAATACAGTATCAGCAAGGTTACACTGGAAAGTTTTTCTCGATTATTTTCAAACTAGCATAGTTTTCCCCAAAAACATATTTTTTAAGAAATTACGCACAGGCATGAGGCATTAAAAATTCCATATCGGCCATCATCAAGCCATAGTTTGTGTAAACAGTCCTTAGCATCGATCCATGAGACTGCAGCTTGTGAAAAGTGTCCAGCTATGAGATAATAGCAGTTACATCCTGAATGAGGCGATGTGTGGGACAACAAGGTGTAATGTGCTTAGATAACACATCCGGCTGGTGTCTATTGCATTAACAGTGCATGGGAGAGGTGGTGCATCGCACCAGGCGACTTCATCGTTATATCTAGTAATTACATCATGATGCGCACTTCCCCCTCCCACAAACGAGCATGGTATGAAATAAACAGAGCTTTAAAAACTGTTGTATTTGCTTAATAATTTATAATATCGAATTTTTACAGTTTTTCTATAAAAATTCGTACACAAAAGTGGTTTGTTGTCTCCTTTGGCATAATTTTCTAAGCTTTGTTTTGCACTAGGTGGATGAATATCCTTAAAGTAGAACTTTTGCTGGACTTCAGAAAAGTTGGAAGTCATCGGAAACTAGTAAGATTGATGTGTTTAGTAATAAAAAAACATATGTGCTTTACACTTTAAAACTATAAATTTCATCCTGAAACTTCCCTTGCATATGACACTAGAACCCATTTCTCCAGAGTTTTTCAGTTCCATTTGGGATTAACCATTAATAATAAGAAAAATATGTATGAAGATGTTGGATGGCCCTTAAAATATTATCCCAAGTAAATTTGTTCATGTATGACGTGTTGCAGAATACTCATGATTGGTTCTACAGAAGACAGTATAATGTGTAAGTAAACAAGTTCTTGAGAACCAATGAGAATGAAGTAAGGTGAGAATGGAGCAGCATCAGAATGCAAGGACAGGGAGATGAGATAACTAGCCTACCAGTGGCCTTGTCTGGCACAATTCCCACATGTGAAAATAAGGGAGTGATCCCACCACTAATCGAACCTGGTTCGCCTAGGTGGAAGGCGAGTAGTTTGACTACTGTATTACTATGGCCCCATTTGACGCACAGAGGCTGATCGAGATACCATCAAGGCACATATCGATACATTGATATCTGTATATTTATAAACATTGATGACAATCTAGAAGTGTATCTGTTGCATCGAATACTATGGAACCACCAATGCTGTTGGCCCACACCAAACATTACATAAACTGTTCTATTTGACATTTGTTATTAGTTGGACATAAGTTAGCGGAATAATTAATAAAATATTAAGTATCCTTTTATCCAAAATATGATGTACAGTATTCTGTGGTGTTTGGTTAATTAATTTTACAATGGTATTTTTATTGATGGAAATAATTGTTTTTACAAGTATCCTAGTAATATCGGAATAAAACTAGCAAAATAGGTTAATCTTTTTATCAAGAAAAATAATTGTTCAGGGTAGCCAGGTTTGAGCCACATTCGAGCACAGAACTGCTGAGCATGCAGAAGTAGAATTATGTGGTGTGAATTGGCATCGACAGGATGGAGACCAAGCTCATTTCGACAGAAATGTATGGTATACCTAGACATCACGCATCCAATTCCATGGACTGGCAGATGTGGGCCTGTTCTGTGGCTGCCACCATCACTAGATCTTATGCTCCTCGATTTTTTGTTTGTGGTGCTAGAAAGAATGTGGTGTACTGGACTCCAGTAATATCTGAGGAAGATCTTACTGCATGAGTAAACACCACAGCTGAAAAATAGAGCTGTACTAAGCACACAACCATAGCCTATTCATGGTAAAGTGAGCACTATATAAATCTGTCTCATTTTGAATAATACTCTGTCAAAAATAATGGAAAAAACTGGACAAGTGTAAGATAATATTTGCAAACTTGTGAGGGAAACATAATTTTCCTTACAGGTAAGGTAAAATTACCACACTCTGGAATAAAATTAATGTAATAGAAAATCCCATATATGGATAGGAAATATAACCTTATGGCACGTGCATCTCTTCAGCATTCTCAACAGCTAAGTGGGGGATGACCTTCATATAATTAACTTGTACTATACTTCCATGCTGTTCTCTCAGAAGAAGATTAAGTTTGAGATTGGAGATAAAATAGGGTTATATCGGATGTTGGTTGGTACTACTGGAAAAATATGCATGTATTGAGCCATGCCAAAATTATGTTTAGTTCATAAGTAATAAATAAATATACATTGGTCATAATATTAAAAAATATTTACATTATAAATAATTATGATTTTTATCATATATTTCTTATTAAAAAGATTGGTTATTCCACATAGACACATATACACCCCCACTGATTAACCAGACATACATACATCCCCACTGATTAACCAGACATACATACATGCCACTGATTAATCCACACCTCTGTGACAATCGACAGGTGGTACAAGTTCCCACAGGGAACTCATTAGGAGCCTGTCACCCTTATGGTGATATGCATTTGTAATCGAACAGTTGATTTAAAAAATCCGACATGCAGGCAAAAAGCCTGTATTTGGCCATAAATACTTAAAATATACAGATGTAATTATACGAAACTAATTTATATATATCTGAAATAAAGTTCTTCATTATAATGAGTAATATTTTCTTCTAAACCAGCAACGATCTGTTGCACAGTACTTTGCAAATTGTGGTGGAGGAGTTAGTTTACAAGTTCTCCTTGAGTCATTGAGTAATAAGTGCCTTTTCTGAAAACAATTAATTAAATTACAACCACAACATACCACAGGGGTGTATTGTTGCTACAATTCACCTTATAGGTGAATAAATTTTGCTGTCAGTTATCACAGTGTGTAAGTGAATGAGTATTTTTACAAGTGTGTCACTGTACCTTGATAGGGCAAAGCATCTGTAATAGTAATTCTCAGAACATCAATAATTAATTCCAGAAAAAGACAATACTTGGATAATAATTGTAAAATACCTTTTTTTCTAAAAACTAGGACATCAACAAGAAAACCTGCTGCTATGTCCTGCTCGAAAATATGGGGGAGCGACCTCAGAACACATGATTGATTATTCACTTAGATAAAAAATTTAAAGTAATTTAAAAAAAATCATTTAATAATTATTTTTTCATCACAAAGAAATCATTTACAAGAAAATAAAATTAATTATATTGCAAAGAAATTATACAAGGAATAAATAAATAAAACACTAAAATACATTATCATGCACCATTTACTTAGTACACAGTCAATACAAAACACATTTATAATTTTAAACAAATAATTATTGATGTTACATAGTCAGGTTTGGCATTTGTATAACTGTTCATAGGACATAATGGAGTCATGGTGACTATCAGACCTCTAGGCAACAGCTAAATAAGCACACCAATTGTCCATACTTATATATAATGACAATGAACAGGTGTGCCACCACACTATAAACTAAAATCCTCGTACATTTTCGGTGACTTTGTGTCTAATCGTAACTTGTTGAGTCAGGGTCCAAGGACAAAGCACACCATTTGTGCAGCAGCTGTGAGTTTCTCCACGCACATGTCCAGATAGATTCTAACCTGTCGCAGACATGTCGGTGCTGATCGTCGTAAAGTTTTGCCAGATTTCGCAGGAAAGGACAGCCATACCACACTGCACATCGATGATTTCAACTTCGTTTTTGTACAAGCTGCTCAGCTATTTCTTCTGCTCGGGCCCTGCCATGTAAACCAGTCCTTGTGGATCCTGCATCAGCAAGTTGCACAGCACATTTCCCACCTGATGGTACGGAATCTTGCCTTCGTCCCACTCCAGTCCATGGCGGTACTTGGTCAGCCTGTCGTTTTACTTCTTGCTTTTCTCCTCCAAGAGTTTACATGAGTAAGGGGGGCGGAAGGAGCACGTGCGTGTTATGCCATCATCGTCGTAGGTGGCTGCGATCTCCTCGAGCACATAGATGCTCTGGCTCTGGAAGTCTAGCAGATAACAGTACATCCTGATACATACTGAAGTGAGAAGCAGTGATCATCCTATTTAGTTCACCATGTTCACCAGTCCCGAAAGCAGTCGTAGCTCACTACTCTGTCATGCAAAATCAAACAGTAGGCAGCAATGTTCGAAGGCACATTTTCCTTGGAAATAATTTCTATACAAAAATCCACCACACTATTTTGAACTCGTTTGTTTTGTTTGGATGTGTCGAATACCAGCAATGGTGCCATTCTACTGAACCTTTCTAGGCTCGGGACAGGGCAGGATTTGTGTCCGTAGTAGGACGTGTGAAACTGAGTATACAGATAATATGCCTACATAAATCCTTCTTGATCGAAGGAGGTGTTCAAATCTATGTACAGATAGCTTTCGCTATTCAAAAATATCTTTACATTCTGGACTTTGCGGTGGTCGAAGGTCGATTTGTCTGCCGAGATGTGTTGCTTATTCATTTGAAATGCCAGTACGAAGTAATGTGGTTTTTCCATGCTTGAAGAAGTCTTCACAACCCAGTGGTTTCTCGTGGCAGATGGCAGGACCGGACACATAACCAAACTCCTCCCACTCCTAAAGGTTATGTCGATTATTTTTTCTTTCTTGACGTAGTTCAGTAGCGTTACACATTCGCGGGTGCTTGGAGTCACATGGGGAACGAACCAGTCAATGTTGGTCAGGGTTACGGCGGCGGGCTGTGGATTTTCTCCAGCTCTCAACACTGCATTGAGATGCGAGGTGACTAGCATTATCACCAGTTCTTACTTGGCTCCTATTATTATCTTCCATTATCTTCCTATAATCCTGGGAGAAACAAAGTAGGTTCGATAGTGGCACACTTACCTCGAACTTGTGTTCTGTGAAGTTGGGAACTTTGTAGCCGTGTTCCATTCCCCAGCCTGCCATTTGTATCATGTCGAGAATGGTTAAGCGTGAGCAAGAGGTAGTTTTTATGGTGGTGGTTATGCCCACATCCCGCATTCCGCCAATAGTAACACCATTCATTTCATACATTAATCTCTCTATTAGGTGAAGTATACCGTTGCGAACGAACACTGTTATGGTGGGGTGGGTCCGGTTCCCTTTTGTGAGCATACCTCGGATGCGCAAGAATGACTGCGAAGGCAGGGTGTAGATATCTTGATGCTGTATCAGGATTCGAAGCTCATGCCCGAGGGCATAGGGAGCAGTCATATACAGCTGATAGCAATGCAGCTCCAACATGTCGATACTGTGTCGAGTTCTGCCGGCTGGGTCACATTCAGTACATTGTTGTCTTCCATGTATGTTCACTTTAAACCCTAGGCTACGTAGAAACTGTTAGTTGGCATGTGTTAGCACGTCGGTGTCTCGAGCTCTACTGGCCTCTGGTTTGGTACTGCGTTCGACTTTATGCACGGTATGCCTAGCAAAACTCAATCCCATCATTTCAAGCACAAGCACAAAGTGATTTCTTCGTTTCTGAAGTCTTATCTGTTTATCTTCCTGATCGACGATCGATACGACTACTTCGTATGCGCTCTTCGCAATCACTGGAACATAAATTATGCTTTTCGGAACCACGACCGGATTCCCCACATTACCGCCTGTAGGCCCATTAAAAGGTCGCTCCCTCCCCAATATGCAATCTTTTTCATTTTCTTCTTAATTTATTATTTTACCATTCACAATGAGACAAGGTGCATTATTACGATTTCAATTACCACATTGTTATGTTATATACAAATTATTGAATTAAAAGCATTAAGGAGTATTAGTTAAAAACGCGGTAACACTTATGTCATTGAATTAATGTGTTATAAAACACTATAATTTTCGATGGTAGGCTTAACTTTCTATTTGTAGGTATTTCTTCTAGTCTACATTTTGACAAAGTCATTTCTGTCGCATGCAGTGTCACACACACTCTCTTTCTTTCTGTGTTTCTTTCTCTCTCTCTATTACATACATCATTGCGAGTGCAATGTTCTATGTATAGCAATGTGTGTAATGTCCAGACTTCATATTCTCTCTTGGCATGGGATTTTTTCTATGCTATGCGTGCTGACATCGGGGCTCGAACCTCCTTTTACTCACATGCTGTAAGATAAGCCTTAAAAATAAAATTTCATGATTAATTTTGAAACATTTGCACACAGTTGATTTGCTTTTGCATTCTTGTACAAAGCTCTTATAAAAAAAGTTTAAATCTCCTCCTAAGATAGATCAAGAATGCCACAGAAATGCAAAAATGAGAACAATTAAAACAGTAATACAATAGGATTTGTCATCTTCATTCCACGAATAGTCACTGTGTTCCAACATTTGGATATATCTGTGGACACAAGACAAACTGCTTGATAGAATTTTTAATAACTATATAAAATTTTACTGCAATGAAACTGCATATCCAGAATTATTTAACAGTAATAATGATATTCTATATTTAGTTAAATATTTATAAAAGTACAAAGTTTACCAGCAGCAAATTATATTTATAATATATTTATTATTTGGAGATAATTTCTTTTAGCCTTACTTTGGGTAAAGGAAGTGATAATGTTCTCTAAATCCAAATCCCACAGTAACCTCCCTTCGATGTTCAGTGCCGATGAACTGCTTTTACCATAGTTGACAGCAAGTACACTCAATTGCAAAAATTTGATTACCCAGGACATGCAGTATGTATACAGAAAACATCAAAATATTGCACCACACCAAGCATGTATTACAGGGGACCAACACTTGTAGGATGCACTTATGGCATTGAACGAACTGCAGTATGGAGTCAGGTGGTTATACGGTCAGGCATTGAAGCATGCAGACACTGGATGTTCTCCTGAAGATCATGCCACAGATGGCGCAACTGACTCTCCACATCCATTGTAGTAGCTGCTGGCCGAGGTTACCATTTAATCTGGCCCCAAACATTCTCAACAGACGAGGGGTCTGGGGACCTTGCTGGCCAAAGAAGCATGTTAAAATCACGAAGGCAGGCCAGAGATACCTGTCCTGTGTGAAGCTGGACATTATCCTGCTGGGAAGTGGGATTGTCAAGCTGCACTAGGAAAGAGAACACACATGGTCGCAGAATTTCCTGGATGTGTCGCTGTGCTGTCAGTGTTCCTTCAATCACCACCAGTGGGGCGCAGGAGTCTTAGGAAACGGCACATCATACCAGGACACCTCTCGTTGAGGTGGTGTGCCGTTCTTCAATGAAGCGTGGCTCACAGCGCTGGTCATATGGCGGCGTACTGACTAGCAACATGGCGGAATCAGAAATGGCGGTTGCGTGACCGGTATGTGAGTGCGGGAATTAAGGAATCCAACATGGCGCCCCCGTTACCTTCGCGTGACGTCATCAAAGGTCAGATCCTCGATCCCAGCCGGAAGTCGTCTGCCCCCATATGCCTACTAATTATAATTCAGCTATTACGTCACAATTCGACTTAAAGCTATTCTTAATTTTATACCGTACTTACAAGTAGTAATTTTGATGGATATCAATCATACTCTCAGCATACAGAGTTAAGTTGACATATTTTCTTTTGATGGATATCAATCATTCTCTCAGCATACAGAGTTAAGTTGACATATTTTTTTTTGCAGTTTCGTAGGTAAAACATTTTGAGCTAAAATGTTTATATCGCCGCCTTTTTTGAAAATATACGTGTCTGACACTCTCAAAGTTTGTCAGTTTACATGGCTGACACAGTGACACTTGTTTGTCAAATTTGGTGGATATCGGTTGTCGGTTAGGAAATATCACGTAATTTTAATTTGTCACATGATACTGCATTACAAAATGGTGGACATAATATATTTTGTATGGATGTATTAGATGGTTGTAATATATAGTCAGCATACAAAGTTTAATAGGAATTAATTACATGACTTCGACTATATAACATACTAAACTAAAATAGCTATATAGCCGACATTTTGAAAATAATTTCTGACATTCCTAAAACACATAAGTTGACATAACCTACCGCGGTACTGCTTGAGTGCCATATTTGAAAGGAATAAGTCAAATGTTTCCCGAGATATGACATAAAAACTTTATTAATTCATGTTGCACTATTTTACCAAATGAAGGACTAAAGAGGCTCTGTGTAGACAGGTTTGATGTTTGTTATATAGACTCCCGGTATACAAAGTTAAGTTGGAATCGATTAAATTGTTTCGAAGATACAGCATACCATGATAAAATAGCTAGATGGCCGCCAGTTAAAAAATATGTCTCTGGCATACTTGAAACATATTTGTACATCAGCTGCCTCATTACTATTTGTACATCAGCTGCCTCATTGCTATTTGTACATCAGCTGCCTCATTACTATTTGTTTGCCAAATTTAGTACTAATATGTCAATCGTTTCCCTGATATTACACAAAACATGTATTTTTTTTTATGTAGCGCTATTTTACCTAATGGCCTGTAAAATTGGTTGTTTGGCCTATATGATGCTTGTAATAGACATTATCAGAATACAAAAATTGTTTGAAATTGGTCGAACAGTATGGTAGTTACACCAAATAAACTTAAAAGATTTATATCGCCACTATTTTGAAAATAAGTGCCTAATAAAGTTAAATTATGTTACCTGCATTTATCTGCCCTATAATAGTATTACATAGTGCAACATTTGACGAAAGTTGGTTTAGTAGTTTTCGAGATATAACATAGAATCTTTATTCTTTCATGTTACGCTACCTTCCAAAATGGTGGACCATCAACAATATTTACCTCGAAATTCAATGTGTACACCTTGCCTTGTTAGCATACAGATTTGGTTTAAATCGGTTGAACGGTTTTCGATATATGACGTATCACCCTAAATTTTAAATTGCCGCCATTTTGAAAGTAAGTGCCTTGTGTGGTCGCACGTAGGGACAGTGACATTCTTAAAAGGTTGTTTTCAAAAGTGGTCTAAAAAGACCGTGCACGGTCAGTACTTGTCTTGGGTAGCCTGTAAGTGGCAGGCCCAGAGGGCGGTGCCCATACCTGCCGATACTGAGGACTCCAGTGACGCCGCGGGCGAGACAAAGATGTCGCAGCTTCTCCACGGGATCCTTACACACAGCCGCCTGCCGCTCGCTGCGGTTCATCAGGTCCGCCTCCGAGCGGGACGCGCCAGACTGTTGCCTGGACAGCATTCCTGGAACATCGTCCTCACTTCACTACCATACCCTCCTCACTGCTGATGTCTGCAGTGGCGACTACGATCATAAGGGCAGTGATGATGATGATGAAACATGACAAGGGTCGTTGTGCCGGGAATCGAACCCGGGTTTTCCAGACGAGAAACAACAACCTCTCACTCGAGAACCTTTCAATGCTCTGCTCAAGAGTTTGTAACCCTAAATTTTTGTTACTTGTTGTTTGCGCGGTTAGGCGTGTCTTAGTAAACAAATATTCAGTGAATATGACTTTTTGCCAGGAAAGGTAAAAATCAACTACTTCAAGGTAAATGGTGTTGCTTTTATCATATAAAATGTACTAATTTTTTTAATCGCTTAAAAAAAAAATTTATATTTAAAGTATGCATACGTAGTTTTCTCAAGAGGCAATTACAACCACGTGGTCGTAATTAAATGTGTGGGCTTTCAGCGCGAGTAATGAAATGCCACTGTTACAGATCTAATTTGCATACTACAGCACACGGACGGAAACATTTGCACGACTCGCGCGTAAGAGCGATGAGGCGCTAAGCGTGATTGTTAGAGTCGCCCTTATCGCTCTTATGCTCTTATGCGTCGAACGCACAGCAAAACTGCCATGCCCAAGTAGGCCTACTTTTAGGGAACCCGCCTCCCAGGAGCTGTTTTCCCGCATTTGAGCTCGAGAAGTGCGGCAACGATAAGGACGACATTTTCGCGCGAATTAAGTCCGCCATCGCCTCTATGCGCAAGGTTCTTGGGACTGTAAACGGCGACCCTATAATTTTAATGATAGAAGGATGATCATGGCTCGGTATAACTTCCTATCTTAGCCTCGTTCGTCTCTGGGTGGTATGTTTTAAAGTTATGGCAGTTTGAAAGAGTTTTTTTTTTTAACAACGACGAAAGGGGTGCAAAATCATATTTATAACATGCATGATGTCGTAAAACTACCATTCTGTTCTCCTCTCGTGTATGTTCTTTTCCTAGGAAAGTATATTCGGAGTACGTTAGTGATTTCTTGAATAAACCATGTTTCAAACGTACTGCATCCCAGTTCAGGCCACACGTAGGCGGGCACCTTAATCTATTATTTATGTCCGTTATACAGAATGTATCTAAATTCGACTGATAAACTTCGGGTGTAGGTTAATAATGACAAAAGAAGTAGAAAACATATATACGACATATGGTATAGAATTAATTCTAAGGCAGGTGCACATTTTTGAAGTTTTAGTAAAATAAAATGTTTATTACAGTACCGCTGCAATGTACCTCTCTCTCTCTCTCTCTCTCTCTCTCTGTGTGTGTAATCTTCCCGTCCCTTTAATAGCCACACAAGTGTGTTATTGGGTATTGTGCGTGTCCCACCTGATAGGTATTGGTATATATTATTACACGGATCACTCACATAAACGGCGAGGTTTAGCATGTTGATCGTGTCATGAGGATTAATAATTCATCCTTTAAACCCTAAATATGCTACCGCAACATGGATGTTAGCTCGGAATATGGGTAGTAACAGTGATTATTTACATGAAATAATTTGATGACAGTGGTCAGTATTGTAGTGTTTGAAATCTTCGTTCAGTTAACAATTATCCAGACAATCTGTGTTCCACCTTAAATATGATCTCCAATTTTTGCAATAAACAAGTGTCTCAAGTCCAACTTCATAGATGTGTACCACTCATAGTATTCCCTTTAGGCCAAAGGTCAAATATATATTGTCAACATATTTTTTCGTGATTAATCCGCAGCAGAAGTTTGTCGGTCCAATATAACCTTCTGCAACATGTATACTCGTTATTGCAATGAACTTAGATACTAGTATGTAACCAATGCTTCTATAGAATAAAATTGTGAAATCGTGCTCTTCTGTCTATGAAACAAAATTATAACAAATTACATCAACAGCCAATATAGAAATTATTTTTGTTTAAACATTAAGATACAGAACTTATTTTTCATGTTATATCAATTATGATACCGTTTTCGCGACTGTGTATTGTTAAATAGATGATTGTTTTTCAAACCTTTAATCTAAATTTGATTAATTAATCGTGAATTATTTGCATATATTGTGCTATTAACTTTTTGTTGCTGGGTTTCATATTAACTTTCAATAATGCAGATAAATAAAATCAAATTTTATTTGCTTATTGCACGTAACCAAAACAAACAAATCAAAGATGGCATTATTTCTATACTGGAGAAATAGTTTTCTACAAACAAAACCTGGAACATGGAAAGAATTTCTGTTTGCACTTTCGAAAGTTTGGCTCTGAAATGCAGCATGCTCTTTATTCTCTATGTATACTGCAGGTAAATGTATTTAAAGTTCCTTTAGTGCTTTTCCTAGCCAGATTTAATCATTGAAATCACTACATGTACTGCAATGACTTCATATCAGAATAAAATAACAAAATTTCTAAGTGACGTTCTCTATGTTCCTGAAATAATACAGATAAAGTTTAAAACTAACCCTTTCCAAGATAAACGAAAATTAACTTTTATCATATTATTGCTTGTAAATATCTTTCTCTCGGTGCTGAAAACGACTGTAAGAACAACTCGCAAACTAGCAAAAGGTCACTCATATTGAATACCGTAAAATACTTGCCAAGAGGGCGGGGATGCCCAAGCTCACGATTTATTTGTTCATTTAAGAAGCAATATCGTCTTTTCCCTGTAAAATATACGGGGAATAAGGCATGCTTGGGTGTCATTTCGATTATTTAACCTTGTCCCTTTTCGATCTCAACTGCTACCACGTCTTCTTCACTTACAAAGTGCACATTTTTAGGTGTCGCTTTACTTATTAACTATGATTTACAATTTTTAACATCTTTATGTTAAAGTTTGCAATTAAATATACCGGAAGCTAATGCGAGATCCAATAATGGTGAATGGTTGCTATCTGCACATAGTAAAAGCCTGTAACTATAATTAACGTCAGTGATTTGTTGCGTTTTAACACGTGCAGATTTCCATTTTACATGTTAAAAATTAATTAAAACCACGACGTTTATCAGGCATTACTCTTCTTCAGAACACACACTACGAAAAAAATCGTGGTGAAAAATATTTCCTTAGGGTGTTTTGGTAATGACCTAATTTAGTAATGAGTATATAAGGCAAAACACACTCATCGGCAATGAAATCATAGCCTACAACAGTATGCAGTAAACTTACGTAACTTGAAATGCGCGTGTGTGTCAGTACTTCGACGGATAAGTTAGATATATGCCAAGTTTTGTCTTACAAAAAACATGTGAGTCAGATACAAACATACCGACACTTCAGTCTATTGCAAACGACGTTTTCCTGAAAACGGATGATCTTTGGAGCAAATTATGCTAACACATAAACATGTTGTACAGATTATTGTGACTTTTAATAATTGGTTCTTTTTCGACTCATGGATTTTGATATCTTCTGTTGGTTTATGTTCTCTTGGTTAGTTCAGGCACCCGTGACCAGAGAAAGAATCGTACAATTTGGGAACAAGCAAGAGGGAATTGCGTAATATACAAAAACATTACAAACAAACTCATGTCCCCTGTTGGACTGGTCGAATTTTCAGAAGAGCGGTGAATGAGAGCGAGTGGCTCCAGTTAGCAACCAGTGGCCTGCGGCTCTGGAGACACAATATTGATTACCGCAGTCACGCCACATGGGGCTCTACCAGCCTTCAGCCGAGGTGACTGACCTTCCCACGCAACGCTTCAACCCTACCTTCAGACGGATGGAGCTTTATCTGTCTGTGTCGCTCCAGCAATGACCCACGAGCGGACAGAACTCCCGCTTCTTCAATCTTATCTTCTCGTCAAGATGCATAATTGAGATGAAACTGAAATAAACACAAGGTTAAAATATGAGCAGTGTTTTTACAAAGGCGGTCTTGCCCTTCATCCATTATTCTTGCGGCTACCTAAGACAAGCATTTACAGCGAAATAGCGAAGACCGTAGATGACGGTAGGGAGATTTCAGGACTGAATGTTATGAGTAAGGCATCGCAGCGTAGTGTGTTCATTTAAATGTAAGCTAGGTGACGTTGATGAAGGGCCAAGCTCTAAGTTATCATGTAGAACAGTAGATGGCTGTAATAAGAAACATAATGCACCAAAACTTGACACGAAAACTTCATATAAACCTTTTTATGAAATGTATAAATTATGTTTTAATAACAACCACATGCTGTTTGGAGCTGAAGGTATGGTTAAGATTAATTAATATTTGAGAGAAAACCAGCGCTTAATGAAGCTTGTAGTGTCGGTGATCATATGCAGGAGACGGGAATAAAGAGTAAAAACTTCCCCACACTACATTAGCATACGTCACACAGCCCAGATTAGATATCCCAATAAAGCTCTAGTCGTGATGCTCAATGGGAGGCTGGTTTACAACTACTTAGCCAAACATCAGTTCGCGATGGTACACATCTCGTAATTAGAATAATGAATTTTTCCGTATACCTCATTGCCTGCGTTCTCGAAAAATCACGCCAACACTTAGTGACGTGGGCCCTAGAATGTAATGTCTGAGATTCTTGTCAGCGACATCTTAGCTTCAAACAAACCACTGCAAAGTATTCATTATCTAATACTACATCCCTGTTGGCCTCCCACCAAGGCGACCCGGGTTCAATCCCCGATCGGATCATTCCGGATTTTCGTATGTGGGAATCGTGCCGAACGATGTCGTTGGTCGGCGGGTTTTCTCGGGATCTCCCGTTTCCCCCACCCCTTCATTCCGGCGCCGCTCCATATTCACTTTAATCACCCTCATCGGCTCTCAAGACCTCGCCGTTAAGAGCCGCCCAAATCTCTTTATTCGTTCACTCCACCTGCCCCCCTCCCAACTTCTGCTTTATAACCCTTTCCATGGAAAATGTCGGTAAAATTCTTTAATATGAAGGATAGTGTTAAACAAAACCAACACAGTCTAACAGGTGTAGTAGACGACGCAAAGCTGGCAATATTGATCAATGTTTTGAAAACGACTGGTTTATCCGCCAAAGACACTAAAAAACAACGATTTCCTTAGTGTTTGTCTTTCCTACTACCTCCGCAATGGTTTTACATAATTCTGAGCTAGTCTAGAGGCTAAACCAGGTGTTTATTACTGAACGTTTCAGTATCTGACATCCAGTATCACACCTACAAGTTTTACATGATTCTGAGCTAGTCTAGAGGCTAAACCAGGTGTTTATTACTGAACGTTTCAGTATCTCACATCCAGTATCACACCTACAAGTTTTACATGATTCTGAGCTAGTCTAGAGGCTAAACCAGGTGTTTATTACTGAACGTTTCAGTATCTCACATCCAGTATCACACCTACAAGTTTTACATGATTCTGAGCTAGTCTAGAGGCTAAACCAGGTGTTTATTACTGAACGTTTCAGTATCTCACATCCAGTATCACACCTACAAGTTTTACATGATTCTGAGCTAGTCTAGAGGCTAAACCAGGTGTTTATTACTGAACGTTTCAGTATCTGACATCCAGTATCACACCTACAAGTTTTACATAATTCTGAGCTAGTCTTGAAGGCTAAACCAGGTGTTTGTTACTGAACGTTTCAGTATCTGACATCCAGTATCACACCTACAAGTTTTACATGATTCTGAGCTAGTCTAGAGGCTAAACCAGGTGTTTATTACTGAACGTTTCAGTATCTCACATCCAGTATCACACCTACAAGTTTTTAGTCGTTGTTTCTAGTCTAGTGGCATGTGCATTCACAAAGGTCACGCCAGTGTATTGCTGCCCTTAGATTCACTCAAAGCTGCGACTATCACTTAAAATTGTTATAGTAAAAAATATATTATCTAAGCTTTAAAGGATAGAGGTTTATCTGTATGGTATGTATGTATAGTTTTTCACGAGTAGTGATTTGTTTCGACCTGATCCTATAAATAAAACGTCAAGATAGTCCTGGGAATGTTCTGCCATCTGGTGTCGTCATTGTATAGCAAAAGAGGGCTACATTTTGGAGACGTGTGTAACGCCAAATATTTTTGTGAAAGGATTTTGGGTTTGGGGTTTCAGTATCAGTAAAATTCTAAAAGTAATAGAATATTTTCCCTTAGTAAATTTTAATTAGAAAGAAGCGAAAGTTTATAGTTTATAACGTGCAGTAATTTAGGAGGCCAATATTACTTTTTTTTTCCACTGGCGTAATGTTTGTAATAAATATCCACGATTTGAATACCTATAGTTTACGATAGAAGTAGCTGGTTACGAGTGATAAATGTACTTAGATAGTATCTAGAGCACTGTTATTCAGATAATGGTTTACCGCTGTGAGTTCGTACTACACAGGATACTGCAGCAGTGTTTCCGCTGTATTCATGGGACTACAAGCTCGGCATCAGCAAGCAACCTCGATATGAAAGAAGAAAAGAAAACTAGTGAGTTAGACAGACAATAATTTACTGCTTCGTAAATGCAGCACACTGTTTATAAGTGCTTGTAAGAAAACTGGTCGCCGTTGCGAAAATGTTTCATGCCGGACCAGTACTGAACATCTAGTGAGGCGTTCAGGTTAAGGTATAAGTTAATGCACATCTTTAATGTTGTGTTAGTAAAAATATAATGAACTTTTTGCCCTAAAATAACATTTTTAAACGAAAATATATCCCTCAGAGAGATGACACTGCTATTTGAAACGTTATAAACAGAGGCCTCATAAACTGATTTATCATACCTTTGGGGCTAACAGATATAGTTATAATAATCAGTGTCAAATATTAGTGATTAACTTTTGTGAAATGCTCTTTTATATAATTATATCACTCATTTTCAGGTTTTCTACATTACTAGTTACTTTTTTGTACTAGTTATTTTGTTGAAGAAAAGCTTTAACTATAGTCAATTCACGACTTTTCAGAAGCAATGCTGAAGTTCTACTTGCAGGATATTCCTCCGCCTCGTGCATAAAAGGCTTAGCAAAGTCTAGAAAATTGCACACCAGAGAGACGACGCACCTCATTCGTGCGCACTCAGTGTTATCATATTTTGCATGAGAACTATTTATTACTAATTAACAAACAAACATATTTTCCTCCTGTTTTTATAAATGAAATATTATAATTTATAAATAAAATATAAATAAAAGTTAAATTGAATAAAAAATGACAAGTACCTGACGTTCGTAATACATGTCATACAGGAAGCTCGGAAATTCTCCTGACGAACTCATTGGGCTTGTAGAGGGAACTGAGTATATTATATCTTGAATAAGGGCCCGTGTCTGGAAACATACCGTTTCCGTGCTACAACCATTTCAAATCAGGTATTTTACACTTGACCGTTCAGAATACCTGCTCCCACGTTGATAGAGAATATGTGCTGGAATCCCTGGACATGCGTGGTATTAGGATTTTCGTCTGCCCAAACATGATTGTTTCGAGAATATAGAACACTGTTCTTAGTGGAATTGCATTCATGTGTGAACATAACGCGACGTGGGAAGAAGCTCGTCGCTAGAGCGGTGTAGGAACCACGTGCAGAAGTCAACACGTGGTGCAAAATCGGCTGGACGCAAAGACTGTACCCTTTGGAAGTCGTAAGGATGTAGTTGTTGCTCATGGAGAACCTCCCAGATGGACTAGCTTTGTTCAACTTGATGCAGTACAGCCTCTTCCAATTCTGGAGTGCGGAATCTTTTTGGAGCACCACAGTCGTTCCTGTGGGCGGTGAAGGTACCTTGTTCTCGGAGCCGTTGGGTAACTGTGGCAGAAAGGGTATGCTATGATGTCGCACTTCGTGGATAACGCCCTTGATACAGCCGACGAGTTGCTATTCCATTACCTTCAACTGCGCCATACACAAGGATCATGTCTGTGTATTCCGCAAACATGTAGTCAAATCATGTTAATCGGAGACGCAAAGGTGGGTGAATGGGGTATCGAGGCGGTATACCGTGGCAGGGTAGACGTCACGTGCCATCAGGTGATCGTCTGACGTAATGTACTGCCTACACAGTTGCATACCAACATAGGAAAATCAGCGGCATTGCTCTTTCCCTCAGTGGACGTGGACGAGTGGTACACCTGATTTGAAATGGTTGTAGCACGGAAACGGTATGTTTCCGGACATGGGTTCCTATTAGGAAGATAGTCTACTCAGTACCGTCTACTAGTCCTAGGAGTTTGTAAGGGGAATTTCCGAGCAGCCTGTATTAAGGAAACAACCAAACCACGTTATACGTGGTGTGATTTTTCAAAGGATTGATTAAAATAGTGTGAATAAACCGCGAGCAGACCACAATAGCTCATTTTATGACGAGACTAGCAAGTTGTATGAGAGATGGGTGGGAGTAGTGAAGGGAAGTGAAGCAAGTGTTGGTAGCAGTGGAGGGTGGCAGTATGCCATGCCGCATAATAGCCGGCCGACCTACCGACCGCGCGGATTGCATGACTCGAGGACGAGTGTTAACTGCTAGCAGCACGATGGCGAGCCGGGGTTAACGCGCTGTGGGGGTGAGGCGACCTTGCTAGCTGAGCTCACGCCATCTCACCCCCACCCTTCTCTTCCTTTCCCAAGCCTGCTACTGCTGCTGGGTTGTTCCACACTGGGGTAGTCACAGTCCACGACGTCTCAACCTCCCCCAGCAGGCTGTTGTTGCTGCTGTGCAGGCGGTAACACCTACTACAACTAGTCTACCACAAATTAAGTCATTGGAATAAATACGTGTACTCTGTAATTTAATACTGAAATACTATAGGACAGATAAGCAGAATATATAAGAATGAGAAATAGTTTTCAACAAATTAATTTAGATAAAATGGGTTTATATAAACACATTCTAAATACTCAGTTATACAAAATCTAGTGTTCTTAGCGGAGTCAGATTGTAACGAATAATTACAATCACGTAGTTTATTATAATATACGTATATTACTTGTAAAGTGTCAGTGAAACTTAATAAAACTAATCAAAACGGAAAAAAATTTGAAATCATTTCAATAGTACTCTAACATAAAACATGTCAATTTCACTTTTTTTTTTTTTCTGTTACAAGAAAGGCAACACTATTATACTGCTTCGATAAATACAAAACGTTGCTTGCCTGCAGTTAGGTGTCATTTACTACTACTATTACTAATAATAATAACTTATGCAAAGCTGAAAGAAAAGTAAACGAAGCATGTGTAGCGTATCGCAGAAATTTTGAATGCCCTGGTCACATCGAAGATCAGTAAATAGATTTCAGTATTTTCCCATTTTTTTCCCGAAGCATAGCACCAATCTTAAATCATCTACATCTGCAACGTTGTTCTTGTACCTGATAACAGACTCGGCCGAGATGAAGTTTCCACTGACTAGCCAGTTGTTTTCTAATTGAAGTTCAATATTATTTTTAAATTAATTATTTTGAAGTTCGAACTACAGATATTAAATACGAATATCACAAATTTTTTTTTTATATTTGTGCTGATATTTATACTAATATTTACTTCTGTAGCCCATACACACACACTTATACATATATATGAATAATGTTTTGTACCATAAGTAATGAATACCGAACAAATGTTACTATCTAAAGCTTCGATTTGGCTTCCTTTGCCGAGTTATGCTAATGAATTAGATTTGGTGTTATCTGTTGAAACGTATACATTGTTTACATTAATTTAGATGCTTAACAATAGCAAGAGACATATTTATTTATGCGTTTCCGGTGAAGATCGTTAGTGAATTTGCTAAGTTCTCTACTCAATACAGTTATGACAATGTAAGGTTGTATATGGCGCCGAATTATAGAAACAGGTATTGCAAATGGGGAAACACACTCTGTAGGAAAACGTTTTTACCTGAATCGGCCAGTGAAGTGAGTATTACAGGCTGCAGCAAGTACAAGCGCCCTGGAAAGGCAGTTTGTGGCAGTAAGGTGAAGAAATGATCGATCGTGCACGAGTTCTAGAAATTGTGTCCGCACGGGTCAACAAAAAGAAATAACAGGCGTGAATTGCAAGTATCGATTCCTTGGAACTCGTTACAAGGATCATTACACACCTCTCTGAAGGTCAAGTGGGAGACAGTAGACTACAACTTTCAGCGAACTGCTCCTGAATGACAATACACTCCACTACCTTCATGTAGCTGTATTACAGCAGACTACTTACATGCATACTGTATGCTGCAGAACTGGCTTTGTTATTTTTAGATGTCGCGACCACTTTCAGGATTCTTGTAACATCTCGTAAATATTTTTAACGCAGAAGGAAAATGGGGTAACAATAAAATGCAAGCTACTGTTTTCTGAAGTTAAATCCGTGTTTATGATAAAAGGCAATTGATAACTTCGTCAGTAGTCACTAGCCAAATACTAAAACAAGACTTATTTCAATCCCTGGATTTATGAACAACAGTGCTTCGAGTAATGTGCGAACTGTGAAAATGAAATGAGCGAAGTAGAACAACAAATAAAATTAAAGGTATTTACATTTAACCTACACTCATCAATATCGAGACAGCAATAATTTTTAAATAGATTGAATATCTAAATCATTACAAAACCTAAAGCAAATCATTTTTTTAAATAATACGTGGCAGTAAAAATGTATTACTAGTATAGCAATAATGTACAACCATTGAATATTAAACAACAGTATAGAAGGAACACACATATAAAAGAGTTTGTCTCTGCGTATTATTTTTTGCCGATAATTTCCTTTTCCGACAAAATGAATCTCTGTAATTGCTTGTGTTTACACTGCCGCCATCTTGCAACCAACAGAGATAATAGCGACAGCACTCTCAGTCAAAGTCACAGTCACAGTCACAGTCCATTCTTCTCCTCGCGAACCCTAGTGGCCTATAGGCTGTTCACGGTAAAATGAGCACTTTTGAAAGCCCTGCTTAAGATCTACTTTTATGCACGTTGTGTCTTCCTCCGCCTTATGTAAAATTAACATTGTCATGGGCCTCATCACTTTATTCATGCGTCGGCCAAGTGAAACTTAAATTATTAGGAAAGCAAATATTTTACAAATCTACTCATTTTTAAAGTTTGATGCATTAAAAAAGCAGAAGTCGAAAGAAATAATTCGAAGTTTTCACAGATTGTTACCTAACACTTTTTATTCGATGTTAAGATATGGAACTACTTTCCATCCATCGTCGTCAACCTTACTGGGTGAACGTCACTCAGTGCGCCAGTTTAAATACATGCAGGTAGGGGCAGTGACTTTTTATAAGTTTCATTTCTTAAGTGCTCACTTTATTTGTGAACAGCCTTTATGTGCCAGTCTCTCAAGCCGCTTTCATCCTGTCTGATTTAAGCATTCGAATATATTCGAAAATAAATATTTTAAGACTAAATATTGCCATCAAATTTTTCCAACAAACTGTATTAGTCAAACGACTTTTAATACGTTTGAAAAGGTGTCGCGCTGTCAAACTTTTTATTTAACAAATCTGGTGCGATATTCATTTAAACATAAGTTGATTTCCAAAACGGGCTATGATTGTTTTGTTACCATGCAGCCCAGTACAGGAAGTAATGTTAACAGTATGGTGATTTATTTCACTTTAAAATTAAGTTGTAATCTTAATTATCAGGTGTGTTTGTTATGTGATTAAATTCGTTGCCTTTCATGTTTGACTTTTAGCCAGCAACATTCATGTCCAAGAGGATCTCTCTCTCTCTCTCTCTCTCTCTCTCTCTCTCTCTCTCTCTCTCTCTCTCTCTCTCTCTCTCTCTCTTATCGGCTGTTCACAATAAAGTGAGCACTTTTGATGCTCTAGTTACTGTTTCCTCTCAGCCATTTTTTATCCTTTAACCACATGTTTAAATAAAAACTGCCATGTAAGTAATAAACACAGTGTGTATATTCGACCGCACTCGGAAGTTAACGCCTAAGGCTACAATAAAGTATACTTATCGACTATAATTCCAAATGAGAGAGCTTTCAAAAGTGATCACTTTACCGTGGATAACCTATACCTTATTTAGTTTTTGGTTGCTATCCACCATTTAAAAATCCCTTGGAGTGTGAAAGTAGTTATTTGTGTGTACATCTTTGAGTACTTGAATTTGCCTAACATAAAAAAATAGAATTGATTCAATATGTGTAATATTTGATGTGATATGCAGGAGACATCCAACTTTTACAGCCGAACAAGAAGTCGCCATACGATGGCGCCACAGAAAAACAGAATCTGTTAAAAAGTTACTTTGCATCGGACCGGGAAACTAGCTCCAAAACGCGAAGAAACTATCCAATGGCTTCGTTTATTTTGTGGTATTATTTATATTGAGTGGTGTAACAAACGTACAATATTTGAACTATGTACACAGCCCACCATTGCCTCTTGCTGTGGTCTCTCCTGAGGGGAGAGATCACGCATTAACTAGGGGGATTAAGGTAGCTAAAGGCAGAGCACTCGGTTTATACAAAACTCTACTTTATTTTACAATTCACTATACAAGATCCGCTAGGCAAGTGCGGATAGCATTAAACAAGATATTACACCGAGGTAAAGAGACTCAGCTTCAATCAGTCAAGCCCGGGGGCAATTAAGTCACGACACTCATACAAATTAGCATCTACTGAAGCAAGTATTCTGCTCTTATGGAGCTTATCAAAGCCTTCGCCTGTCCCGAAGTCTCTCGTGCCTTAAGTCGCGCTATCAGGAGTATATTTACCCTTGTGTCGTCGGCGATAACGGGGAGGCTCTCTCCACGGCGGTTGCAGCTGGGCGTCGAACCATGACCACGGACAGGCGGTCCTCGGGCAGGGCCTTCGGCATCTCAGGCAAGATGGCGCCCAGAGCCGCCATTGCCCCGGTCTTATATACCGCTGTCCCGACCTGATCGGCTAGCCGAGGTATCGACATCTCGCCGCTTGCCAACCCTTGCTGCAGGCAGTAGCAGCACGCTGTAATGCACGGGGATGACGTTCCAGGACTCGCTACACTTTCCGTACGAAGTGAGAACCTAAGTACAGACCCCACGTGGGAAAAAAACCTGTCGTCTGTAAACCAAATAACAACAAAGACTTTCGTTGTTGAGACTGGTCAGGAGACACCTCTGGACCACGATCTTCGATTCACGGGTAAGCCATGGATGTGAGTGCGAGTTGTTACAACTTTCGACTACAATAACTTCACGTGTGTAAGCCCCTCGACCGGCCCGAACTAGCCAACTGGTACGAGAATGGGGAAGTTAATAAGATAAATGAAATAACAGAACGAAACCAGGCACATCACAAATCCTCGTTCAGGAAATCGTAATATTGGCCAGTCTCCTTGGTGTACTTGATTGGGTCACCTGCTTATAGCGCAAGGCTTCTGGGACGTTTGAGTCAGGTACGGCATAACTGATTATGCCGTTTATGTGTATGAGTGTTTCTAAAACTAAGCTGAAATTCGCTCTTTCTCTTCCGCTATCTCTGGTGTAAAATGCTAGTTTAAATACAAAAAAAAAAAAAAAATCCCATTTACCCTAAAAATATATTTTTAGTCAAGAAGTTTTTTAAAGTCTTACTGAAAGAAGAAAAAAAATGTTTAGTTCTTTCTGGTACACCTAGGCCACTGTGCTGTACTGTGACCTTGACTTCTGGTGAATTTGACCTTTGGCAGCTGCCATGTTGGGCTAGATTGCTCTGTACCTAGGGGTGAAATGTAATGACCTTTTACTCGAAAATTCGCGAAAAACATTAAAAACGTATATTAAAAAAGGAATTAAAAAAATTGTTACTAGGTAAACAACCAATTAAAAAACTTTTAAAAAAATTATTAAAAAAAATTGCAGGAAATTTTATCATCTGTTATTCGAAAAATAATACGAACCTTAACAAAACTTTTTAAGATTTTACGTCCTGAAGTCCTGGAGTCGACCTCCGACGAACGCACTATTTAGACTCCTCCGTGCGGCGACTCCCTCACCCCGCCGAGACACAAACAGCATTGCAGTTAGTAGGAAACTGGTGCATACTGCAGTTAACCAGTTGTTCTCTCTGCATCATCCATCTCTCCCCATAAACTTTCTCCGACCTTGGCGGCTAGAGTGCTCCGATTCTAATGTTTCCAGCTAAAATAGAGAATTATCGTGCAATGTATTGTAAATGGGAACAATGTGGGGCTCGCGAGACTACTATTCTCGGGTTGACTCGGCAGTTCCCGAAGGTGCTCGAACCCAAACCCATATACAACTGTTTATGCGAGCTGACGGACATACTTATTTTATAGCCAAAAAATGTGCCATATCAAAAATATGTATAGCACAATCCCAACATTTTTTATTTCGTTTACCAGTATACCTGCGTGTAAACCAAACGTGAAATATAGCTTTGGTTAACTATATTTATGAATAGCATTAAATATATAATATTAATGTAATATTAAAGTCGACTGCCAAGAAGAGTTTTTTTTAATTTGTAGCAAAAATTGTGCAGTCTGTAAGGTGGAACCATATAATATTATCAGTCTATTTATTACTATGTTCATACCAATTTACTGTTAAATCGATATCGTTATATAAAACAAAAGTTAACTGAATATATATATTTTTTAAATTTATTGGGGAAACTTATTGTAGAATATGGTTGTGTTATGCAGCCCATGTCAAAATAGTAAATTAAATTATATGCGACTAACGCAACTCAGTTGACCGAATGGACATCAGCCCGCCTTAGGTCATGTTATAAGCAATACCCCAACTGAAAGGTATAGTTGGAGACTTGTCATAGAAACTTTGAACTTATCATAGAAACTTTGAACTTATCAGACGATTACAAGTCCGAACAAATCAATATCACACTCATCCATACGAAGAAACCCAGGGTTGAACTCGTCCGGGAAACAAACCCGGAGTCGAGTAGCCTGATCACTTAAACCCCCGCCGTCTCATAGCTATATTAGAAACTCAGGGTTGAACTTGTCCGGGATACAAACCCGGAGTCGAGTAGCCACATTACTTAAACCTCCGCGGTCTCATAGCTATAGTAGAAACCCAAGGTTGAACTTGTCCGGGAAACAAACCCGGAGTCGAGTAGCCTGATCACTTAAACCCCCGCCGTCTCATAGCTATAGTAGAAACCCAAGGTTGAACTTGTCCGGGAAACAAACCCGGAGTCGAGTAGCCTGATCACTTAAACCCCCGCCGTCTCATAGCTATATTAGAAACTCAGGGTTGAACTTGTCCGGGATACAAACCCGGAGTCGAGTAGCCTGATCACTTAAACCCCCGCCGTCTCATAGCTATATTAGAAACTCAGGGTTGAACTTGTCCGGGATACAAACCCGGAGTCGAGTAGCCTGATCACTTAAACCCCCGCCGTCTCATAGCTATATTAGAAACTCAGGGTTGAACTTGTCCGGGATACAAACCCGGAGTCGAGTAGCCACATTACTTAAACCCCCGCCGTCTCATAGCTATAGTAGAAACCCAGGGTTGAATTTGTCCGGGAAACAAACCCGGAGTCGAGTAGCCTGATCACTTAAACCCTCGCCGTCTCATAGCTATATTAGAAACTCAGGGTTGAACTTGTCCGGGATACAAACCCGGAGTCGAGTAGCCTGATCACTTAAACCCTCGCCGTCTCATAGCTATATTAGAAACTCAGGGTTGAACTTGTCCGGGAAACAAACCCGGAGTCGAGTAGCCTGATCACTTAAACCCCCGCCGTCTCATAGCTATATTAGAAACTCAGGGTTGAACTTGTCCGGGAAACAAACCCGGAGTCGAGTAGCCTGATCACTTAAACCCCCGCCGTCTCATAGCTATATTAGAAACTCAGGGTTGAACTTGTCCGGGATACAAACCCGGAGTCGAGTAGCCACATTACTTAAACCCCCGCCGTCTCATAGCTATAGTAGAAACCCAAGGTTGAACTTGTCCGGGATACAAACCCGGAGTCTAGTAGCCACATTACTTAAACCCCCGCCGTCTCATAGCTATAGTAGAAACCCAGGGTTGAACTTGTCCGGGAAACAAACCCGGAGTCGAGTAGCCTGATCACTTAAACCCCCGCCGTCTCATAGCTATATTAGAAACTCAGGGTTGAACTTGTCCGGGAAACAAACCCGGAGTCGAGTAGCCTGATCACTTAAACCCCCGCCGTCTCATAGCTATATTAGAAACTCAGGGTTGAACTTGTCCGGGAAACAAACTCGGAGTCGAGTAGCCTGATCACTTAAACCCCCGCCGTCTCATAGCTATAGTAGAAACTCAGGGTTGAACTTGTCCGGGATACAAACCCGGAGTCGAGTAGCCTGATCACTTAAACCCCCGCCGTCTCATAGCTATATTAGAAACTCAGGGTTGAACTTGTCCGGGATACAAACCCGGAGTCGAGTAGCCACATTACTTAAACCTCCGCGGTCTCATAGCTATAGTAGAAACCCAAGGTTGAACTTGTCCGGGAAACAAACCCGGAGTCGAGTAGCCTGATCACTTAAACCCTCGCCGTCTCATAGCTATATTAGAAACTCAGGGTTGAACTTGTCCGGGATACAAACCCGGAGTCGAGTAGCCACATTACTTAAACCTCCGCGGTCTCATAGCTATAGTAGAAACCCAAGGTTGAACTTGTCCGGGAAACAAACCCGGAGTCGAGTAGCCTGATCACTTAAACCCCCGCCGTCTCATAGCTATATTAGAAACTCAGGGTTGAACTTGTCCGGGATACAAACCCGGAGTCGAGTAGCCACATTACTTAAACCCTCGCCGTCTCATAGCTATAGTAGAAACCCAAGGTTGAACTTGTCCGGGAAACAAACCCGGAGTCGAGTAGCCTGATCACTTAAACCCTCGCCGTCTCATAGCTATAGTAGAAACCCAAGGTTGAACTTGTCCGGGAAACAAACCCGGAGTCGAGTAGCCTGATCACTTAAACCTCCGCGGTCTCATAGCTATAGTAGAAACCCAAGGTTGAACTTGTCCGGGAAACAAACCCGGAGTCGAGTAGCCTGATCACTTAAACCTCCGCGGTCTCATAGCTATAGTAGAAACCCAAGGTTGAACTTGTCCGGGAAACAAACCCGGAGTCGAGTAGCCTGATCACTTAAACCCCGCCGTCTCATAGCTATATTAGAAACTCAGGGTTGAACTTGTCCGTGATACAAACCCGGAGTCGAGTAGCCACATTACTTAAACCCTCGCCGTCTCATAGCTATATTAGAAACTCAGGGTTGAACTTGTCCGGGAAACAAACCCGGAGTCGAGTAGCCTGATCACTTAAACCCTCGCCGTCTCATAGCTATATTAGAAACTCAGGGTTGAACTTGTCCGGGATACAAACCCGGAGTCGAGTAGCCACATTACTTAAACCTCCCCGGTCTCATAGCTATAGTAGAAACTGTTGTCATTATCTGCACGTATCATCGATTTTACTGTCCATTTCATGTAAGTGGGGTAAATTTGGAGAGTTCTAGAAAAGTAGCACGGCCAAGTGTATCCTTCCCCCGCATCTGTTCTGTTACTGAAGAAAAAGACGTTTGTAAACAAATGTTTCTGAGTCCAATGCACACTTGCATTTTCCTTCTTCCTCGTGTTCCCTGTCATGGCAGGCACTGAAAAAGCTGACGCTAGCTAACTTCCGTCTAGTAATTAATGTAGGATATTATCGCTAGATTGCCATTTCCAACTTGTTTTATTTTTGTAATTACCGAGTTAAATTTGTCGGGGTTCTGCTTATTTATTTCGAGGGAAAAAAGTAAACAATTATAATAAGGGTGGAGGGGGGTGACTTTATTTTAACGTATTTCGTGAGATGATATTATTTTGATGTTCTTATGAGTGTGTGGCATTTTGAGTTGCATATTGTTTTGATGGAGCAAAGGAAAATTTCGCTCTTATGGAAATAAAATTTAATTATTTAACTACGAAAATTTTAACTTTAATGAAAAAAACAAAACGCAATACATCGTCGCTGTTCGTATTCGTACAGATGCAGCAATGCGCGCGCACACACACGCACGCACGCACGCGCACACACACGCACACACAGATACACACACACTCTCTCTCTCTCTCTCTCTCTCTCTCTCTGACCGAAATTAACCTTACACTCGTTGCATTTACAATATAAAAATAAACAAATATTATTCACTCACTACATAAGTGTGGAAAGTGCGGCTTTTTCAGGTCACGTGCATTTCAATAATTGTTTTAACAATTTACAAATATATATTTTAAAACACGCAAACTTACTGTCTGTAAAATTTGCGATCTCTTGAATATGTGTTTTCTATGGCAATCCTTGCCAAAATTTCTTCACTTAAACCATGTTTGTTCGTCACTAGCATTAAATAATTTATTTTCAGAATCATTCAGAAAAATCAACACTGCGCATTTTTCCTGATGCAAACAAACTGAAACTTAGATACGTAAATTATATTCGTGTCACTTCATTGCGGAAGGTGGCAAGGATAATGGCGGTAGGGACGTGGTAAACACGTGACGATTAATATTACATTTCACTCAAATAAACGCACAACGGTATCTACAACCAACTATGCTGGGAAAAAAGCTAATAAAAATAATTAACTACCGATTAAATATTCCGACAACACAAACAAGATATTCGTATAATAAACACGTTGAGAAAAATGCACACGCACATCGCCCGTTCATAGGTCTGGAAACTGGAAACATAAACATGGCTAGCCATTGGCTGGAAACGTTTACTGTTCGTATGTGTCTACATACTCTGTCATAAATGCTGAACATGTTTCTAACGTCCAGCCATTAATAGTTTGCCACCTTGAGACTATATGAAAGCAGGATTCCAACACAACTTTCAGAAGTTAATTCGCTGTCCTTATAAATTGCTGCAACCGAGCTCAATTGTCCATAAAATCCTCGATAATCTCTTATACGTCTCTATAAATTCCGGAGTGGAAATCATGTGTTACGGTGTTCGTCAGTAAAGACAAAGATGCATATCACCCTATCATGCGCATGGCCACACCAATCATTCAACTTCACACCATCACGAATGTGTTCACATGTGCTGTGCGGGTTTTCAGGACTCCATGGTGTTCGAATATTGTGGCATTCAACATAACCAAAAACTTGCATCGGAAACAATATTATCGTTAGGCTCGTTACTCCTGCATAATTGATCTATTATGGAACAATCAGGTGCATGGCGCAAAGTACTGGTCATTTGGCCGTAAACTTTGACGATTTGCAGCTTGTAATCGTATAGTAGTACAAGTTTATGCTGAATTCTATATACCTTGACTGTAGCAATTTACGCGGAGCCTGACGAACTGACTTCTAGGCACTGGAAAGCTGATTGCACATTTTTACAAGTCGCTTGAGGCACACTAGGGCTTCGACTTCGAGAGAGGGCTTCAACGCTGTTTTAGTCTTTGAATTATTACACCTGGACTGGAAGAAAAAGCCTCCCCAATAAGCGAGCGAAATTTCCATTGAACGGTAATCACAGACTGGGACTGAGCATACCAGACGACACATTGGATATTTTCGTGTGGTATTGTCATTTATGTTCGAGTTATCATGAAGCGCAAAATTAATGAGTGAGTGAAGAGATTTGGGTGGCTAACCGCAAAATGAACAGAACTATGTTATTGTCGTCGAACATATTTCAAAAGACAGCACTTCTCAATCTCTTACAGTTCGCGACTTAACGATTCTTTGAAACATTAAAGGGAGTT
The DNA here is from genome assembly GCA_029891345.1 of Dryococelus australis. Lineage (NCBI taxonomy): Eukaryota > Metazoa > Arthropoda > Insecta > Phasmatodea > Phasmatidae > Dryococelus > Dryococelus australis. The sequence continues at coordinate 6,475,861 of CM056997.1, forward strand.
TATGAATATCCTGTATTGTGGTCTCTTCATAATAGTTTTTGTTGCAGTGATTAGAAAACAAATGCATTTTTAGAGCAATCAATAAAAAAATGTTGCAGCCACTGCGAAATATCATTACCATCACCACAAAACACTTGCTTTAGTATATACCATACTTCTTTTTCGGTGAACGCAGAGGACACTAAGAGCAACAGTAAATGTATTCATTACGTGAAGTCAAATGAAAGGATTACCCACTTGGAATCCAACGGACACGTCATTCTCGAGTGTATACAAGACACACATTCCACGTGTGTCTTTATTTTTAACGTCTTACATTTTATTATGATGGGAAGCTAGTCGACGGATGGTTGGTATAATATATTGAATATATATTACACTTACATCCAATGGTGAACACATTTTTGACTTATCCAGGATACAGACATAGAACTTGAAGATCCGAAATTGTTTTAGAGATATTTCAAATAGTCGGGATGTATACAGCTTTGTTGACTTATGTTGAATGATTTTTCGTGCCTCGGGACTGTGCTCTTATCAGGGCTGAAAACATCATGAGCAAGCGGCTTATATCTCAGCTCATGTCGCCAACATTAGCTCGCGAATTCCCACTGACACGACAGTTCGCATTATTCTTGTTTTGAACACTCCCGTGCTTTTAAGAGAAACAAACATTCAGCATAACTTGAACGTTTTACAGTTTTGCTGAAACTTGGCTAGAGGAGGTTTATGTAAACCCTATGCTAGCGTTAATCCAAACTATTCGGTATTGAATTTTCTTGTTGAAAATAATTATTTGTAAATCGGGGCTCGGAGTTAGTTAAAGTGTGCTCTATCTAGTATTCTCTTCTACGGCTGCAATACACCATAATGCATGCAGCGAATTTGCAACACAACGGGAGAGCCTCTTGTCATTGGCCGTCACTGAGCGAGGCGGGTAGTGATCAGACATTGACCTTCATTTAAGATGATTCTGTTTAGATTGACTTTGACTTGTGAGGTAGCGTTGCACCACTCAAAATGTTTGTTTTGGTGCAACCGGGAAAAGAATCGGGAGAACTGTAGCTTGGTATTTTATATATCTAATGTCATGCGGGATGTTGCAAAATTGCATGACAATACTTCGGGGAAACATTCTTAAATCTGGAGAATGAAAGAAATGTTATATGAACATAGGTCCGCAAACGCTTCATTTCTTTACTGCTACCCGTAATCCATGGGCAGCGGTGGCGCAGTGGCTAGCGCACTTGCCTCCCGCCACGGCGATCCGGGCTCGATACCCGGTGGGTTCGCTCACGAATTTTCGCATGTGGGGGATCGTGCTGGACGATACCGCTTGCCGGTGGGTTTTCTCGGAGTGCTCCCGTTTCCCCCGCCCTTGCATTCAAGCGCCGCTTCGTCCTAGGGTCTCATTTAATGTCATGTTACGGGACGACGGGCACCTACGGGTCCCAGCTGGAAAGCCCGTCACTCGGAGGGTGTTGCCTCGCCCTGGATCCATCCCCCCATACGCATTTATTTATTATACCCGTAACACATAACGTGCAGTGTATGTCCCACGGGCTACTGTGAAATGCCATCGCGGCTGCAATTAGTAACCTCGTACCATACCTGAGGAGCCCTGATTTGAATCCACTTGTGGGGACATTTAAATAAAGGCAGTTGCGTATGTGACGATGTGGGCAACAGTATTATGGCGGGTTTGCGAAACAATCAGGAAGTTGCCAGCGATTCATCAACACACCCGGGTGTCCACGCAACGTCTGGTTGATTCATGTGTTCGTGAACATTTCCTTTAGAGCCGATGATAAGCTTTCACACATGTGTAACTACTTCCTGTGCAGTTCTATATGTAGTGTCGTGGTGTTAAGTATCGTGTATCATCCAGACAAAAGCTGCGATGGCATTCCACAGTAACTTGATCCAGCCCGCGGGCCATACGACGGTATGTATTACAGGCTGTAACGAAGTATTTGCGGGCCTATGTTCGTATAACATTTTTTCATCCTCCAGATATGCGAGGAATGTATCTCCGAAGTATTGTCATGCAATTTTACAACATTCTGTATATCCAGGTAGTGTTTACTACAACTCCATCAGTTGGCATCAAAACAAACATTTCGAGGGGTGCAATGTTCCTCCACAGGTGCAAATTAGCCCCGGTCTACAGTGCCGTTTTTCATGATTCTCCCAGAATCATTGCAGGCGAGTAGTGGAATTGTGGCTTCCTACACGCCATTTCCTAACAGTCCCTAATGAGGTAGCGGTGAGGGCCGGCATGCCGGAGGTCCGAGCTCTGACACAGCCGCTGACCGGCGGCGTGTAGCGCCTATCGACCGCGCCGCCAGTTACGAGCTGTCGCCATGGTTATGGCCACCAGATCGAATCAGGAGCGGGCGAAGGGTCGATATACCCTCGAGCAAGGCCACTCTTCGACTGCTGCGCCATAGCACGACGACACTGTGTATCCGCCCCTGGGCCTTCCCGTCGTTGCTGACCAGCACCCAGGGTGGGCGATTGTCATTTAGCTTTCCCTACTGTCGCGAATGGATTTACCCGCTTGGGGACTGTAAGTGGGGCGCAAGTTGTATGTAATGAAGTTTAGTGTCTCAATTTTCCCAGGCAACGCTCCCTCGCGATTACTTCATAACTACGTCATATAGAACGCTGTCTGGTCGTCCCAATTCGCCGGAGAGAATGCGAAAGAGCGCGAGCACAGAGAAAACAAGAAGTTTGTTCTTTCGCACTCTCTGATCACGCTCCATGCTTGGCATAGGCTGTTCACGGTAAAACGAACACCTTTGAAAGCCCTGCCTAAGATCTACTTGTATGCACGTTTTGTATTCTTCCGCCTTATGTGAAATTAACATTGCCACGGGCCTCATCACTTTATTCATGCGTCGGCCAAGAGAAACTGACTGTGAAATTATTATAAAAGTAAACAGTTTATAAATCTGCACGTTTTTACACTTCGATGCATTAAAAAAAACAGAAAGCGGAAGAAATAATTTCAGTTATCACCAATCATTACCTAGCACTTTTTATTTGACGTTAAGATATGGAATTACTTTCCATCCATCGCATCGTTACCCAAATTTACTGGGCGCATGTCGCTCAGTGCACCCGTTAAAGTACATGCAGGGAGGGGCAGTGGTATTTTGCTAAGGTTGATTTCAAAAGTGCTCACTTTATAGTGAACAGTCTTTACCATTGTTTCAGTGTTTGAATATGGTTATAGTAGATTTCTGGGCCGAAATCACGTCGCATTTTACCTACAAGTGAATAATTCCTACTGTTTGAGTGAGTGAGTGAAGATATTTGGATCGCTCTTAACATCGAGGTCTTGAGAGCCGATGAGGGTGACTGATATGAGTATGGAGCAGCGCCGGAATGAAAGGGCGGGGAAAACGGGAGATCCACAAGAAAACCCGCCGACCAATGACATTGTCCGGCACGATTCCCACATACCGGAATTCCTGAGTGACCCAGTCGGTGTTTGAACCTGAATCGCCTTGGTGGGAGGCGAGCAGGCTAACCGCTCAGCTACCGTGACCCCCGTTAACTGTTTGTCATTGAAATAACTTATATGACACATATTTACAAATATATAGACAAGGATATCTGACAGTCTCGTCTTTTTTGTCACTTTGTTGTAACACGATAAAAATGCATAAAAAATAATACAAGTATTGCGGTAGTGTAAGTAGTGCAACAATTATTTCAGAAATTTGTTGAACATATATAAATTACTTCCAACAGCTATGACCGTAATTTTAGTTTGTCATGATTTCGCGTCTTTTGGCATCTGCATGGTGTCGCAGAGAAACGAGAAAGTGGTTGTATCAATAGCATTTTCTCTCGAAAGAGTACTATTTAGGTTGAGACACGGCAATAGTACACTCCACTAGGACCGACTTGCGATTGTCACATGTCTGATATCCAGAGAACAGCACGAGAATCCTCGCGCCCCCACACTAGGGCTGTTTGTAACCAGCTTGTCAACTATAGGCTATTCACTGTTTGTAACCAGCTTGTCAACTATAGGCTATTCACTGTTTGTAACCAGCTTGTCAACTATAGGCTATTCACTGTTTGTAACCAGCTTGTCAACTACAGGCTATTCACTGTTTGTAACCAGCTTGTCAACTACAGGCTATTCACTGTTCGTAACCAGCTTGTCAACTATAGGCTATTCACTGTTTGTAACCAGCTTGTCAACTACAGGCTATTCACTGTTTGTAACCAGCTTGTCAACTACAGGCTATTCACTGTTCGTAACCAGCTTGTCAACTATAGGCTATTCACTGTTCGTAACCAGCTTGTCAACTACAGGCTATTCACTGTTCGTAACCAGCTTGTCAACTACAGGCTATTCACTGTTCGTAACCAGCTTGTCAACTATAGGCTATTCACTGTTCGTAACCAGCTTGTCAACTATAGGCTATTCACTGTTCGTAACCAGCTTGTCAACTACAGGCTATTCACTGTTTGTAACCAGCTTGTCAACTATAGGCTATTCACTGTTTGTAACCAGCTTGTCAACTACAGGCTATTCACTGTTTGTAACCAGCTTGTCAACTATAGGCTATTCACTGTTTGTAACCGGCTTGTCAACTACAGGCTATTCACTGTTTGTAACCGGCTTGTCAACTACAGGCTATTCACTGTTTGTAACCGGCTTGTCAACTACAGGCTATTCACTGTTTGTAACCAGCTTGTCAACTACAGGCTATTCACTGTTTGTAACCGGCTTGTCAACTACAGGCTATTCACTGTTTGTAACCAGCTTGTCAACTACAGGCTATTCACTGTTTGTAACCGGCTTGTCAACTACAGGCTATTCACTGTTTGTAACCAGCTTGTCAACTACAGGCTATTCACTGTTTGTAACCAGCTTGTCAACTATAGGCTATTCACTGTTTGTAACCGGCTTGTCAACTACAGGCTATTCACTGTTTGTAACCAGCTTGTCAACTACAGGCTATTCACTGTTTGTAACCGGCTTGTCAACTACAGGCTATTCACTGTTTGTAACCGGCTTGTCAACTACAGGCTATTCACTGTTTGTAACCGGCTTGTCAACTACAGGCTATTCACTGTTTGTAACCAGCTTGTCAACTACAGGCTATTCACTGTTTGTAACCAGCTTGTCAACTACAGGCTATTCACTGTTTGTAACCGGCTTGTCAACTACAGGCTATTCACTGTTTGTAACCGGCTTGTCAACTACAGGCTATTCACTGTTTGTAACCAGCTTGTCAACTACAGGCTATTCACTGTTTGTAACCGGCTTGTCAACTACAGGCTATTCACTGTTTGTAACCAGCTTGTCAACTACAGGCTATTCACTGTTTGTAACCGGCTTGTCAACTACAGGCTATTCACTGTTTGTAACCAGCTTGTCAACTATAGGCTATTCACTGTTTGTAACCAGCTTGTCAACTATAGGCTATTCACTGTTTGTAACCAGCTTGTCAACTACAGGCTATTCACTGTTTGTAACCAGCTTGTCAACTATAGACTATTCACTGTTTGTAACCAGCTTGTCAACTACAGGCTATTCACTGTTTGTAACCAGCTTGTCAACTATAGGCTATTCACTGTTTGTAACCAGCTTGTCAACTACAGGCTATTCACTGTTTGTAACCAGCTTGTCAACTACAGGCTATTCACTGTTTCTTCATACTTTCTGAATCAAACCTCTGGAAAATTGTCCTGTGTATGAAGGACTTGGTTGTTTCTTATGAATAGCATGCATCACAAGCGTTTTATACTTCTTTTAATATGAAATTACCATTTGTATGGTTAAATTGAAGATTTGCTTATATTATGTCTATAAATTATAGTATTTAATAAATAATATGAATAAAACAGGGAGAAAAAAGTCGTGTTGATAATTACTAATAATAAATAGTTGCTGTGCAAAATAATATTACACTGGTTGCGCACAATTGCGTTGCTCTGTGCCTTTGGTGTAATGTTATAGACTAGGTTGAGCTTTGTTCTTATGGGGCGGAGGAATATCCTGGAAGTAGAACTTTAACAGGGCTTCAGAAAAGTTGGGAAGTAAGTATGAACTTTCTGTAGAAGGGGCGTCGACTTGGCTCAGCTCCAGGAAGGAGCAAAATGCGGGTGGTTAAATTTAAAGGAAAAAGGAATTAGAATTTATAATACATTGGCAGTTACTTCACACTTTTTAAATCAAGCCCTTTGAAAAAATCACTCCACGTATTACGTGTTTGATTTTCACCTAAATATGTTACACGTTACAAGCGTTTTATATTTCTCGATAACATAAAATTGTCTCATTTTTAATTGATTTTAATTATTACTTACATTTTATCTATAAATTATATAATTTCATTTGTGATTAATAATAAAAGCAGAGAGAAAATAGACGTGTTGATAACGCCCAGTAAGAAATAGTTCTTATGCAAAATATTATTAAAGTGAGTGAGCACGAATGCGGCGCATTGCCCCTTTCGTGTAATTTTCTAAACTTAGTTAAGCCGTGTTTGCATTAGGCGGAGGAACAGGTTGAAGGTAGAAGTTAAGGAAAGTTAGAAGAAACTGCAAATGGGCTACATTATATATTTACAATAATATTAATGCATGACACAAACGCCCAAACGCAGGTTCCCAACTGGCTAAATTTGGCTTTCGCATTGTAGCAGTTTATAAGTGGTTTCCTGTTGAACGAATACATAAACCTCGGTAACCAAGTTTTAGAGATTGCGAGTTGGCTGATAGTTGAGCACTGCGACAGAAGAAAGGGATTGAAAGAGAGGTGAAGGTAAATATAGTTGAACACTGGGACAGAAGAAAGGGATTGAAAGAGAGGCGAAGGTAAATATAGTTGAACACTGGGACAGAAGAAAGGGATTGAAAGAGAGGCGAAGGTAAATATAGTTGAACACTGGGACAGAAGAAAGGGATTGAAAGAGAGGCGAAGGTAAATATAGTTGAACACTGGGACAGAAGAAAGGGATTGAAAGAGAGGAGAATGTAAATATAGTTGAACACTGGGACAGAAGAAAGGGATTGAAAGAGAGGCGAAGGTAAATATAGTTGAACACTGGGACAGAAGAAAGGGATTGAAAGAGAGGCGAATGTAAATATAGTTGAACACTGGGACAGAAGAAAGGGATTGAAAGTGAGGTGAAGGTAAATATAGTTTTTGAGAGTCGGAGTAATGCTATGTGCCTCGTTTGTAATAAAGTAATAAAGATTTGGGTTACGATGTTCGTCGAATATTCATCCTTTCTTACCACAGCAATGAGTTATGGAGAATGGCAGCATGTTTGTTGTTAGTTACAGGCTAGAAATATACGGTCCTCCTTAATTAAAATGCTTAAAGTTTGGGAAAATAGCACTAGGCCAACGACAGGCCAGTATATTGTTATGGTTGGGAACTTAATGAAGCATACATCCGTATTACCTATAGTCAACAGGTAGACATTTGTGATATTTTAACAACGGCCATCATTGAAGAATATTACTTTACGTTTTTTGCTCCTACGCCGTACACATATCTTCAGCTCATAGTATTTTGCCTCAGTGAAATGTATTAATTTACTGTGAAGGAATAATTCGGCAAAATGCATCACTCTGTCCAAATATTTTCAAGAAAACCTTGTCAAAACCGAACATGGAATTATAACGACAAATTGTCCATAATGCTTTTTCTTTCAGAATTTACCATTTTATCAGTAGGTTATAAATGCCTGCTCGCATAGGACAGCGGAATTTACCATTTTATCAGTAGGTTATAAATGCCTGCTCGCATAGGACAGCGGAATTTACATTTTTCTGAAAAGACTGATTCGACGATGATAAATCAATCAGGACTACATAACATCCTTGTCAGTTAAAGAAAAAAGGAAACAATATTTTTTTTTAATTGAAAAGATTGATTCTTATTAATATAGACTTTTTTTCTGTTTTAATTAGGAATACTAAACTAATGATTTATGTTTGATTCTGATTTCATCCTAATAATATTTCTATCACTTGCTGATCTACGAACTCACTGGCTCTACCCTCTCAATGAAATTCAGTGAAATGTTCTCAGTAGCCATTCCTGCCTCACCCAGGACGCTGGCAGGCATCACGTGGGAACGACTGCAATCGATCATGAGTACTCGTTAGAGGTATCGATACATGAGCTGACGTCAGTGAAATGTTCTCAGTAGCCATTCCTGCCTCGCCCAGGACGCTGGCAGGCATCACGTGGGAACGACTGCAATCGATCATGAGTACTCGTTAGAGGTATCGATACATGAGCTGACGTCAGTGAAATTACGCAGTGTTACTTCGGAAAGCGGCTCAAGGACTGCCGCCTTTCCGAAGTAAGCAAGGCGCACACTTCTTCCACTCCGATCGGATCGGACACTTTCGGCAAAAATAACAAGAAGTTACCTATATAACTGATGAGTCTACTTTCCTTTTGATGAAGCTGTTAAAATGTTAGGTGGTAGGTAGGTGTTGACGTCTCGTTGATAGCGGTATCATTAAAAATGGAACCAGGAACAAATGCAATAATAGTAAGACAATTAGAATTACGCACGTGCCTCACCCGGGACTCGAACCCAGAACTCTTCGTGCTGTGAGCTTGCACGCAACCCAACTACATTACGGAGGTAAGACTCTGACAATCAACTTCGGTTGTAAACGGTTCAACATTTTGTAAACTGGGTTTACCGACCTCAAATATTTTGAAAGTAAGTGTGTAGTCACTTAGATCAAAGAAGCTTACATGCAGCACTTCTTATGTGCAGAATTTGGTGGAAAAAGGTTGACTGTTTCCCAACATTTGGCATAAAAACTTCATTTTCTCATATGGCGTTATTGTTGAAAATGCCTAGAAACATGATCTGCAAAGGAATATGATGATCCTAGTACATACTGTCTGTGTATGAATTTTATGAAATAATTTAATAGATAAGTAAAGTTATCTAATCCATAATAAACTTTACTGCAAATTATTATGTTTATATAAATTTGTATTTGGTAAATAAAATATTGGCGCAATGTAGAACGCATACCTCAATTGCGTAAGCGTAGTAAGTATATATCGTGAGTAAAAAATTTCAACTTTTCCCATTATAGAAAGTTGCCCCTCATTTGTGTAATCATTGTAAGCACACATCGTGTGTAAGGCTGTTAACTATTCGCAGTACAGAATGTATAACTAACTCATTTGAGCAAGCGTATTAAGAACGTATCTTGTGTAAAACTCTTAACTATTCGTGCCAAGCTTTGATATACTAAATACAAATTGTTATAAACATAATTTGTGGTAAAGTTTATTACATCTGTTCGACCAAGTCTTGCAAGCTATAAACATTTTTTAACTATTATAAATATGTTTCTCTTTTTGTGCATTTATAAATAAAAGGTTGGTTTTAAGATGGTTTCTATAATTATTTAATTTTTAAATTTTTAGTCTCGACAATTTTTTTTGTTATTATTATATATGCAGACTATTTATACACTCATTTATACATCAGTGAGACTAAAAATGTGCAATTCAAAACTGGTTGCGCCTTCCAAATTTTGGGCTGCAACCTGACGAACAGTAGTGCTTTGCAAGCACACTGCACGCCAGTTCAGTGCATAGAGGTCGGACTGACACCTTACTTACAAACAATAATAAAATTATGCATGTCCCACTTAAATTATGTAATTAATTATACATGGTATACAATTGTACTACTAGTGTGAAAAATGTCATGGTTCCTGAGATATGGCATAAAGGTTACATTTTATCATCTAGTACTATCTTACATAAATGCGGTCAAAGAAGAAGGATGTATCATATCTGATACTTCTAATGGATATGCTCAGCATACAAAGTTTAATTGACGTTGATTAAATTGTTTAATAGATATGACAAACTTACCTAACTTATTTATATGGCAACCGTATTGGAAGCAATGACAGACACACTTGAAACGTATAGGTTTATATGGCCTACTGTAGTACACCTTGTGTGCAATGTTTGGTGGGAATCGGCTGATTGCTCCCGAACATGTGGCATTCAAGTTACTTTGTTTTACTTAGTTCTATCTACATTGGCAACAAAACGGTTATGTATTGGCACATTCTACGTTTGTCATAGATACCGCTACATATTAAAGTCGGTTGAAATGCTCTGGGACATTTGGCATGCTAATCTAAAATATTTACATGGCTGTTATTTTGAAAACATAAGACTACATCCTTAAATCGTATAAAATTAGATGGACTGCAAAAGTATAATACGTTGCCTGAATTTATTGGCTATCAGTTGATTATTACCTGAAATTGGACACAAACGCTTAATTTGTCACGTAGTGCTATCTTCCACAATGGCAACCAATAAGTTTATCTATTAGCTCATGGATGGTTGCATAGATACTAACAGCTGCAAAATAAAGTCGAAATTAATTATATTATTTTGTAGCTACAGCATAATGCAATAAAATGTTTATGTGGTTGCTATTTTGAAAATAATAGTCAGACACACTTAAAACATTTACTTTTACATAGTCTGCCGTAGTATTACTTATTTGCCAAATTTGGAAGGAATCAGTTGATTGTTTTCCGAGATAAGACATAACTTTATTTATCAATGTGTCTTCATCTAACACACTGGTGGGAAAAAGAGGCTCTGTGTGGACACAAACTACTTGTTGGCCACAAATTATGAATGGCGATTTGTAATCAATCCAGTACAGTAAATTTCCATTGTTCATTATTACAAGTGAGCGGTATCGACTTTTAGTAGCGAGATAGTTCATTATGTTCGTCAGTTCCGCTAATTGCTTTCGCGAGCTACCGCAACGGGCGCTCATGTTTTTCTAGCAGTCACTCTCAGATGTTTTTTTACAGGAGTAAGATTCAAGCAATATGTGTAAATATATGTTCATTTGTGTCGTTTAGTTTGGTAAGTGAAAACTTCTCATTTTATCTTCCGTGAGCAATAATTCATTGTCAATAAGGTAGGTGAACAGCAAGTTAAATAAATCAACTGAAATATTTGTGGTTTTGTTTAGCTATGATCAAATAGTTAACACTGATAACCGGCATGCACTAGACATTTTTGGAAAGAACTGAGAGCACTGCTGTGAGAAATATTGAATAGCTCATCTTAGGCAGGCACACATTTAAATTCTAGAGAAATTCAAATAAACAAATATTTTCACAAAAATAACTGAAAATTAGCTTATAAACACATGAGTTGGATAAGGCGCGGGTATGATGTAGAAAGCCATGTATGACTACAACAAATACAGAAAGTAATTGGAATCATATTTAATTTGCAAAATCGAATGTGCGAATACGCAGGTTTTGTTTTGAACTGCTTTCTACATCATACCCACGCCTTAACCAACTCATTTATTTACAAGCATATTTTCATTTTTTTTTCTGAAAATATTTGTTCAGTCGAATTTCTTTAAAATGTAAATGTGTGCCCGCCTGAGATGAGCTATTCACTATTTCTCACCGCATTGGACACAGTCGTTTCCAAAATGCCAAGTGCATTTTTTTTACGAGAATGAAGGAATTGCCATAACAAACTAAAAAAGGGCACAGAATTTTGTCGAATATACTCGATTTCAGAACGTTCTGGGATTTCAGAACGTATTTCTAAGAGTTTCGGCGCAACATGTTTTACAGAACGTTATAAAGCAACACAGCGCCTTCTTTTGGAAGCGTAGAACTACATCTCATGTTATTGGAATGTGAGGAATAAGTCTTTTGTACCGTATATAATGAAAATGCGCGAAACATTTACAGCAATAGTATGGCATGACTGGTAGCCGCAGTACGAAATGTTTTGACTGGCGATTTCAAGTGCGAATCACGATCTCCAGTGTGCCACAAGAAACAATGAGAAATTAGAAATCCCACAACAGGTTCCTTGACATGATGTGCAAGTATGTGAGCATGGTTTTCCAAACACTGTCATACCTAAAGAGTGGAGTTTCCTTTATTAGTATTAACTGTATCTGCTATCTTTACGTCTGTAGCCTATAAAGTAAAAAGTTACTTACTGCGATAGGAAACGCTGCTGCCAATTAGCCACTAAATTGAACGAGAAATTAAAACTAAATCAAAAAGTATTAAGTATGATCCCTTCAAATATTGTGTAAAATAAGACTAGTTTGTTATGAACGTCAGAGTAACACAAGCCTGCGTGTGAGTTTTAAACTTTTGTTCTGACATTCGTATGAGTCACCACTGAGTGGATGCTATATAGCCAAATCCAAGACAAAAATTATTCTACTTTTGATTTGTATTGTTTATGTCCTACTTTCTCACGACTACAACTTCTAGCAGCTTATTTTACATTCTATAAAACTTATCTATTCATTATGGAATCGAATTGAGTGCCAGAGATACAAAACGTAAAACCAAGAAAAAACCTATTACGAAATCAAATAATGTCAAGGTTTTATAATGGAAGTTGTCTAAAATAATGTCAAGGTTTTTATAATGGAAGTTGTCTAAAATAATGTCATGGTTTTTATAATGGAAGTTGTCTAAAATAAGTAGAAAGATAATATTTCCATTCGTTCGAAATGAAAGTGTTATTTGTCAAAAGTAAATCAGGGTGTAAAATTAGTAAAATAGAATATTTTTAATTTAATGCAGTAGGCATCAATAGAATGTTTACACTCACGTTCCAATACTATACCTTTATATGAGAGTAAACAATTTAAATATGTTTCATTTAAGAGACTTATTTCACCAATATTAACAATAAAGTCGACTAAAAAATATGTAACATCCCACTCACTCCCAAAGTCATGCCTCGGCAAATCTTAAAATATGGTGTGGGGATGATTTATATGTATAATTCTTTGTGTGATCCTCGAGCCTTTGTGGTTTATTACTACATTACTATGTTTCATTCTAGGTACTATACATGCTAAAACATGGCCAAGGCTCATTTCCGTAGTATTAACGTCATAAGAGTTCAGACAAGTGCACTAAGGAAATAGAGTAATCAAATGATAACATGACAAGGAATAGTAACTCTAGCGTAGGAAATGTAGTTGTTGTCTAAGAAGCATATGAAACTAAGCAGGCTGAAAACGAAAATGAAAAAAAAAATTGGGTTTGGTTGTGTTGGGGACACGGCCGTTTGTTTTGCGTGAATACGTCTATGTTGACGCGCTCGGACACTTTGATGTTTATTTTACGTTCCCGGCACCGCTTCACTCGATCATATGGTGTTTTGTGAGTATCACTGGATTGCTTTTGAGATGCTCTTTCCAACCGTATACGATTCCTGTATTTCAACTTGGCTTTTTGACGAGTATGGGCCGAAATTGTGTTAAGTTTTCTTAATATTTTACATTAAATTCATACAATTTCACCATAACCACACCACACAAATGTTTTTATACACGCGGTCGATTGATCTTGACGAGAGCTACCGATTGAACCTTAAACGAGCGTCGTAACTTCTCCTAATCAAAAGTTATACCACGCGGAAGTTATGAGACGCGGCGAAACGAACTCAAAATCCCCCCTTAACAAGCCGGCCGCGCGCGATGCTTCGCAATATCGCAGTCCCCACTCAACGTAACATATTATTTGATCCATTGGCAATCGTGTGGTGTAAGTCAAGTAAAAAAAAACATACTTCATGAAGTTCATATTGAACTTGGAGAAGAGGAAGGGTTAGGAAATGCCACCATTGTTCTGATATTTAGCGACCCTGCAACATGGGAACAATGAGATTATCAACTGCGTCTAACCATCGTAGAACATGGACCCGGCCAAATTAAAAGAGTTCACTTTCATCTAGACGACAATAGTAGAAAGTTTTCAATCGTTCACTAAAAAAGGCGACTGATCAATGGCGAATATATTTATCGTCCATGGCTTCAACACTCGTCTTCAAAGAATGCGGTTTTCTGTTTCTGCTGCAAGCTATTTTCGAAAACAGCTAGGCGATCAGCTCCATGTTGTACTGGGGTAAGCGACATGAATAATATGTTTGCTATCCTAGCTAACCATGAAAACAACAATGATCACATGAAAAACTTTCAAGAGTGGAAACAGCTAGAAATGATATTGAAGAAAAAGAAAACTATTAATGAAGAACATTTGCAAGTGTTAACACAAGAACAAAAGTTCTGGCATGAAGTATCAGAAAAACTGATTGCATTGGTGAAGGTGCATGGAGCATAAAACTTAGCTTTTCGTGGAACACAAGGATAGCTAATTTTCTTATGGAAATGGAAACTATCTTAAGCTTGTGGAATACCTGTCTTTGTTTGGCCCTATTATGCATGAGCGCCTCCGAAAAGTTCGTCATAAGGAGACTCATATTCTTTAAATGGCAAAAGATATTCAAAACGAATTGATCCATGTTGAACAAATGACAATCATCGTTAGATTTATTGCGACAGGAGCCAAAGGATATGAAATCAAGGAACACTTCTTGGGATTCGTTCCTCTTTCGCATGATACTGATGCTGGTTTGACCAGACAAATCCTTGAGAAGTTTGAGGATATGGCCCTTCCAATAGGGAACTAATGTGGCCAAGGCTATGGCAATGGTAGCAACATGATTTGGAGGGGGGGGGGGACATTGGTCTTTAACCACGGATTTTAGATATTAATTAACGAGCTTTTATGTAGCCTGCAATACACATTCTCTGAATCTCGTGATAAATGATGCTAAGTGTTGTTTGGCAGCATCGGCTTTCTTTAGTTCAAAGCTCGAATGTGCTATTCTCTTCAACTCAACGAGGGGAAGTACTTATGCGTCACTTGCATTCTCTAACACTAAAACCTCAGCGACACAAGATGAGAATATCTAATCGATGCTTTACACCACTTAGTTATAAGCTAGGCGAAGTGCATGGTGCGCTTATGGTCATTGCTGAAGACAACGATCTCGCAGAACCATCTGGTAATATTTCAATAGTAGAGGCTAAAGGAGTAGTTAATAAAAGCGCATTCTGGCGCAGGGGATGGAGGCTGGGGAGCCAAGGAGCCGGCCGCCATATTGGATTACAAAAATTCGCAAAAAAAGTGTGCAAAAAGCGCTGAACGGCCATCTTGGATCAGAATCTCCAACCCTATCAATCCCGGCACTGGCTAGCAAGATGGCGGCCTTACTTGGCACTGGCTAGCAAGTTGGTTTAAGTTTTCAAATATCGTGCAACCACTCCCGCAAAAAAGTGTACAAAAGTGGCCATCTTAGAGCAGAATTTCCTGCTCTATCAATCCTATCACAGGCTAGCCATATGGCGGCGAAAGTGCTGGCTGGCAATATGTCGGCTGCCAGTTTGCACATTGTGACTGACAGTTGTACAGAATGAAGTGTACAACCACTCCTGGTGGCCATCTTGGACCAGAATCTCCTGCTCTATCATTCCAGTGTATGGAGTTCCCTCAGCATGCTGCCGGCACTGGCTGGCAGGCAGCAGGTCTGGAAGCTTTCCACTAACTGGCAAGATGGTGGCTGTCTCTCTAAGACAGAGCCCCACCCAGTGGATTCCTATGACAGAGCCCCTCCCTAAGATGGAGCCCCAGCTGACTGGTGGATATAAATATAAATTGGAATGTAAAAACCAGTTTCCCAAGGGAAAAACCACGTTACGTTGTGATATAATTTCAGTCTGGAAAACAAAACATTATCAGCACAGACTGGTCAAAGTTTGATCACGCCAATATATGGAATGTGAAAGTTAACCTGAACTCTGAATGCTACCCTTATGCGAATGGTATGTATATGGTTCCATGCAATATGTACGCCGATTTTCAGAGAGCCTACTATGGCCAAAACACTTAGTCTCCGATTCTAACACCCGCCGAATTCGCGAGCAAGGACCCTCTGCTTGTGTTCGATGCGAGCCAGCAAGATGATATAATACAGGGTGGGGTCGTAGACTGCTGCATCGAATTGTCCGCTTCGGCTAATTACCTAGCCAACACACAAGCATACACAATGATAATTCACGATCATCGGATAACGTACAATGTTCGCGTTAGGATAGTCCAGATATTCACATAAATAGCATAATCACCACCACTAGACTGTCACGATGTATGCGAATGTCCAGGGCTGTACACTGCAGTGTGGGTTTGTAATTTAACAAATCTGCATAGCATATGCAGATGGCAGATTAGCCACATGTTCATTTCTTCCGCCTTCCCCATGGGACTCGCTCGACGAGAAAAGCATGCTATGAATACATGGCTCGAGAAATATTATCACGGTCTTAAGTCGAGCGATGGAAACGTAGAATACGATAAGATGTGAGATGTACTTACCTCTGTGCTAGAGCCAGATGATGTATTCATTAGTAGGGCGGAACAAAAGCGATTGCTAAGCGTTTGTGATATGACGGCGATTTGTGAAATACAGACAAAGTATGACTGCCCTTCTTTACACGCACTGAGGTATCTGTATACGACAAATCACGAGTATATTATGTGTAAGCGAGGCAGGATGTGTCCATGCATGAATGCATTACTACTATGGATCTGGGCTCTCGGGGGGTGGGGGTGGGGGGGCAAAGTACGAAAGGGCAGTTGACAGAGTATGTCTACCTGTAATTGCAGTGGCAGGATGCCCCATAGGGGCTGTTAGGGGGGCTCAACATGAGCTCAACAGCAGCCTAACAGGCCTAATGCCGACCTAATGGTAGCCTAACAGGGCCTAATGGACGCCTAACAAGGCCTAATGGACGCCTAACAAGGCCTATTGGACGCCTAATGGGGCCTAATGAGGTCCTAATGGAGGTCTAATGGGGCATAATGGAGGCTTAACAGGGTCTAATGAGGCCATTGCAGGCCCTAATGTGCCTAATGGAGGCCTAGTGGGGCCTAATAGAGGCCTAATGGGTTTAATTGAGGCCTAATTGAGGTCTAACAGGGCCTAATGGGGCCTATGGAGGTATCAAGCCACAGGATAACTATGCATGTTATCGAGTTTTGTTTTAAAAAAAATGTAGATGTCAGTTCTCTCTCTCTCTCTCTCTCTCTCTGTGGATGTAAAGCATTTTCTCGCCACCTAGTATAAGTAGCAATACGCATTGTACCTAAAGTCCAGCTTCCAACTACGAGCTTCGACCTGCATTCTATGTTAACTGTGCTGCCAGGAAATACATCCAATGACCAATGCTGCCACTACCATGGGTTTCAACATATGTGACTGCGTTCAGTTCTGGCTAGAAGATATGACTCTCTACGATTGCTTCTACGTGGGGTACCGACTAGTTGTATTCAAGCCAGAACTGGACTATGAACTAGTGCAAGAATGTAATGGTACAAACCACATGTGGGCATATCAGGATGCCTGGGACATTTATCACAGTGAAGTGAGGCTGTGCAACAAATATTATAACTGTGCTGTCGTTAATTTGCGGCCAAATAGTCAACTGCCAACAAATGGACACATTCTCAAAGTAACAGCAGAATTTGAAGACATCAGTGAACAGCAGTGCTCGGGCAGATGAGTTGACTTTACTCTACACGAGGAAGACAGTGGCAAGATTTTGCGATGGTCTGAAGAATGTACAGGTCATATTCACACTACAACGATGGGTGACAACAGATTGTATCCCCCATGCACATCGACAGTTTGATGCATTTATAAGTAAATAGCAATTACTTCAAGTGCTCAGAATGAATGATGACGAAGCTGTGAGCGCCGAGACCGAAGAAATCTTTTGCAGTAAGTGTAAATACTAGGAAGCTGTTTGTGCCCTTGTTGTGTGTCCCCTGCTGCTAGTGGGTGACCTTCTGCGAGGACTGCGCAGCACACTATAAAAGACCTATGCGTCCAGCCTGCTACCATCAGTGGTCGACACCACTGCCATGAGTCTTCTGCCATTCTGCTCGACCAAAATCTACGCCAGAGTTAACCATGACAACAGGGAAGTAGAATATGCCATCAGGGACGAAGACAGTAGCAGCGAGCAGACCTATACAGAGATTTGCGATGGGGCGTCGCACTGGGTGCTAGCGCATACACCTGGAATGTATGAGCACAGCCAGGAGATGATACATTGTACACCACCTGGACGGTGCATCGTCCATCATACGAGGGCAGACACACCTCTGCCCTGTGAAGCAGATGAGGTGGTCACATACACCCTGTTGGAAAACACATGGCGTCAGGTGGCTGCTGCCACCGCCCCGGATGCTAAAGCAGCTGTCACCATCCCATGTGCCCAAGCTGATGCTGCTGTCACCATCCCGGAGGCCCAGGCTGCTACTGTTCTCCCGGGGAAATTGCTGCTGCTCTCCATCGATGACCTGCTGCTGCTGCCGATGGTAGTCGGTGCTGCTGCCAGCAGCAGCAGCCAGCCGCCCCGACCACCATTTTCAATGGCAGTGGTGGTAGACGTCAGTAATAGCAGCAGGCTGTCTCATCACAGACAACTTCTCCAGTAACACCGTCACTGCTGCCGCCTGATGCAAGAACTAGGTGATTTCATGAGCAACAAGTCGACCTCGTTGATACCGATGACGAAGTGAAGACAGAGGTCTCCAGCCGATGCCCGGGCCAACGCCGCACCAACAACCCCAGTCAACGCTACCTCAGCTGCCCCAGTCAACAGTATAGCACGGCGCACAAAGTGGATACGTCTATGTCGACATGGGCTGTGGGAAAAGCAATGCAACGATGCAGACATCTCCCAGACGTCATCGCCGGTGTCAGAAACTACCTGCCTGCCGCCGCCCCCAGTGTGGAAGCTGGCTCATCAACAACGAAGAAGAAAGTAATAAAACAACTTTTAATGGAACTGAATGAATCACTCTGATGCATCATGTCTGCGGCGGCAGGGAGGTTTACATATATGTATGAACTTACAATTACTTGGCCACCCCGGCCAACAGTACAATACAACAAATGCAAGCTGTAAGAAAAAGCAATGCGTCGATAATGCAGACATCTCTCAGGCGTCATCGCCAGTGTCAGAAACTACCTGCCTGCCGCCGCCACTCCCAGTGTGGAAGCTGGCTCATCAACAATGAAGAAGAAAGTAATCAAACAACTTTTAATGGAACTGAATGAATCACTCTAATGCATCATGTCTGCGATGTAAGGGAGGTTTATATAAATGTATAAACTTTACAATTACTTGTGATTCGCTTGGAACCACATGAATCACTCTGTTGCATCATGTCTGTGGCGGCAGGGAGAGTTATATAAATGTATTAACTTACAATTACTTGTGGTTCACTTGGAACTACTTGAATTGCTCTGATGCATCATGTCTGTGGCAGCAGAGAGGTTTATATAAATTTATGAACTTTACAATTACTTGTGGTTCTGTGGTAGAAAATGTTGTGTATATATGGTTTAAATGTTTTTTATATAAATGTAATTTTTAAAAAATAAATTTATATATAAAATGACTGTATTCCGTTGTACATTTCTTCACTACTATCTCTATGTGTCGCATAGTAATAAAAACATATATCCACATTCTTGGTAACTGATATATTCAAATAGAGAACACATACAAAAGTGATTTTAATTTCAGTGTCACCACTGATAAGACAATTATAACATATAGAAAAGGGAATTTAATTTCAAACTCGCCAGTGATGCTGAGAGCTATAATGCAATAGTGGTAATCTGCCTGGTGCATGGATTCGTGAAGGTGGAGAGTGCGTTCAGGGGTGTTATGAAGACCTAAATCATGGAAAATACCTCGAGTGATGCCATCGATATTTGCCAGGAAGAAGTTGAGTATATGTCCAAGGGTAGCGGCTGGGCCCTAACTGTTGTTAAAAGGCTACAGTTGCATGTCAACAAACTGGCCTCTTCTTACATTGCCCTGCCTGCGAGAATTTCTGCGAAAAAGCCTTAATTAACCCACAAAACAAGGTCCAGCAGTGTTTTAAATGTACAATTCTGGCACACTTCATAGATGGGTTGGACCACGAACGTGTCAAACAGCGGTACCACAAACTGGAGGAGATGTTCTACTTCTCTGGGTTGGACTTCCCCACCTCTCTGTGACAGATACCTTGCTTCGAATATAGGAATCCAGAGGTCAGTGTGAATATTTACACGCATGAGGTAGTCGATGACGACTGCAAGATGGTGCCAATAAGGATATTGAAAGAAGAACAGAAGACCTACTTCGATATTTTCCTCATGCAAACAGCATATGGCAATTTGCATTATTGTTACATAGCTGATTTCTCCCGCCTCATACACTCACAGGTGATGAAGCATCATGGTGCTCTGTACACATTTGCAAGAGATGTCTGCGAGTGTACAATGACCAACCACGGGTGACAGGGCTCAATGAGGCAGAGACTCTGGCTGAGCACAGGAGAAATTGTGCGAACCACGACGCCATCAGAGCGGACATGCCACAGCTGAAGAAGAATGGCTAGGTGCCTGTGCTCAGATTCCAGAGCCATCACAACATGGATAAAGTACCCATAGTTTTTTATGTAGGTTTCGAGGCAATATTAAAACATGTACAGACATGCCAGCCAGACTCATCGATCGCTGCACCTATGGGTACCAAAAACATCTGCCCATTAGTTATGGACATTTTACATCAAAATGGACAACGTTATAATACCGGGTGCCAAAGTCGCTAGCCTGCCCACCATGGCGAAGAAGTTCATGGATGAGATAGTTAGGATTGGTAATATGGTGAAAGAGATTTATAACAAGTCCGAGCCAATGCATAAACTCACCACAGGCGAACAGACTGGCTATACTTTGGCCGAAGCCTGCTACCTATGTTCCGGCACCTTCACCAAAGTAAACTGGAAGGTCTGAGACCACTGCCACTTTACCGGTTCATTTCTTCGGGCAACGTCTAACTCCTGCAACAAGCTCCGATGCTGCCACAAATGCTTGTCAATCCTGTTCCACAATTTGGTGTATGATGCGAATTTTATCATCATACAGCTTGATTACGACATGGAGAACATTTATATAATTCCTAATAAAGAGGAAAAGTTGATCACTTTTCGAAAAGTTTGGGCGACAGATTCACCATCCAGTTTATCGATACCATTAGTTTGTCTGCCAGCCTCGCAACTCTTTCACAGAATCTACCAACTGGCAATTTCAAGACAACTGCTGTGTTCTTTACCAATCAACGGCAGCTCGAGTTGGTAACTTGCAAAGAAATGTTCCCCTACAATTACCATGTCGTTGGGGACACTCGACAAGACACAGCTACTGGACATCCCACCTTTCACAACAGGCTCACCGGATCTGGAATCAGTGAAGAAGACTACCATCATATGCAGATGGCCGGGGAAGTATTTAGATACAACACACTATGCCACTATTCAAATTTGTACCTCCAGACCGACATCTTGATTTTGTGCGACATCTTCCAGAACTTTTGGGGGCTTTGTCTGTTGACATATGGGCTGGACTGTGTCTGGTACATAAGTGCCCCCAGGTTGTTGTTCGATGCCATGATGCACAAGACAGGTGTGGAGCTAGAACTTCTAGAGAACTACGACGCCCACCTGTTCATTGAGGCTGGTATCCAGGGAGAGGTGGCATAGTGCATCACACGTCACATGGTAGCAAACAACAAGGACTCGCCTGCCACGTACGATGCTACTCGGCCGTCTACCTACCTCTAGTGTGTCGACATTAATCATCTCTATGGATGGGCAATGTCCCAGCCCCTGCCCTATGGTGGCTTCAAATGGACCGGTATGGATATTGACGTGATGTCCGTACCGAATGATGGCCCAATTGGCTACATACTAGAGGTGGATATAGATTACCCTGCATCGCTGCACAAAGAACATCGAGGCCTGCCATTCCTTCCAGTCAACGAATGTTCCCCAGAGTCCAAACTGCCCAAACTAATGACGACACTTGAGGGGAAGGAAGACACAATACATCGTCCACTTTGTGACCATCAAGCAGGCATTAGCACATGGGCTCATGTTGACAAATGCCACCGTGTCTTGAAGTTCCGCCAGAAGGTGTGGCTGAAGAGATAGATCGAACTGAAAACTGCCAAACGATAGGCTGCCACGGAGGCCTTAGATCGCGACTTCTTCGAGCTAATGAATAATGCAATTTATGGCAATCTGATGGAAAAGAAACGCAAACATCGGTGGATGGAGCTCGTCTGCAAGGAGTTGTAGGCGAAGAATCTCATTGCCAAGCCGGCATTCCAGTGTCGAACAATATACAGCGAAACTCTTTCCCTCGTCAAGCTGGACCACGAGAGTATATTGTTCGACAAGCTAATATATGCCGGCTTTGCCGTACTCGACCTGTCAAAAACGCTCATGTACAGCTTCTATTACGACATAATGAAGGCATGGTATGGTCCTGATGTGGGGCTCGTGTATATGGACAAAAATTCCTACTTAATGGCCATATTGTGCCCAATTCCTACAGCGACCTTGCCTCAGACCTGGCACTGATGTCTGAATTCGACTCCAGCAGATACCCTCCCATTCATACTTGCTAGTCACCCACCAATGGTAAGGTCATTGGAAAGTTTAAGGATGAGTGCGGAGGGAACGACATGATCGAGTTTGTCAGGTTGAGGGTGAAGTTCAATGCATATAGGCATAGGGATAAAGTCGTGAAACAGGCCAAGGGGGTCTAGAAGAGTATTATAAATCGACACATCACCTTCGATGACTATAGGCACGCTCTTCTGGACCACCAACTCATTTGTGTGCAGGTCTGTAGCATTAGGCCATACCACCACAACGTATACTCAGAATACAACAGTAAGCTCGCATTGTCGTAGATGGGCGACAAGCAGCGGATCTTGGATGATGGGATACATACAGCTATGGCTATGACGAGTAGATCTAGACACATATTGGGGCAGGCATATATCATCATATATGTGTCTGTCCTCGGGAAAGCAACTGGGTCGGGATTCATATGTAGTTCCTCGCCCCGGGACATGCTGAATGGCTTCCAATCCCCTCTCCCACAATGAAAATCTTGCGTGCGTGTGTGTATAGATTTACTCCCACCATACTGGAGCTTCTAGCAGGAGCTGTATATGAATCCTGCCAGGTATGCTGGCTTTCTCCTGCTCAGGTTCCAACACACTGTAGCGTATGTAGGAGTAATATCATTCCTACCAGGTGTTTTGGCTTACCTGGACAGCATGCTCGAGTACATGCAGAAGTTGTATAATGTTCCTTGTCAAGTGTGTTGCCAGTGTGTGTATGTGTGTGTGTTATATATATATATATATATATATATATATATATATATATATATATATATATATATATATATATATATATATATATATATATATGCGCTGTGATCATTTACAGCACATTCGAGAACATACTACAGCTGAACAGGCGTGCTGACCAGTTGTACGCTATGCCGCCATGCGTACGACTGGTTTTTCCCACACTCTGGTTCCCCCACTTCGGATCATTCTCTCACCGGTATACCGCACACGAGTCATCTTCAACATGTCCGGTATTTTTTGTGGGGCTTGGTTACGGGATACAGGAGCGTGTGCAGGGGCCCTGATCTGCCTTTCATGTATGCTGGCTGGTCGTGCACTAGAGCACATGTGGGGAGCCGTCCCAGTTCCGCGCAGGCGTGTGACTAGTGTCCCGGTGCATGTTTAGCATTCGACAGCACTTTCGAGTACATATAGTAGTTGTAGCATATTGCTATCATGGGTGTTGCTGTTACTTTTTTTGTAGATGATTTTGCTAGTAACCTGCCGGCGCCTACTGCAAGTGCCAACTCTTGCTGAGGGTAAGTTACTAGCACTCGCAATACTTGTACTATTTCACATTCACTCACTCTGTTTATTTCATATTCACTCAACCCACTACTTATTCAATACCAATGTTCTGAACAAACACATTCTCTCTCTCTCTCTCTCTCTCTCTCTCTCTCTCTCTCTCTCTCTCTCATTGTATACTGTTTACATATATATTAAATACACTGTATTCAGATTTTGTTTGACCGAGGATTTACGTTGCGTCTCCGACCCGAGGGGGGGGGGGGGGGGCTCGGCACTTATCCTATCCAGAGTGTGTGATTGTGGAAACTAGCATATGTATTGTGGTATCGAAGCTGTACACAAACACACACACTCTTCTCTTTGCTGTAATATATTTTTGGTCCATAATTGTTTCTTTATTTTTAGCATGTGGTTACGTTTTCACTTCAGGCGTCGGAGGGCACCTTTTCAATGTTCGGACATTACCGACAGTTCTGAACCTTGTTAGTTGGTGACGATGTTCGAATATTGAATTGCTGGTCACAAGTCCAGAAGCCATTCGGATGACGCTGTCATGCGAACAGTAAGTCCGAGTGCGGTGCTGGAAGTATCTGCTCTTGTTGCAGGCGGTCTGCTCGGACGACGTCCTCGGATGGTAGTAGCCCCTCTCGATGTTGTTGGTGGTGGGGCAGTGGACGACATACTGGGTGGCAGCCCTCTCGACTTTTGGTGAGTGAAATGGGTGGTGAAGGTGGTGTTGTTGCAGTAGTGTCGGAAAGGGTCTTCTGGGCGAGGCTTTGTTGTAGGGCGTCGGTCGGGACTCTAGCAGCCACCATTTTGTTAGTCAGCAGCAGGGACCTACAGGCCGCCAACATGGCCACCGGTGAGGCTTCATCACAGGCAGCCATGCCGCCAGGTGAGTCTCAGTAATAGGGAGCTAGCTGCCAGTCAGCTTTGGCTCCATCTTAGGGAGGGGCTCAGTCATAGGGAGCCACGACATCATAGGGAGACATGCTGGGGCTCCATCTTAGGGAGACAGTCGCCATTTTGCTAGTCAGCTGGGGCTCCATCTTAAGGAGGGGCTCTGTCACCAGGAGCCACCAGACAGGGCTCTGTCTTAGGGAGACAGCCGCCATCTTGCCAGTCAGCGGAAAGCTTCCAGACCTGCCGCCTGCCGGCCAGTGCCAGCAGCTTGCTGAGGGAACCCCTGCACTGGAATGATAGAGCAGGAGATTCTGGTCCCAGATGGCCGCAGGGAGTGATCGCACACTTCATTCTGACAACAGTCAGCCACAGCATGCAAACTGTCATCCGCCATATTGCCAGCCAGCACTTTCGCCGCCATATTGCTAGCCAGTGATATGATTGATAGAACAGGAGATGTTGATCCAATATGGCTGCTTTTTGTACACATTTTTGTGGGAGTGGTTGCACGATAATTGCAAACTTCACCCGACTTGCTAGCCAGTGCTAAATAATGGCTGCCATTTTGCTAGCCAGGGCCAGACCGCCATATTGCTAGCCAGTGCCAGGATTGATAGACCATGAGATTCTGATCCAAGATGGCTGCTCTGCGCTTTTATGCTCACATTTATCCGAATTTTTGCAACACAAGATGGCGGGTGGCTCCTTGACTCCCTAGTCCCCAGCCCCTACCCCAGACTTCCCTTTTACTAACTAATTAAAGAACTTGCTAAAAGTATTGGCAATTTGAAATCTATTAAATCTCTTGTGGTTTGTTACAACATACTGTATGAAATCAGCCTAACCAGCAAATTACTCGAGTCCAAGTGATTTGATTTAGGTGCTTCTAGAAAACAGCTTCATGTAACAAAGCTATTTCATGAGAACTGTAGAAGTGATGTGGGACTTGAGAAATTGTTGGTAGATGCAACAAATCGCAGAATAGTTTGAAATCCCAGCTACATTTGACTCAGAGCAAGATCCTACTCACTTAAGAATAAGATAAAGCAGTTTTCGTACGAGGCAGAAGATGAACCAATACAAAATCCAAAAGATCAGTTAAAAAGAAAATTTTTGTTTCACAATTCTTGATACACCAATAAACTCGATAAACGAACATTTTATCCAGCAACAACAAATCACATCTATATTTGGATTTATTTCTAACATCAGTGCCATGGAGGACAATCCTACCCAGTATGCATTAGAAGAGTGTGAAAAGCTGAAAATAACATTGACTCATGTGGACTCAAAGGATATTGATGTTATTGGACTGTATAGTGAGATACAAGTAGTTTCAAGAAGGGGGCCTGAGAATGCTATGCCACAGGACATTTGAGATTACATCTGTAAGTCCGGAATACAAAATGGTGTAACCTATTTATTCACTGCGTTACGAATTTTGCTGACTCTGCCTGTATTTTAGCCAGTGGTGAGAGCAGTTTTTCTAAGTTAGAGTTAATTAAAACGTACGTCCGCTCTTCTATGAAACAAGAAAGACTAGAGGGACTGTCAACGATATTTCTATAGAGAAAGAAATGGCTCAAAATATTAAATTAAGTGAACTGGTTACGAAGTTTACAAAGCTGAAGGCAAGAAAGTGGAAGTTAACTCAATTTTTAAGATATTCTGTGCTCTTTCTAGAAACCTGAGATATTTGCACGTATTACACTTCAGTTAACTACTGTTCAGTAATTTATACACTTGTACTAAGGTACCGTATTCTAGCAAGTATTACTTATTTATTTTATGTTTTCAATATTTAAAATTTTGAAAGTCTGCTACTGTTCTATATTTAAATGCGTGGAAAGTATAACGATTAAAAATATTCGTAAAGTTCTTAGATACTTTGGACTGTCGGCAGATTCGAGTGGATTTTTTTAAATGAAGCGGGAACATGGTTGGGAAAAAAGGGGGTGGGAGGGCGTTTCAGATTCTGTGCCTAGGGCGCCAAGTTACCCTCCACCCACCCTGTTTTTCAACACACACAGAGCTGCAGGAATACGTATGTATGCATGTATGCATGCATACATGTATGTATGCATACATTAATGCATGTATGTGTTTTTCCTTCTCTGTTTTCCCCTTAAAAAATGGTAAACCCGGGTATGGAATTGTATCAGACTGTACGCGTATACTTAGTCAGAACACTCCACTTAAGCAGTTTTCGAACATGGTAAGTGCTTATTTTGAAAACGGTGGCCGTTTACAATTCTGGCTGCTATGCCATGTATCACAAACCATTCAAAAAAAAAATTGGTAGTTTATGTTTGTCACACTACTAACGTCAAATTCAGACACGCGCATACATGGAAGATAACGCCTCCTGGATAAATAATTTCTAGAGCTACCCAATCTGTTGTTGCCAAATTTGGCACACGAGTGGTGCTGGGTAAGCTAATAAATTTTGTTTTATTCTAGTATGTCATACATTTTCTTTTAAATCACAGAAGCGACGTCTAACAAAGATGTTCGACCTCACAAACGAAAGTCATCTTCTGTAGGAAAAGAGAACGGAATCACAACATCAAGATGGTCGATCTTCCACTGTTACTTGTGCAATGAAAACAGGAAGAATAAAAAGGAAATGATGCAAGGTTTGCTTTCGTTGGCATCATGATGGATTTGTAGGCTTGGCTCCTCATGAAGATCTCGAGGCATTGTTAACTTTCGGGTGTACTTCTTGTGAATAGATCATTTGTTTGTGATGAAATGTGATGAAAGAACTGTTGACTTTATTTTTTGTGCTGTTCTATTGTAGTAGCCACGTAAGTGTTTTATTGCAAAGGTTATCATTTTTTTGCGATCAGTTATTTTTTTAAAATCATTTACATCCAATTTAAGGTTGACTGTGATACATAAAGTACATTATATGTCATTTTAATCTATATTGTCTTTGTTTCTGTTTCCATATTAGGCTGATGGAAATGTGCACTTCTCATGTTGCCATCTTGAACCCCTTTATGCTCAAAAGCGTGGCAAATAAATGTTCGAGTGGAACATTAACATATTCATCGTCATTAGCCAAAATAATGGCATCATTAATGATGGTTTACACTAACTTAAACTCTATCACTTATAAAAAGGAGTATCGTGCCCATATTAGGATCACCTGCTCTTATTTCGGGCACTTCCTGAAAACCATATTTTTTTCACACCCCATAAAATAATGACAATGCATTAGCAGAGAGACTGGAAGTGATGAAATTTTGCCATTATAATAAGTATTTCCGGAGCTGCGTGGACCAATAAGACGTCTGTAAATATGGGAGTACAGGGACCAATAGAACTGATGGCCACTCTTTAGAGATTATATCTGACTCACTGTAGCAATTTTTCAGCAAATCTGTACTCACTTCAAGGGTTAAGCATTAAGATTACAACATTTGGCTGAAGAGAAAGCTCGACAGAAATGTATTATTCTGACTAATATTTACTCACAATGTTGACAAGTTACTTTATACAACGGGTTCCTGAATGCATATTACAAGCTTTGAGGCCTATTCCTCGTGAAAAATTATACAGAAAACTTAATACCACTCATAGTCTAAAGTGATAGCTGAGGTGGGTATAAGCCCCTAAATCATGAGGTTTTAAATTAAATAATTTAAATATATAAAATGTACGTGAGATTAAACGAAACATTTGAGGACGATGATAAGTCAACTGTTAAAAGAACTTGTACTTCAGAACTTTAGTTCGTATGATTATCCCTCTCCATAAATTATGGTTTGCAACATGACAGCCAAAATAAAACATTATAAGCATACCTTTTTTTCTGGTTTTAGTGCGTCAGGTTAATCTGTATAAGTATATATATAATGAGAGCTGGCTCACCCCTTATGTTCATCGAAATACCGAGGTTATTTGCTCCAAAATCAAGGTTATTGACGCTAAATTTAGGCTTTAAAATTTTTTAAAAAGGATCTCTCAAAAACAAGTAATTTTCCTCGAAAATCATGTAAATTTAAGCCAAAATCAAGCAAATTTTTCCATGTTTTCAAAATCGTAGTACAGGATTTGTGCCATTATAAAAACAACAAAATTTAAGCAAAAAACATGCAAATTTCTCGCTTTTCAAGCAATTTTGCCATCACCTATAGGAATATTAAATTCGATTCTGATAATGTAACATTTAAATTCCCCCTATTTTGATGTTGGAGGAAAAGTTTGCCTCTAGAAGCTCTCAGTACTTTTATAACTCATTTATGAGTAATACGTTTATATATGTGACAGAATCAAAGGGAGTTTCTCGAGTTAAATTACTCATTGGAAGAAATAAAAATATAAAGAGCATCATGAAAAATAATATGAAAAAATAACAAGAAAGAACAACCATTAATTCACGAATTGCGAAATATTGGTATATAAAAAAAAGTAGAACAAGTAAGCGAGGAAAATAAAAATTTAATTACAACACTAGTTCCTGTTGCAGCAAAAATTTTAAATTATTCACCTACACCAGAAGACACATCTGCATGGATGATGGTAAATTGGTCGATAAATTATTAGTTATTCATGGCGAAGAAAATGCAGGAAATAAACATTTTTATAGTGAAAAAGTGAGCTTAATGAATATGCTGAAAAATAAATTATCTGATTTTGTTATTAATAATCCAAAAGGAGTACCCTATCTTATAAGAGTTTTAAATGTAATTCCACACACATTTTTGAGTTCTGAATATCATGGCAAAGGTATAATAAATTGGGCACTAAACAATTTAAATCTATCTGAAATGCATTTGTCAGTTTATAATTATTGTGGTCCATTTACAAAATTGAACGAAAGACTCAAAAAAGGTGACAATGGCATAAACAGATTAGATGAAGCATGCAAATATCACAATATTGCTTATAGGGATCACAAAGATATTGAATCTAGACAGGAAACTGATAAAAATTTTCAAAAAGAAGCTAAGTACATTATGTTAGATAAAAATACTCCAATTGGTGAAAAAATCGCTTCTGCAGCTGTTGCTTCAACTATGTTTGCAAAAAGAAAATTTGTATGAGGCAAAAAAAAAATATTGATAATACATATATTTTACTTACAAATGAAGATAACAAATATCACTTTTGAGATTCCCTTCGAGGAATTAAAAGGTTTGGGCATAGATAGATATTTAACAAATGATCAAACTGAGATAAAAATAAAAAATCGAAAGAAAGCAAAAGTTTCAAATCAACTTTATCATTGGCAACAGTCAAAAAGATGGCCAAAGAATAAACTGGCAATGGTTTACATCATGGAGGAATTATACCAATTATATTGGCTGCTTTAGGGACACTTGGGGCTTTATCCAGAGGAGCTAGTGCAATTTACAAATCTGTTGAACAAACTAGAAAGAATAAAGAAGAATTAGAAGAACAAGAAAGTCATAATTTAGCAATGGAAAATAAATAAGGAAAAGGTTTAGTTGCAAAAAGAGGATGGCCAAAATTTTTTAAATATATACCCACTATATAATATCTAAATTGAAAAATATGTAAAACTACTAAATATTAAGCTCTTCAGAAATATTTATATGATTGATGAATTACCAATTAAGATGCACAAATATGAATATGAAGTGGTTAATTTTGACATATAATCTAATCCTGGTACTCATTGAGTTTGCTGTTTTAAAGAAAACAATTATGTTTACTATTACGAATTATTTACCATTTTTGAGGTTTTCAATAATGATGTGCCAACTTACAAAACTGAAAGATGACAAAGGAGAATAAATAAAGGGTAGTTTTTATGAATACAAAATTATGAAAACAATCTATCCTGATGAATATTTGGTTGAAAAAGTCTTAAAATCAAAAAGTGATAAAATTTCTGTTAAATGGTTGGGTTTTCATAATTCTGATAAATCTTGGATTAATAAAGCAGATGTTTTGTGAATTTTAATTTTTTTTTTCTGTAATTGGCAGTGCCAAAACACAGCTACCCAAATCTTCATATTTTTTAATTGAATCTTTGTAAGTAAGGGGAGGCTTTTGCCCCATATAAATGTCTATAAATTTATATTTAAAATTAGCGTCTTACTCAATTCGACAAAGATTATTAATATTATTAATCAATTGTTGTTGAGTATAATTATTTCTGGCAATATTAAAATAGTTGTGGGAACATTCAATGTGGCCATTCAATGTTTCTTTCATTATTTTATATGAATTGACAGCATTTGGAATATAATCAAATCTCAATAATTCTTCACAGATTCTATACAACTCTCTTTGAACATATTTTCTTTGAGTTCTAGTGACATAGTAATAAAATTCGCAATCACCATCAAATAATTTTAAAAGGACAAAAGTTGGATTTAAATTTTGATTTTGTGTTTGTGGTACAACATGTCATTACTCTGATTTCCTCGTTTCTATGGTTTATTACATCGAAAGCCATATAAACAGTTTCTCTTAAATTTGCAACATGGTCATACTTAGTTCTATTTATATCTTTTTAATGATTAACTTTAATTTCGTCCATTTTTATATGCTCTATTTGGCCTCCGTACAAATGCATTATATCTTTTTGTATCATATATTCTCCATGTTTTCCAATAGATGGAAGAACATCTTCAAATACCTATCTATTACATACTTTTAGCAAATTTACAGCATAATCTATAAATAAGTTCACATTAACTAAGTTCAGATATGTAAATTGCTTTACCATCATGATAGCCGATTTGGGGCCCAAACTGGGTCCCAAGTTATTCTGATAAAAATACTTTATATTTTGGTATACCATATTTTTGTAAAGGTTTTATTGTGTTAGAATATTCTAATATTTCAGCAACATCTTTACCACAAAACCAAGTTTCATTATTATCATTCAAAACAATATTGATCTTTTTATCGTTAAAAATTATATTATTTAAATCCAATAATGTAGTCATTAGTGTATTATCATTTCCTAGTTTTACTCTAGTTGTTTCTGTAATGATTCGGCCATTTTGTCAGTATAGAAATATGTTTTTATATGTATTATTTTTATTAGAGAAACGAAAAATTGAAGAATATAAATTTATATATTCAGTGATAAATAATATTACCAAAATCAATTTCATCTAGATTAAACTTATGAATCTGCAATTTAATTGGGTCTCTATATACTTTTGTCTTTCTATTTAATAACTAACATCTCTATCTTTATGGTTAAATTCCTCACATTCAGTATCTAATTTTAGATCAGGAAAATATAAATCTATTTTATAATTGTCTATTGTACATTGTTGTTTATAATTTAAATGTTTAAAACTTTTAATGATGTTGGAGATATATTTTGTTTCTATTGTTTCTTCAAAACATTTATGTTCAAATTAAGCTGCTTAGAAATTTCTTTTACAAATGTTTTATTGGCTATTCGAGATGTTGTCAATAGTTGTATTAATCCTTTTTTTATTGATAAATATAGTATTTGCCTGTGTGTTTAGGTCTACTTTCCATATGGACACCTTTAATATCAGAAAATTTCTTTTTATCATCATGATCAACCATGTAATATATGGTATTTAGTGGTTTTTTATATTCCAAAAGTCTAGTCACATCAGTTCCTTTAAACCAAGGATTATTTTCCTCATCAATAATCATAAGAACTAGTTTACCATAGTAAGTAAGCTTGTTATTTATGTTTATAATTGGCTGCATTTTTATATGTGAAATTATGCACAAGTGAAATTGGTGAGTTGTAATAAGTCTTTTTACTAGTATTTTTGAATAAGTAAATGAAAAAATAAAAAAAAAGAATAAAAACCAGATTCATTGATAAATATTGTATGTGGTTGCATATTTGATATAGCAAATGGCTGTGTTTAAAGAAATTTACAAAAGGTTTGTGAGCAACTTAATGCTGTGCCAGGGTCCTGTTAATTTTTTGGGTTTAGAGATATCTATATCATGCCAGTGATCCATTTTTTCCATCCTTAATTAGCACCATCAAATCTCCATTGTGAGTACTCTCCACTACACCACCGGCCGGCCATTATTTTTTTAGTGATGAAGTGTGGAAGTATTTATTATTTATTATTATTTTCTAGTACTCTCCCATATGATGTGGCACCTTAAAATATATATGGAGAATACACAATTTATTTGCATCAATACTCATATATAGAATATATGGTCAAGAGCAAGTTTTTGGCTCAAATTTTGAATGATTTGGTGAAAATATGGGTACCTCATATTCATATTGTCAAATTATATGTTCAGACCGGGGATTGAACCCACAACCTTCGCATTTAAAATCAAATGTCTTGCCGAATGCCCTCAAAAATGTTTGTGCCAAATAAAATACATCAATATTTTTGTCTTCCCTATTGAAATATTCGCAGATTATATTTTGATCATCTACACCAACACCCCAATCGACTTTTTTCATTTAATTAGATTATTTTTGTAATAAATGGATAATAAAGTATTTAAGTTAAAAAACAGTTCTGTACTAAAAAAGAAACTTCACTATGATATATTTCATAAAGATAAATCAATAGCATTGATTAGTTTTCATGCAAAATTTTTAACACTAATTATAGACGATAATACTATAATGGCAATTGAAAAACATTAATGCTGTCATTGATAAAAATTAAGTTATCAGTATTCCTAGAGCCAATGAGATGTTGAATCTTTAAACGAAGCTATCAAGTCAATCGGTCCATTTTCAACAAATAATATTGAATTGACAGCAGAAAATGTGAAAAACAGAATAGTGATTAAATCAACGTTTGATATTAAATTTGACGACCATTTGTTCGATATTCTCAGCTTTGTGAGAAATATGACTATAGAAAAAGAAAAGTTATTGTAGGTATTATGTTACTTAATCTTTATTAATTAAAAACAATAAATGTTCATTGTAATTTAGCCTATGGAATGTTTATAAAATATGACGAATATAATCATTTAGAAACTGATATAATTGCTAGTTTCCTACCAAAAACTATGCTTGGCTTCAGAGATTATATTAGTTATGAGCCTGCATATCCAATTTTTTATAGAATCAATAATGAACCATTTAATCACATTATTTTAGAAATTAGGGATGACAGTGGTAATCTGATTGATTTTGATGGTACTGATATTGACATTGTTTTAGAGATTAAAGATGTTTAAAATATAATATACAAATAAATTTTAAAATTATACATTTTGATACCCATATGGTCATGTATCTATTTTATTTTCTAGTGCAATCCTTTTGTCACAATAAGGACTTAATGCAATTTTGTTAACTTCTTTCTACTAAATATATCTTATGCTTTTCGCTTTTTATTAAATTCATTGTTCTATACTGAATTCTTGCTTCAAACAAACAATTCTTATAATCATCAAAGGTAATTTGCTTGTTAACAACACACTTCTTTACACCTCTCCATTTTTTGTTTTCTTTATTATCCTCTCTATATGTATACATTTTTGTTCTTAAACCAATTACTTCTTTCATTATTTTGCTATTACACTCATCTTTCATTTTGCCTAAAACATTCTTGTTTATTTGGGGCATGTTATATATATATATATAATCTTTTGGGTAATCACTTGTATCAAATTTTCTATCATCGACTTCGTATCTTCATAAATATCTTCAATTTTATGCTATAAATGTACAAATTGGTATCTTGATAACATAATTCAATTTTATTGCCATATTTTGGTTTCATAACCTTATAACGAAAATCATACATTACTCTTTCGATGTGTCTAAAATTGACATACCCACATAAATTGGTTTATTAAATTTTATATTTATTTTATTCATATCTAAGGCCGCAAGATCGCATTAAATATAGTACTTTTCTTAAATTTTGTCTTGATATTAATTTTTCGCATTTTCTGCATTTGATACTAATCTTATATCTACTCTGTTTCTTATATTTTCCATTGTCTTACCAAACACAGAATTATTCATGATCTTATAAAAATCTTTTTCAAAGTTTTTTTAGCATTCGTTCTCATCTCTGTATTCAGATATATATATATATATATATATATATATATATATATATATATATATATATATATATATATATATATATATATATCTTCAGCCAATCTGGCTGATTAAACTATAATATTCTATGTATTTTAGTAAGTTTTAATCCATTCTTTAGGCACTGTTTTAAATTACGATAGTGTATTACATACTTTCCTATTTATATAATGTTGTTAATAATTTAGATTGGTTTGCTTCGGAACTACCTTATTTTCGGAGCACAACGGTAGATCTTTATGTAATTTATGCAATTTTAGTGGATATTATAAATCTACTTCCAAAATGTAACCATATTTTCAATCATCATCCAAATTTAATACATGTTCACGACATAAATGAAATGCTGTATAATTCACCCATTGGCATCGAGATATGCTAAATAATTAGGCTCTTGATTTGGATTATAATCTTATAAATATGTATTATTTGCTATGATATATCACTTACAACATTGTGATATTCCACCTCTAATTCCTTTTTCTATCATTAAAATCATATCATAATTGTGTAAAAAATCTAATGGTTGTTTAGTCATCTTTAACATTGCTTCCCACGATAATCCTGGTGCAGTATAATACCAGGTAGGATTTAAAACATATGCATTTATACACGTATTTCTAAAATTTTCCTATATATCCGCTAATAGTAATACGTCGATTTTTAAATATAAATCATGGATATTCACCAAGATTGTTAGTATTATATTGATTCTATACACATTTTGCTTATTCATAATCATTGTCACTTATATCACTATTTTTTAATTTGTTATAAAATTCACTCTTTGGTGGAAGATCGGTTTCGTTAAATTTTCCCCAACTGGCCATATAATCATATGGATAAACACCTTCCTAATTTCTAAATCTACTTGATCTTTTATGAAATGGTTTTGAGTGTGTTTTAGTTGATCTCGACTTAAATTCGATGATAATTTAGCTAAACTACTGGCCAAACATTTTAATGTGTGTATAAATCGCATCTTTAAGTGTTCTGTGTCATTCCCAAAAGTTACAAACTTTTCTTCATTATTTGCTATTAAATCTATATTTTTTCATCATAGCCTAACTCTTTAATAAATAAGGGTGCATCATATCCAACTAAATTGTGGAAATAAATTGGTACAAAATTGGTTATTTTAATTGAAGATTACAACTATTACATACAGGATTAAAGAATTTCCCATTTATATGATCATGATGACATACTTTTTTATTTTCTCCGTATATTCACATTCAGTACATTTTCTTGATTTCCTTTATAATATTTTTTCTTCTTTGGTTAGCGGATGCATCGGTTTAATTTGTGAATATATTTCCCCAATTTATTCTACTTCCCTTTAATTGATTGTATAAAAACTTTATGTGCATTTGGGCCTCGATATACTACTGGTGGTTTATAATAACCATAATTAAATGCAATATAATAGCAAAAACCAGATGCCTTATGTAACCGATATTTCATAGTATATGATTCATCATTCAACTTTAAATGAATTTTTTTTTTTTTATATTTTACTACACATTTTCGTTTAAAATAATGGTTTTAGAGCCCCCAAACCCTACCCCGATGTACTGCATACGTCTTGGTTAAAATAAAGGTTTTAGAGCCCCCAAACCCTACCCCGATGTACTGTATACGTCTTGGTTAAAATAAAGGTTTTAGAGCCCCCAAACCCTACCCCGATGTACTGTATACGTCTTGGTTAAAATAAAGGTTTTAGAGGCCCCAAACCCTACCCCGATGTACTGTATACGTCTTGGTTAAAATAAAGGTTTTACAGCCCCCAAACCCTACCTGGTTGTACTGTATACGTCTTGGTTAAAATAAAGGTTTTAGAGCCCCCAAACCCTACCCCGAGTTACTGTATACGTCTTGGTTAAAATAAAGGTTTTAGAGCCCCCAAACCCTACCCGATGTACTGTATACGTCTTGGTTAAAATAAAGGTTTTAGAGCCCCCAAACCCTACCCCGATGTACTGTATACGTCTTGGTTAAAATAAAGGTTTTAGAGCCCCCAAACCCTACCCGATGTACTGTATACGTCTTGGTTAAAATAAAGGTTTTAGAGGCCCCAAACCCTACCCCGATGTACTGTATACGTCTTGGTTAAAATAAAGGTTTTAGAACCCCAAACCCTACCCCGTGTACTGTATACGTCTTGGTTAAAATAAAGGTTTTAGAGCCCCCAAACCCTACCCCGGTGTACTGTATACGTCTTGGTTAAAATAAAGGTTTTAGAGCCCCAAACCCTACCCCGATGTACTGTATACGTCTTGGTTAAAATAAAGGTTTTAGAGCCCCAAACCCTACCCCGATGTACTGTATACGCCTTGGTTAAAATAAAGGTTTTAGAGCCCCCAAACCCTACCCCGGTGTACTGTATACGTCTTGGTTAAAATAAAGTTTAGAGGCCCAAACCCTACCCGGTGTACTGTATACGTCTTTTTTAAAATAAAGGTTCTAGAGCCCCAAACCCTACCCCGATGTACTGTATACGTCTTGGTTAAAATAAAGGTTTTAGAGCCCCCAAACCCTACCCCGGTGTACTGTATACGTCTTGGTTAAAATAAAGGTTCTAGAGCCCCAAACCCTACCCGATGTACTGTATACGTCTTGGTTAAAATAAAGGTTTTAGAGCCCCCAAACCCTACCCCGATGTACTGTATACGTCTTGGTTAAAATAAAGGTTTTAGAGCCCCCAAACCCTACCCCGGTGTACTGTATAGTCTTGGTTAAAATAAAGGTTTGAGCCCCAAACCTACCCCGATGTACTGTATACGTCTTGGTTAAAATAAGGTTTTGAGCCCCAAACCCTACCCCGATGTACTGTATACGTCTTGGTTAAAATAAAGGTTTTAGAGCCCCAAACCCTACCCGTGTACTGTATACGTCTTGGTTAAAATAAAGGTTTTAGAGCCCCAAACCTACCCCGATGTACTGTATACGTCTTGGTTAAAATAAAGGTTTTAGAGCCCCAAACCCTACCCCGATGTACTGTATACGTCTTGGTTAAATAAAGGTTTTAGAGCCCCCAAACCTACCCCGATGTACTGTATACGTCTTGGTTAAAATAAGGTTTTAGAGCCCCAAACCCTACCCGGTGTACTGTATACGTCTTGGTTAAAATAAAGGTTTTAGAGGCCCCAACCCTACCCGTGTACTGTATACGTCTGGTTAAAATAAGGTTTAGAGCCCCCAAACCCTACCCGATGTACTGTATACGTCTTGGTTAAAATAAGGTTTTAGAGCCCCAACCCTACCCCGTGTACTGTATACGTCTTGGTTAAAATAAAGGTTCTAGAGCCCCAAACCCTACCCCGATGTACTGTATACGTCTTGGTTAAAATAAAGGTTTAGAGCCCCAAACCCTACCCGATGTACTGTATACGTCTTGGTTAAAATAAAGGTTTTAGAGCCCCAAACCCTACCCCGGTGTACTGTATACGTCTTGGTTAAAATAAAGGTTCTAGAGCCCCCAAACCCTACCCGATGTACTGTATACGTCTTGGTTAAAATAAAGGTTTTAGAGCCCCAAACCTACCCCGATGTACTGTATACGTCTTGGTTAAAATAAAGGTTTTAGAGCCCCCAAACCCTACCCGGTGTACTGTATACGTCTTGGTTAAAATAAAGGTTTAGAGCCCCCAAACCCTACCCCGATGTACTGTATACGTCTTGGTTAAATAAAGGTTTTAGAGCCCCCAAACCCTACCCGATGTACTGTATACGTCTTGGTTAAAATAAAGGTTTTAGAGGCCCCAAACCCTACCCGGTGTACTGTATACGTCTTGGTTAAAATAAAGGTTTTAGAGCCCCCAAACCCTACCCCGATGTACTGTATACGTCTTGGTTAAAATAAAGGTTTTAGAGCCCCAACCCTACCCCGATGTACTGTATACGTCTTGGTTAAAATAAAGGTTTTAGAGCCCCCAAACCCTACCCCGATGTACTGTATACGTCTTGGTTAAAATAAAGGTTTTAGAGCCCCCAAACCCTACCCGATGTACTGTATACGTCTGGTTAAAATAAAGGTTTTAGAGCCCCAAACCCTACCCGATGTACTGTATACGTCTTGGTTAAAATAAAGGTTTTAGAGGCCCAAACCCTACCCTGGTGTACTGTATACGTCTTGGTTAAAATAAAGGTTTTAGAGCCCCAAACCCTACCCCGATGTACTGTATACGTCTTGGTTAAAATAAAGGTTTTGGAGCCCCAAACCCTACCCGATGTACTGTATACGTCTTGGTTAAAATAAAGGTTTTAGAGGCCCCAAACCCTACCCCGGTGTACTGTATACGTCTTGGTTAAAATAAAGGTTTTAGAGCCCCCAAACCCTACCCCGATGTACTGTATACGTCTTGGTTAAAATAAAGGTTTTAGAGCCCCCAAACCCTACCCCGATGTACTGTATACGTCTTGGTTAAAATAAAGGTTTTAGAGCCCCCAAACCCTACCCCGATGTACTGTATACGTCTTGGTTAAAATAAAGGTTTTAGAGCCCCCAAACCCTACCCCGATGTACTGTATACGTCTTGGTTAAAATGTTTGTTTGTGAAGAACGATGTAACGTGAAGGCATCTTCGATTTTTCATTTGATATGTAAGGGCGCGTTTACACGGCGATAGAAATTCGCGATAGTTACTATCACGAGAGCTACTTTCTCAATACTATCGCCGTGTAAACTGTACGATAGGTACTTTCGTACCGTCGCGATATCAGCTCGAGCTAGATAGTTGATAGTAACTGTCATGACAGAACATGCAACTATCGTAGTGTAAACAGTGCAGCATCACTATCGTGATAGTGCGTGTCATAAATATGTACATCTCTTCACTTTGACAGTAACATTGCATAATTATTTTGATCTGTTAATGTCTGTCGCGGTTCTTACACTATGTGGCGGTATGACAGGACGCATATAATATCATATAGGTTTGACACGACAGTATTGACAGCATATTTACTGTGATATAATAAACCACTCGAACAATATACGTTTACATGTCATTAATATCCTGGCACGATATTTAACTACCCCAACAAATGCCAACCCCTCGACAAAGGATATAAATGTAGGGCCTATCAATGTATTTACACAAGTGTTGTTGGACATGTCCCTTTTGAGGTTAACTATAACAGCATGTCTCGATCGTATGTGTAAACAGGACATATCGTGGCAGTT
Organism: Dryococelus australis; assembly: GCA_029891345.1. NCBI lineage: Eukaryota > Metazoa > Arthropoda > Insecta > Phasmatodea > Phasmatidae > Dryococelus > Dryococelus australis. The sequence goes on from CM056997.1 coordinate 6,515,681, forward strand.
ACTGTCACACACTGTCGTGAGAGCTATAGGCTATTCACGGTAAAATGAGCACGTTTGAAAGCCCTGCTTGAGATCTACTTGTATGTACGTTGTGTATTCTTCCGCCTTATGTAAAATTAACGTTGTCATGGGTCTCAGCACTTTATTCATGTGTTGGTCAAGTGAAACTGTGACGTTATTAGAAAAAGGAAGATTTCACAAAACTGCTCATTTTTACACTTCGATGCATTAGAAAAAACACAAAGCGAAGGAAATAATCTAAGTAATTATAAATGGTTGCCTGACTCCTTTTATTCGACGTTACGATATGGAACTGCTTTCCCTCCATCGATATAAACTTTACTGGACGCATGTCACTCACTGCGCCCGTTAAAATATATGCAGGCAAGGGCGGTGAATTTTTTCTTAGGTTGAATTCAAAAGTGCAAATTGAACAATGAACGCGTCTTAATACGGTAGGCGGTAGGAAGTGAGCCTGGCCGGCAGGTACAAAGGAAGGACTGAGGTCGTAGATATTGCTTGCGAACTCACTGTGTGACCTGACGGGCAGTCTGCGACGGATCATGCACGGCAGCCCCCACGTTGGCACCTGGGCTGGCGCGTGTACTTCTCCAGGTGCTGGGCGATGTCGTACTGCAGCCTCAGGTGCCGGGAATCGCGCGCCATAGAGTCCTGCGCGCGCCACATCGAGCTGCCCGCCCACACAGCGCGCCGCGTCAAACTCAGTTCACTGAACTAAAAAAAATACTTCGTAATGGCTTGCATTCAATGAGCTTCTTCAAGTCTCCGCATGAAAACTCTTTAGCGAAACTAGTTAAATAAATACTAAAATAAATTTTTAGAAGCATCTGCGACTCGCGCACGACACTAAAATAATTGGTTAAACCACAACAAATTTCCTTCTTTTTCATAAATATGCGTCCTTTTTTTATGAGCACATAACTGTATTATTATGCTATTACTTACATTAATAGTGTCAGAAAAGCTGATATCGGCGGTTGGAATTTTTTATTTCAGAAAATAGGAAACCCAAGATATTCAATAAATTGAAAGGGAAAATCGCCGCGAGTATGAAGTTTGTATAGCGTAAAATTTTGAAGGTAATTCTAAGAAATAATAACTGAGTGAAATAATAACTGAGTGAAAGGACCCTATACCCCTGTTTCTCCTTAATCTCTTAATCTTCCAAACCGTAGCCAGAATTTACTTTGCAACACACGTCACAATTATCTCTTAGCTCTCTGTACCAGTTTTACTAGTGTCATTTTTCTCACGATGTATCAGTAATGCCTATGTTCAATTTTTCAGCGAACAAGCACAATGGACATACCAGAGATATCTTCATCTTTTTCCGTACCGGATCCTAAAGTTCACTTTAGATACAGGTCCTACACCCTTACCGTAACACGAAATTTTTCAGTAACAAAAGGAAACTCCGTCCTGCTAATAGTATGAGGCATCATTATATATATAAATGACGTTCTGAGCGAATTGCATTTAAAACTAACCGTCAATCAAAAATATTAAAAAGCGTACTATTATGAATTCGCATAATCGTATAAATACGCTTGAGAAGGGAGGAGAGGAGGAAGGTGAGAAAAGGAACGTTGTTTGGAGATATATTCGCGTATTCACGCCGACGCCAAGTATTATTAAAGATTCACGAAAATAGGACGGTTGATAATCGATGGAGTTGCTGGGAAAGCGCTCGGTAGGTGGAGACGGTCAAAGTTCGCGAACACAACGCTAGATGGCTGCAGTGTACATAGCTCGCATCCGCAAATCGAAGGTACTATCTTAATACCGATGCGTACTCATTTTTTCAGGAATATTTTTATGATTTTCTTTTAAATTTTCTATAGCTATGTAAATGAGTTAAGTGTGGCAAATAAGAAGGGAAATATTGTCCCACATTAGTAAGGGACAACATATACATTTGTCAAAAAATATTTTACACTTCAAATTTATGTCGTCAAATTTATGTTTTATTAAATAGGTAATTTTTTTTCCATTTCATTTGTAGACATAATTCACAGAAACGCTATTGCCTATTTGTCCAAGCTCCTGCTTTATAGCTGTCCACAGAGATAGATTGTGGCAGGAATTTGCAGATAAAACTTCGAAATTAATCTGGCGATAGTAACTATAAAGGCAGGTCAGAGTTAGACTAATGTATAATATAACTCGCTGTACTCTGCACCACATGCCCAAGAAGAAAATAACAAAGCTAATCTTGAAATTACGGCGCGTGTTTAAATTCGCAGTGCATGGAGCATGGAAAGATTGTTCGATTCCCCGGGATATTCCTACATTACTAGCATACTTGGAGTGAACGAGCAGTGCCTGATGAACCGTCAAATGCCGGCCCAGTGCTTGTTCCGGACTTATGCTGGGGTCACATAGCCCCGACAAGCACGACACGACAACCCCAACACGACACTAAAAACTAAACAGCCAATGAAGTACGAGACAGATCTGACCTAAGCCCAACAAATTCTGTTTTCCGACCAGCGATTTTGGTTTACAAATTATTCTATTTTTGTCGTGTCGTGCAGCACGACACAGAGTGTAAAACCTTGTAAAATGAAATAGTATGGCAAGCTTTCCCTACACTGGCAAATACGCAGCTTAAAAGAAAGAATATTGAAAATGACTGTATTTAATTCTTAAAATAATAATTTTACCTTTGTACGCAATACCGATAACACTTTATCACTATCATGTAGGTATTCCAAATTTCCCGTCTGCCCACCGCCTTTGAAACCAGCGTAATTAATCAGTGCCTTCTAAATGGTTCCGAGAAATTCCACTCTTCGTGTCACGTCAGTAAACTGTCGGGCTGTAAACTGTAGGGCAATCACATTGAAAATATGAATGTGGTGTGGTGTGGATGCGTTTTTGTGTCGTGCTGTGATTGTCGGGGTTATGTGACTCCCGCATTTAGGGAATCGATTAAAGTGGATCAGGCCCCGCCATATTGGATTTTCACAACTTTTGCCATAATTTACATTCATGAAAGTTAAACGAAATTTTCACGACATGACATAAATGTTTCTAAACCCACATCAAACTATTTCAACTCTACAACGTTTATTAATTTTTTACAGGTGACTGCCGGGAAGAAATTAGTAATGTTGCCTTACGGAGGTTATAGATACGATCCTGGCAACACACATCTAGCAATACATGATTCAGAATCACTGCCCTATGCCTTGTCGCTGCCCAAAATAAAATATAAACTCTCTAGTGCAAGTTACTACGGCGAAAATGTTGTAAATCCAAGATGTCGGGGCCCGATCTTCCTGTAGCTATCTTCACGCTTGAAGCCCAGAAGAAAGGCACCGATAAGGGCGACACTGCCACGTACATCAAGTGTGCCGTCGCCTCTACGCTTTTTCGTCGTGTTACATGTGCGTATGGGCCATTCAGCGGCGAAAAGTGTGGTAAGGTTCACTGCAGTTCCTCGTGTCCTAGTAGTATGTTCCGAAATACAACAGTCTGATAAGAAACCGGTTTTCAACGATGTCTGAAGGCTCCAAAATAATATTTATTGTATGCGTGATATCCTCAAACTGCCATTCGGTTCTCTATGGAGTACATTTTCTTTTCGTAGGTAAACATATCGAGGACACTTTAAAGAGTTTTGCAGTCCATTGCAGTTCAAGTGTCAACTAAGCGACCAAGCGCGGACCTCTGCTAACAGGCTGGGGGTGAGGAAGGGGGAGGGGGTTAAAAAGATTCTTAAACAACTTGTGAGTGAATAATTCATAACGTGTTGTCACAGTGCATAGTTGCATAGTTTCAGTCGTTCATAAACGACGCGACGTAAGGCCATCCTTCAGGCTTCTTTGCGATTATTCGCATATTACCGTGTTTAGTACACAAGTGCGTTCCTTGAGCGTGTATGTTTGTGCCGGCGGACCGGTTTTAACAGACAATGAGGGTGAGGCGAGGTGAATATGAAGCAGCACCGGAATGCAAGACGGAGGAAACGGGAGATCCCCGAGAAGATCCACCGACGAACGGCATCGTCCGGCACGATTCCCGCATCCCGCAAGTCTGGTGACCCGGCCGGGGATTGAACCCGGTTCGCCCTGGTGGGAGGCAAGCACGCTAACCACTCAGCCACTGTGGCCCCATGTCACTTGGAGATTTTCGTTCATTCTACGCACTGAACTTTCCAGCTTCAAAAAAAAAAACATGGAGAAGTTACTCGATATTAGAGTAAGTTTGGACAGATTGAAGACGCCCTACGTCTCTCATGTTCTCAGAAATTTGTATCTTTTAATTCCAATTAATGAAATTCGTACACTTCATGAAATCGTTTCAGTTGAGAGGTACAAATATTCGCCTATACACTGGTTTGCCTCGTAACCTCTCACATTAAATGCTACAATGATATCATTTGTCACTAAGTGAACATTATCACTATACTAAAGAACTGTCGCGGCAAACGAAATTGAACTGTTTGTATTCTAAATACCCTTCCTGTACACCAACTTGTTTCATTTCTTAAAATCTTCGTGAAGGTGTATCATTAATGGACATGATATATATCACATCACTATCGTGGAACTTTGAATGTTACACAAAATAAAATTGAGAAGTCCTCTTTATGTTTAAAAATGGGTTCGAAAGTTGCATACATTATTTGACAGTTTGATAGTTTACGTCCATTTTGTAACCGAGTTTCATATTCAGTGCATACAGACTGAATGAAATAAAAATACACACCTGTCAAAGCACTTGCTTTTAGTATTTAACCAAATGACTTACAGAAACTGCACTGCATAGCAGAATATATCAGAAATATAACTAAAATTCAAGTTTCTTTATTATTATAATACTTTGTAGTCTTGGCCAGCATATTTGGGCCCGTTAAATGATATCGCTGTACAGGTGTTTGTAAGGAATTGGAAAGCAAAACCACATGGGAAATATTTCCTATCGTGATGTCAGCTAAAACTGAATCCGTATCGTGCAGTAATCGCTGCCGCCACATTATTAACAATGTCTGGTATTAGATAGACCACAACTTGCTGTTTTATTTATAATGTAGACCAACAAACAATAACTTTAGGGTTATGTTTTTTCTATACCTGAAAATTGGATTTGTGTGAGATTTCACAAGACACCGATTAATTGTCGACAATCATGTAACCCTTAAATTTATTCTTGTTTGTAACCACAGCTGAGATCAAGAGGTGTCAAAGATATATTTTAACATGAAACAGTAAGCACGGAAAACAGAGAAATAACCATTTAGAAACTCGCCTGAATTTCAAAGATGTTACTGATGTAGATTGACTGGCCATTAAGTAATAGTGCTGTAAGACCTGTGATGAACATGCATGCACTGTATGTGGTGTGAAAACTGTAGATTGACTGGCCATTAAGTAATAGTGCTGTAAGACATGTGATGAACATGCATGCACTGCATGTGGTGTGAAAACTGTAGATTGACTGGCCATTAAGTAATAGCGCTGTAAGACATGTGATGAACATGCATGCACTGCATGTGGTGTGAAAACTGTAGATTGACTGGCCATTAAGTAATAGCGCTGTAAGACATGTGATGAACATGCATGCACTGCATGTGGTGTGAAAACTGTAGATGAGGAACGGTCACAAACTTTCCAGAATTTTATGATTAGTTCCACATAACAAATTAAGAATTGATGACATTAAGTCGGTGTAACTGACAAGTTTGTAACTATTCTAGACTACCTTCATAATATCTCCGATACTGAAAACTGAATTCATATGAAATAAAAACTTTTGATCTAGTATGATAGTAGAAACATGAAAGTAATTGCTGTGCTACTGTATATTATTTAAGAAAAAACTAAATATATGAAGACCCGTGGATTAAAGTGATTTTCAGGAGTGGTATTGGATCCAAAAGGCAAACCTAAAACAGGAATTCATTGCACATTTTACACGAAATACTTAAAATAAAATATAATTTGAAGATAATATGTGCCACTGTAAAATCCGTCACTGGCATTATATTGTAGTGAACTGGAGAACTGCGTTCTACAAGCTCGTAATTACCTAATGCAGCCCTGTCGTACGACATCCAAACAGCTTGGACTGAAGGGATGCTTCCCACATACAAGCCCTGGTACATGTTAGATAGAAAACTTATTCATACATTTCTAGAAGAAAAAATATGTGGTTGGTACGGTGAGCATTTCTTACCACAAATAACAGTTAAAGGGGGAAGGGGGGAATTATTCCCTTGCTATTAAATAAAGCGGAAAGTAATCTTCAATATTTATCTGTACTTTTGTTAGCCACTTTCACACGTACTGTACCTAACATCAGGAATGCTTCCAAATCGGTACGATTTTATTTGCATTCAAATAAACCTCGCTCATTTCTACACAATGCATTGCGACAAGCATGAAGGACATTTGACTGACATACATTACTGTTTAACTTTAAAACAGTGTCGTTTCTCTTTACTTCAGCCCCTGAACTGCATCTGTACCTTCCTGACTCTTTTTTTCCCCTTTCTCCTTTTTCCAGTTAACCAAATAATAATCCATAATCCTTATTCTCAATAGTTCTAACTTTGTCAGCAAGTAAGTATTCTAGGAACGAGAAAAGATCGAAAATGTTGAATGTTGTTTCTAGTTTTTGCGAATATTCGGCTTGCAACGAATTATGCGAAACCTTTTAAATTTGCTTACACATCAGACCCTACTGTCAGAAACATCGATGTTAAAATTAATTCACACTTGTAATAATTTTATTTAATTAATACGTGAGCAGAACAGGACAATGAAAAATCACCGCAGAAATCGGCAACTGGCTAGGAATGACTTGCAACAATTATTTTAAATAAATGTTACACTGCTATTAACAATATTGAAATATATCAAGCAATATGGTTTGCCTTCAGCGTTGAAGTGTGTATCTGGGCCAGTCGCTTACATTTTCAGTATGCTATGATGGAAAAAATAATATTGCCAACCTGTAAAGCTGAATAAACTCAACGGCCCTATGCATGTCCTAACTGTAAAGTTAAAATAAACAGCACTCTTGTGGACTGAACATATTTAAACAAAAATACAGATGCCGAAGTTTGGTGCAATTGTTAATAGTATGCAGTTTATAACACCTCATCTCATGTGGGGTCATATTTTCTTTGTTCAGCCCTCGTGTGCTATTCTGATTATGAAGATTATTTTGTTATTTTTAAAAATATTTTCTTAACTGTTTGTACTATAAAGAAAAAAACTTTTTGAAATAAAAATAGCAACCACTACCTACTTCTACACTGGCAAAAAATACTGACCTCAAGATTCCAGGCGAGAAAAAAGCCTTCCGATTTTGGCAGTAAGATTAAAATGCACACAGTATGAATAGATACATTTAAATAATGTTATTTTATTCGGCTACATTCAATAATAACGATATAGAAAAACGAAAGCTGGAGAAGAAGTATAATATGAATATTGTCCTTTATTTCTCGTATAATTTATAGTAAAATACACACACTATTAACAGCAACATTATATATAACATATTATAAATAATAGGAACAATAAAATTTGACAGCCAATGAACTTCTATAAACTTCTTAATTCTTAAAAAATACATTCTGAAGGGTAATAATTTGACAAACAAAAATGTTTATAATTTCGCTCTATAAAATGTTCCTAAAAAAACTTCTAAAAAATGATTAATTAAATTCACTTATGAAACAGGGAGCATAATTGTAACGGAGATACTCCGAAGCGAACAGTATTCTCGAGGCGATATTTGCATACATGTGAAAAACCTAATGTTTATAAAGTAAACCAATTTTCTTGTAAGGTACTTACTTTCATCATTTTCTCACTAAATATTAATCACTAGAATCATACTCATTAAAGTAATTTGTTATGGAAATTATCTTAAACACAAAATTATAATTATATCCTTTAGTAGCATAGGAAATAATTTATAGACGAAATTTATATACTGGATTCCCTAGTTTCCTTTATCTGACATTATTTAATAAAGCGACACTGTGGGATAAAAACACATTGTCTCTTTTCATAAAAAATGATATGTGCTTTTCTTCAGCGGAAGAGCGAAATTAAGTTAGAGCATGCAACTACAGAAATAATTTTTATTATATATTATTTTGAAACCTAACGAAAGAATGTGTTCAACGTTAATTAAATCATCAAAACCTGTTTATCAGATAGAAACGTGGTGAATAAAAGTTATTAAAATGCTGTTCATAACTCGGACTCAGCGATATTTAGCCACTATAACTTGTAGGATTGTCGCATCATGAGGTCGAAGTAGACATCCTGGTCTATAGAAGCGCTGATGCCAGAGTAATAGTTGAGGAACTCTTCTTTGGTCACCTGGAACAGAGGTCAAGTGCAGCCGTTAACCACACATACTAGCAATATTATGTAGATCGAACACAATAATCAACGTAGCAGGAGTACATGCGGTTTAAAACGTAGACTCAAGATTGGTTTGGCGCTCTTTAACACAAGGACACTTTTCCAACGATCGGTTTTATTTCAGGATATAAAAGTGATAACATATTATTACGTCAATTAACTGCGGTGCTTGAGATAATTGACTTGCAAACAGTCTCTGTAGTGTTCAAGCTATGCTAGACATAAAATAATTGTGGCTATGATTGTTCTTATTAGTGTTATATGCATAGAATTAATTTATATGTCGATGTGGAATTAATTTAATATTAATACTTGGATAACACCTGGAAATATTCTCCATAGTTTATTAATTGCAATTTAAGTATTTTTTGATATATATGTTCACGTCATCATACAGTTATAAGATACATCAATACTAGTTTAACCCTTCATTGGTGAGGTACAAATGTTTAAAGACTGTTCACGATAAAGCGAGCAATTTTGAAATCTACCTTTGAAAAAAGTCACTACCTCTGCTTGCATATATTTTAATGGGTGCACTGAGTGACATGCGTCCAGTAATGTTGGTCACGATGGAGGGGAAGTATATCCAATTCTTAAAATAAAATGTAATAGTTAACTATTTGTGATAAGTTGAATTGTTTCTTTCGCTTTCAGTTTTTTAATGCTTCTAAGTAAAAAAAAAAAAACGAGGAGATTCGTAAACAATATACTTTTCTAATAATTTTACAGTTTCACGTGACCGACACATGATTAAAGTGATGAGGCCTATGACAATATTAATTTTGAATAATGTGGAAGAAAAGACAACGTGCATACAATTAGATCCCAATCAAGGCTTTCAAAAGTGCTCTGTTTACCGTGAACAGCCTATAACCTAACCGGTGAAAGGTTGTCTCTGTGGTTCCTATAACAACATTATCACTGCTGGCACTGCACATCGAAACCAAATGGTATACAGTTGAAAAGTAGATAGAACAATGAAAAAGTTACTAGAAATATACAAAGGCGGCAGTAAGGCAAATTTTCTCTGTAGTCAGTAAAACCTCACGTATTCGTGTAGAGGTTAATATGTTATTTTGTTTTTATTTTCAGTCAGAGGTTGCTGTGAATCTTGTTTAATTGCTTTACATGGCAAAATGATGCCTGGAAAATTATCTTTCAATAATACTTCAAACTGGCAAGTTTAATCGTGTCCTTAAAATTATATCGTTCGAAATCGTTAACAGTAGCATAAAACTAGGGTCAATAACACAGGGCATTTGGACTTACGAGTTGAGGCGCAAGCTGGCTTTTGCTCATGCATTGTCATTCTGGATCAACGGCTACTGTTTTATTTTCGCTGATCCTAAATGTAATATATTCTGTCTTGACTATGGGATTTTGGTGATTTCAGCCTTAAATCTCTTACAATCTTAGTTTTCTGGTGACCTTGTTCTTGGCGATTCCACAAATTATATGGATTCCACACAAAAATTCTCAAGGAAAAAAAAAACACGAAAAACATTATTTAGCAGTTGTACGGGTCTGCCACGTATCCAGGGCTTTTTAACGTGTAACTTGCAAAACCACGAGTCACTAGCGAGAACATCTGCATCAGTTAACAGGTCTGCCACGTATCCAGGGCATTTAAACGTGTAACTTGCAAAACCACGAGTCACTAGCGAGAACATCTGCATCAGTTAACGGGTCTGCCACGTATCCAGGGCATTTAAACGTGTAACTTGCAAAACCACGAGTCTCTGGTGAGAACATCTGCATCAGTTAACGGGTCTGCCACGTATCCAGGGCATTTAAACGTGTAACTTGCAAAACCACGAGTCACTAGCGAGAACATCTGCATCAGTTAACGGGTCTGCCACGTATCCAGGGCATTTAAACGTGTAACTTGCAAAACCACGAGTCACAAGCGAGAACATCTGCATCAGTTAACGTGTCTGCCACTTATCCAGGGCATTTAAACGTGTAACTTGCAAAACCACGAGTCACTAGCGAGAACATCTGCATCAGTTAACGGGTCTGCCACGTATCCAGGGCATTTAAACGTGTAACTTGCAAAACCACGAGTCTCTAGCGAGAACATCTGCATCAGTTAACGGGTCTGCCACGTATCCAGGGCATTTAAACGTGTAACTTGCAAAACCACGAGTCACAAGCTAGAACATCTGCATCAGTTAACGGGTCTGCCACTTATCCAGGGCATTTAAACGTGTAACTTGCAAAACCACGAGTCACTAGCGAGAACATCTGCATCAGTTAACGCACAGCAAGTATTGCTATAACAAACCACCAGAAGCTTACCGGCTCACGACCCACACTGTAAGGAATTTTTCTGATATTTACCATACCAGTGCATACGTACGCTTAGTGAGAAAGTGGGAATGGTAGTGTTTCCCCCTATACATTCATTGTAGCGTTCCTACAGTTGCTCAGGAAACAGTCAAATGAGTAGGGAAGTCTCCATCTTTGTATAGTTGCGATGCTAAACATTCCTATACCTGCAGCTTCATTTGTGTAATTATTTCCATACAGCGTGTAAGTAAAAAAAAACCTTTCATTACAGTTTAGGAGGTTAACAAGCAAGTTTTTTACAGTGTACGTTTTTCCCTAGGGGTTTCCAGAAGGTAGCAGCGGCGACCATTGCATGTTCTGAACAAGTTAACAAACTGCAAACGTTAAAAGTAACAATGACCAACGTCTGCCTGCTCAGAGCAGGCTATGCTTAATATACACGCTTTTTAAAAACATTTCCCAGTAAAATTCGTAAACTGAAATGGCAGTTTTTAACCTATATACAGTAAGTAATATTTACCATGCATCAGACTACAAATATATAAATACCGCTTTCTCAGTACCTGTATATAATGACGTGGTAAACTTGCGGAAATATTGTTAAGAGTGCATGTATTCTGTGTTACAACTTATGGTAAAGGTTCGCAACAAATACAGAATAAATAGTGAACTAACGCATTTTCGAGCACCGGGACTTAATTACGCCAGGGGAATCTGTACAATGAAGCTCCTGTACAAACGCTCTGCTTGCTACTCTAGACGCACACGCATCTCCGTGGAGATTGCATAGACTGAAGCGAGCTGGAACGATTTAAGTATTCGGATTGCATAGACTGAAGCGAGCTGGAACGATTGAAGTATTCGGATTGCATAGACTGAAGCGAGCTGGAACGATTGAAGTATTCGGATTGCATAGACTGAAGCGAGCTGGAACGATTTAAGTATTCGGATTGCATAGACTGAAGCGAGCTGGAACGATTGAAGTATTCGGATTGCATAGACTGAAGCGAGCTGGAACGATTTAAGTATTCGGCACAAGTCCAACACTGGCTCAACAAGTGCCAACAGGACCGTCAAATGCACATGTTTCAACAAAGACGTAACGTTTATTTAGACGTTTCAACCTCCAATCTGCGCGTTTACGGACAATAAAGTTTGCGTAATTTGAATAGGCCAATGTAGAATCTGCTTTATCGTTGTCAAAAATTGTGCATTAGATTATTAAAGCACATATTTGATAAACAGTGAGACAGTTGTGCAGGAAGAAAAGCAATTCAATGTTGAGACATGGAGATCTGTTACATCGCAGCTAATATGCTCACTCTACCATATGTTCACTGTGCGGGCGATTGGGCCAAGTGGCATGTCCTGACGTCACAAGTTTAGATCAATACAAGCGTCGAATATAAAAACACTATCGAAGGAAGAAAGTTATTGGGGAATTTCCCCGTTTTTTGGAGCTAGTTTTTTTATACTTGCCACTAGGTAGCTTCTTCAGGTGTCTAACCCTCTGAGAAAGACAATAAACTATTGTTGGTGTAAATTTACATATTTATTGCACGATGGCGCCACTGGAAAACATAAGTGTTTACAGAGTTATCTTGTGTGGGGTCGAGAAACTCTTTCTAAAAAACGTGGGTAAATTCTCCAATGACTTCGCTCTTTCAATTCTATATTCTTGTTTTGTTTTCAATTATACAATTGCGAAGAACTTCAATAGACCCGGCTGACACAACCTTCGTCATAAATAGCCTACGAAGTTATCGATTGGCCTATTATAGAACATAAGGCAACAGTGCAATATAAAATTCAGGAAATAGTATGTCAGCGTCTTAAATTTGAAAGCTTTAACATTTTGTAACAGTACTGACAAGACATCGAACAGGACATCTTAAAATTACAGACAAACATGAAGCATTGAAACATCCTGTAAGTGATATGTTAGTAAGAAGCGATATATTTTCATGAATCTTGTTGTCAGATGCGATGTGTGATATTAATCGCCCGCAAAAGTAACGATAAAAAATAACGATTTATTGGTGAATCATGGGAAAGTTTTGAAAATGTATTGTGTATTTCGTCCTTAATATTTTTTAAACTCAAATGACCAGGTGTAAATAAAGTGTTGAGATAATAGTCAACGGTTTAGATCACAAAATTTTAAAATGGCAATTTGATGATTCGATTTTCTTCCCACCAAACTGTACCAGGTTCTAAATTTCGATTCCACTGACGCATTTTACGATTATGTAGTAATATGTAATTATCTATCATTACAACCATAACAATAGGTGAAATTTCCGCAATGTTCCATTGTTCTCCTCTTAAAGTTCCAAAATAAATGTTTTAAAAATTTTAATCATATAAAAAATATGTAAATTCTATATTGAATTGCTTATCATTATACACTGAGGTCACAAGCTGACAGTCTGATACATAATTGCAATGGTATGCATTTATGGTAACGGTTAAGGCTAATAATATATGGTTTAAATATTTTGCATCTATATCCTATAATTTCGTTCAACATTATTGGTTTTCGCCATTTACTACTGCGCACGCAGTGTCTGACTACACGCCAATCAAGGACGACGAGTCAGTGTCTGCTTGCACGCCAATCAAGGACGACGAGTCAGTGTCTGACTGCACGCCAATCAAGGACAACGAGTCAGTGTCTGCCTGCACGCCAATCAAGGACGACGAGTCAGTGTCTGCTTGCACGACAATCAAGGACGACGAGCTGGTGTCTGACTGCACGCCAATCAAGGACGACGAGTCAGTGTCTGCCCGCACGCCAATCAAGGACGACGAGTCAGTGTCTGCCTGCACGCCAATCAAGGACGACGAGTCAGTGACCGCCTGCACGCCAATCAAGGACGACGAGTCAGTGTCCACCTGCACGCCAATCAAGGACGACGAGTCAGTGTCTGCCTGCACGCCAATCAAGGACGACAAGTCAGTGTCTGACTGCATGCCAATCAAGGACGACGAGCCGGTGTCTGCCTGCACGCCAATCAAGGACGACGAGTCAGTGTCTGACTGCACGGCAATCAAGGACGACGAGTCAGTGTCTGCCTGCACGCCAATCAAGGACGACGAGTCAGTGTCTGCCTGCACGCCAATCAAGGACGACGAGTCAGTGTCTGCTTGCACGGCAATCAAGGACGACGAGCCGGTGTCTGCCTGCACGCCAATCAAGGACGACGAGTCAGTGACCGCCAGCACGCCAATCAAGGACGACGAGTCAGTGTCTGCCTGCACGCCAATCAAGGACGACGAGTCAGTGTCTGCCTGCACGCCAATCAAGGACGACGAGTCAGTGTCTGCCTGCACGCCAATCAAGGACGACGAGTCAGTGTCTGCCTGCACGCCAATCAAGGACGACGAGTCAGTGTCCGCCTGCACGCCAATCAAGGACGACGAGTCAGTGTCCACCTGCACGCCAATCAAGGACGACGAGTCAGTGTCTGCCTGCACGCCAATCAAGGACGACGAGTCAGTGTCTGCTTGCACGGCAATCAAGGACGACGAGTCAGTGTCTGCCTGCACACCAATCAAGGACGACGAGCCGGTGTATGCCTGCACGCCAATCAAGGACGACGAGTCAGTGTCTGCCTGCACGCCAATCAAGGACGACGAGTCAGTGTCTGCCTGCACGCCAATCAAGGACGACGAGTCAGTGTCTGCTTGCACGGCAATCAAGGACGACGAGCCGGTGTCTGCCTGCACGCCAATCAAGGACGACGAGTCAGTGTCTGCCTGCACGCCAATCAAGGACGACGAGTCAGTGTCCACCTGCACGCCAATCAAGGACGACGAGTCAGTGTCTGCCTGCACGCCAATCAAGGACGACGAGTCAGTGTCTGCTTGCACGCCAATCAAGGACGACGAGCCGGTGTCTGCCTGCACGCCAATCAAGAACGACGAGTAGTGTCTGCCTGCACGCCAATCAAGGACGACGAGCCGGTGTCTGCCTGCACGCCAATCAAGGACGACGAGTCAGTGTCTGCCTGCACGCCAATCAAGGACGACGAGTCAGTGTCTGCCTGCACGCCAATCAAGGACGACGAGTCAGTGACCGCCAGCACGCCAATCAAGGACGACGAGTCAGTGTCCACCTGCACGCCAATCAAGGACGACGAGTCAGTGTCCGCCTGCACGCCAATCAAGGACGACGTGTCAGTGTCTGCCTGCACGCCAATCAAGGACGACGAGGACGGGTCATGCCTGCACGCCAATCAAGGACGACGAGTCAGTGTCCACCTGCACGCCAATCAAGGACGACGAGTCAGTGTCCACCTGCACGCCAATCAAGGACGACGAGTCAGTGTCTGACTGCACGCCAATCAAGGACGGACGGGCAGCGACGAGTCAGTGTCTGCTTGCACGCCAATCAAGGACGACGAGTCAGTGTCTGCCTGCACGCCAATCAAGGACGACGAGTCAGTGTCTGCTTGCACGCAATCAAGGACGACGAGCCGGTGTCTGCCTGCACGCCAATCAAGGACGACGAGTCAGTGTCTGACTGCATGCGCAATCAAGGACGACGAGCCGGTGTCTGCCTGCACGCCAATCAAGGACGACGAGTCAGTGTCTGACTGCACGGCAATCAAGGACGACGAGTCAGTGTCTGCCTGCACGCCAATCAAGGACGACGAGTCAGTGTCTGCCTGCACGCCAATCAAGGACGACGAGTCAGTGTCTGCCTGCACGCCAATCAAGGACGACGAGTCAGTGTCTGCCTGCACGCCAATCAAGGACGACGAGTCAGTGTACCGCCTGCACGCCAATCAAGGACGACGAGTCAGTGTCCCCTGCACGCCAATCAAGGACGACGAGTCAGTGTCCGCCTGCACGCCAATCAAGGACGACGTGTCAGTGTCTGCCTGCACGCCAATCAAGGACGACGAGTCAGTGTCCACTGCACGCCAATCAAGGACGACGAGTCAGTGTCTGACTGGCACGCCAATCAAGGACGACGAGTCAGTGTCTGCCTGCACGCCAATCAAGGACAACGAGTCAGTGTCCGCCTGCACGCCAATCAAGGACGACGAGTCAGTGTCTGCCTGCACGCCAATCAAGGACGACGAGTCAGTGTCTGACTGCACGCCAATCAAGGACGACGAGTCAGTGACGCCTGCACGCCAATCAAGGACGACGAGCCGGTGTCTGCCTGCAAGCCAATCAAGGACGACGAAGCGGTGTCTGATGCACGCCAATCAAGGACGAGTCAGTGTCTGCCTGCACGCCAATCAAGGACGACGAGTCAATGTCCGACTGCACGCAATCACGACGCGAGAGTCAAGAATGGCAAAGCTTAGGAGTGGATGTTTATGACAATAATACCAATAAGAGGTGAAACGCTGCAAGTGTCTTCTGCAAGCCATACGGAAATACTATCCTGCTGTGTGATTACTTGGCGGGGAAAGTCATCTACTCTTATGTGATGGTTTGTTTGCGAGGTGGTTGGTTACCTTGCCACTCGCGCTCATCTCGTCCTTCTCGAAGTTGTGAGAAATTTAAATGAGTATCTGCTCCCCGTCTCCTCGCCGTTTGAGGTACCTGGGTTGGCCCTTCACCGATGTACACGTTCCGCAGGTCGTCGATCGTGATGACGCCGTCCCCAGTCTTGTCCAGCTTCTGGAACGCCACCTCGATGGCCTTCAGCCGCGACTCCGACATCGGCGGCTGAAACACACCCCGGCCACTCAGCACACCTCGGAGCACAAGGCCAAAGCGCTGCAATGCTGTGCCAGGCACGGCCCTTGTTCAGTTGGTTTGAGGGGTGCTTAAGGGCATCGGATACCAAAAAATAGATTATTTTATAATTGTACCAAACATTGTTTAACTTGTACGTATTGTAAGTGATAATATTTCCCTCAATGTGAAAATTCTCACTTTTTTATTTTATAATTTGATGTAAAATAAAAAATGTTGTTGTTTTGCTGCAGTTATATAACCAAATACCAATTAAGTTGTACAAATGAAAACAAAATACATACATGTAGTAATTACCAAACAGTTGACGCATTAAAAAAAAGTGGTACAAATACGCAAAAATGTATTTATATTTAACATTTTATTACATAAATGAATATTTCTTTAATATTTAATGTTTCATTTTTATTATTTTATAGCATATTTAATTTTTAGTATATATATTATATCTCATTATATTATGTATTTTATTATTATATATATTATTATGTATAAAATCGTTCTATTATGTATATGCATGGCATGTCATTTGGAAATTGAAAATTAACTACTGCATTAGTTTACTTTATATTTTTTTTTGTTTGTACTACTTAATCAGTACTTGTTTTGACTGCAGTGAAACAGAAAAATTTAGATTTTAAATGAGCACATAAAAAAAAAAAAAAAAAAATGAGCCGATTTTTTGTATTCGAGGAAAATTGCATCACATTCACTGCGTACAAATTGAACAATGTTTCATACAAATATAAGATGACACATTTTTCGGGGTCAAAAGTGTTAAGAGCGACTGAGAATCCCGCAACTATGGCAATACAGCTGCGTCCGGATACATTACCAAGAAGAAGTCCTGCCCCCAGAGATATCGACTTTGTTCCCATGAAATCACGGAAGAAGAAATTTAAAATATGTAAGTTAGAAATTGTTGCTTCCTCATGTTTATATCTTATAGCTGAGGTTATAATATTCTGTATATACGTGTTTAGGAAACATGTTTACAAACTCAGGCACGTGATTCATGACCAGAGAAGAGGAAGATTGATATAAAACACCCATGGTCCATCACAAATACACAGGGCTGTAGAAGACCTTAAAGGCGGAGGGCGACAAGCATATTACGTAGGATATTATGTAAAGCACTTGCTTTATAGGAACACACAGTGATATACGGATTAATTAAACTAAGATCTTGGATAAGATTAAGATATGGTACGTCATTCATATCCCCCTCATGTAAATACGAGGGGTTGGCACCTTTTATTGTATGCAACATGCACACCGAGAGGTTAAAGTGACTATGGATACCATCAGATGGCGCAAGACGTCGTAATGAACTGAAAAGGCCCCGTAGTGGCCACTCTCTAAGACCCACCGTTTCTCTGTAAAACGAAAATGAATATTACAGTAGTAGCAAGGCCATGACCTGGTGAGTAGTCAACACGTACTGTTCCAGGCTGCAACACATGGTGGTGGTATGATGCACGATGTTACACGTCATAGCTGGTTCCCCTTTACCCCCTCCAGAGCAGTGTAGTTTCCCGGACTGTCTGCCATAGCGGCCTGTTGTTCGCAGTCTGTCGCTGCTACGATCCACTAGTACTTAGTGTAGACGTGAACATGGACGAGTGCACAAATGCCGAAATGACGGACATGGTCTTGGTGTGTGGTGAAGTGAACGGCAACGGCAGGGCAGCTGCGCGTGTGTACAGCCGAAGATACCCTGCTCGACGTCAGCCGAACCACCAGACATTCGCACACCTTACACAGCGACTACGTTCAGAGTCGACGTGGACCTGGTCGACCGAGAACCGTCCGCACTCCGCCTCTTCCGGCCACGCGATCTCGGGGAGAATGGATGCATCGCATGGCACAGTATGGCGTGTCCTCCACGAACAGCTGCTGCGACCATACCATGTGCGTAGATTACAAGTAATGGGGCCAGCAGATTATGCCCCTCGGCTAGAATTTTGCTGGTGGTTCATGCAGTAGTGTGAAATTGATTCTGATTTCCCGGCGATTGTAATGTTCACACAGGAAGGATTCTGCAACAGTAGAAATGTCCACATGTGGGACGACTCCAACCCACATGCAACTGCAAAGAAAGACAGCAATATTTAGACCGGCATAGTGGGCGAGAAGGTTATTGGCCCATACTTCCTGCAGAATCGTGTGTCGGGATTTCAACATTATTATTTCCTGCAGTTCAGATTGCCACATTTACTGGAGGATGTTCCGCTCGACATAGAAAAACGGATGTGGCTGCAAGACGATGGGCCACCCTCAACATTTCACCAGGATTGTACGTGACCATCTCAACACAGCGTATCCCGCTCGCTGGATAGGACTCGTGATTGGCCACCACGCTCCCCGAACCTTACGCCATTCGACTTCTGGCTGTGGGTATTTCTTAAGGCGTGTGTGTACGAGACGGTCATGGCATCTGAAGAGGGCCTGTTAGCTAGGGCCATGGCTGCCAGCGATCAAGTGCGAGACACACCAGCGGTTTTCAGTGCGTCCGCCAGTCACTTATACGCCGTATTAACTACTGCAATGACATTGGAGGAGCACATTTGTAACATTTGTTTTGAAGGTATTTGTGATACTGCCACCTGCATAATCTCGAACGATTGGTGTTGGGACACATCAGTTTTATTCAAGGTGGTAGCGGCCATGTTGGCGATGTCAGGGGCAGCATGCTTGTGTCAGCCATTTTAGTACCTTGCTTACTTCGGTCGGGAATGGTCGTGTCCGGTCGTCAAAGTCGGGGAACTAGAGTGTTCGGGATATTGCAAATGTTACATCGACCAAGTGTGGACTACCTTCCACATTTGCGCTAGTTGATTCATGCATTGGATTCCAAACGACGAGTTTGTGAGGAGACATGTACATGCATCGGGTGAGTAACGACCTGTGAACTATAGTGACTAATCTCTTTTCTATGCAAGTGAGTCAAAACAATTGCAGTATCTGTTCTGTTGTGCTATCAAGTACAAACTTCAGTTCCGATAACGCATTGCTACTTCAAGGAATGTACATGTGTTTACACACATTATTACAGTCAAGCTACTGATCCCTTTACGTCATTATCACTACTCACCAGGCCATGGTATTGATACCACTAAACACATAGTTTGCGATTTAAGCGGGAACTGTGGGACTTTGTTTGCAATTACGACACTGGTTCGCGGAAACTAAATTATCGCTATGAACGTTAATCGTGGTCTACAAGTTTATATACGTCAATATTAAAAACAGAAAAATGGCAATCCTACTCAATAGTTTTTCGAAAACTTTGTAATCAAATATTTTACCAGATTGGTGTATTTCATAAACGGCATTACTGAAGTCGGTATAACTTTTACGTTGTCGGGGCGTAAGACATTGTGCCAAATAAATGGACCAGTGTGGGAAAAGCATTTTTCTCTCTTATTTTCTCGATGTTGGCTTCGAAAAACATGTGACTTTCAAGTGACATTATTTGGAGCTAAGTTATGTCCCACGCAGACTTAACAACGACGCGTTCAGTGTCAGTGGTAAAGAAGGGTGATAGAGATGGGAGCTTAACAACTAAAGTCTTTGGGACGGATGGGAATGAAGCGAGAAGAGTAGCTGAAGCAGCGATAAGTGAGTGAAGAGTTTAGGCGGTTCTTAATAACGAGGTGTCGAGAGCCGATGAAGGTGAACCGAGGCTAGGGAGGAGTAGCGCCGGAACGAAAAGTCGAGGGAACCGGAGAACCCCGAGAAAACCCGCCGATCAGTGACCCCGCCCGTAATCGAACCCGGGTCGCCTTGGTGGCAGGCCACGGGTGAACATTCCTTACCAGCAGGCACAGATCTAGCGACAAGTACAACGTGAGGTAGGCCACGGGAGAACCTCCCTTACCAGCAAGTACGGATCTAGCGACAAATACAACGAGCGGTAAGCCACGGGTGAACCTCCCTTACCTGCAGGCACGGATCTAGCGACAAATACAGCATGGGGTAGGACTGGGGTGAACCTCCCTTACCAGCAGGCATGAATCTAGCGACAAGTACAACATGAGGTAGGCCACGGGAGAACCTCCCTTACCAGCAGGTACGGATCTAGTGACAAGTACAACGTGGGGTAGGCTACGGGTGAACCTTCCTTACCAGCAGGCACTGATCTAGCGACAAGTACAACGTGGGGTAGGCTACGGGTGAACCTTCCTTACCAGCAGGCACTGATCTAGTGACAAGTACAACGTGGGGTAGGCTACGGGTGAACCTTCCTTACCAGCAGGCACGGATCTAGCGACAAGTACAACGTGGGGTAGGCTACGGGTGAACCTTCCTTACCAGCAGGCACGGATCTAGCGACAAGTACAACGTGGGGTAGGCTACGGGTGAACCTTCCTTACCAGCAGGCACTGATCTAGTGACAAGTACAACGTGGGGTAGGCTACGGGTGAACCTTCCTTACCAGCAGGCACGGATCTAGCGACATGTAGAATGTGGGGTAGGCTACGGGTGAACCTTCCTTACCAGCAGGCACTGATCTAGTGACAAGTACAACGTGGGGTAGGCTACGGGTGAACCTTCCTTACCAGCAGGCACGGATCTAGCGACATGTAGAATGTGGGGTAGGCTACGGGTGAACCTTCCTTACCAGCAGGCACTGATCTAGTGACAAGTACAACGTGTGGTAGGCTACGGGTGAACCTTCCTTACCAGCAGGCACGGATCTAGCGACAAATACAACGTGGGGTAGGCTACGGGTGAACCTTCCTTACCAGCAGGCACGGATCTAGTGACAAGTACAACGTGGGGTAGGCTACGGGTGAACCTTCCTTACCAGCAGGCACGGATCTAGCGACATGTAGAATGTGGGGTAGGCTACGGGTGAACCTTCCTTACCAGCAGGCACGGATCTAGCGACAAGTACAACGTGGGGTAGGCTACGGGTGAACCTTCCTTACCAGCAGGCACTGATCTAGTGACAAGTACAACGTGGGGTAGGCTACGGGTGAACCTTCCTTACCAGCAGGCACGGATCTAGTGACAAGTACAACGTGGGGTAGGCCTGAGGTGAACCTCCCTTACCAGCAGGCACGGATCTAGCGACAAATACAGCATGGGGTAGGCCTGGGGTGAACCTTCCTTACCAGCAGGCATGAATCTAGCGACAAGTACAACATGAGGTAGGCCACGGGAGAACCTCCCTTACCAGCAGGTACGGATCTAGCGACAAATACAACGAGCGGTAAGCCACGGGTGAACCTCCCTTACCTGCAGGCACGGATCTAGCGACAAATACAGCATGGGGTAGGCCTGGGGTGAACCTCCCTTACCAGCAGGCATGAATCTAGCGACAAGTACAACATGAGGTAGGCCACGGGAGAACCTCCCTTACCAGCAGGTACGGATCTAGCGACAAATACAACGAGCGGTAAGCCACGGGTGAACCTCCCTTACCTGCAGGCACGGATCTAGCGACAAATACAGCATGGGGTAGGCCTGGGGTGAACCTCCCTTACCAGCAGGCATGAATCTAGCGACAAGTAGAATATGGGGCAGGCCACGGGTGAACCTCACTTACCAGCAGGCATGGATCTAGCGACATGAAAAACTCCGAACCTATAGGCAGTAATATGCAACAATTTGCCATCTAGCGTATCCACTGAAGATTAGTTGTGTTTTTTTTTTTTTAGCGCGCTCAATGTGAATCGATCAAGCATTCTTCATCTGGCTTAGAATATCTGACTTGATTGCGTACAACTTCCTCTTCACTTGTGATCAAGGCGTAGTTTTGTCGATTTCCTTTTTATTTTTCACCATGTAATTTAGCTGTGCAAATACCTACTTTTGTCCCGGTATTCTACGCCAGTGTAGTTTTCAATATCCGTTATGAAGGTCGCAATATCACCGATCACAGTTTATGAACTTTGCAGTCACATTTGCAGTATCACAGTTATCTGCGTACCAGTTCCCTGTAGCACCGTACCGAGCTGTAGTATGGGAAGAGAGCAGTTTCGCAGTTTAACCTGATAGCTGTGACAAGGTACTCGTGACTCTTGTCACGTTCACCGAACAATGGCAATGTCACTTCCTGTTTTGTTCTTTGTGCTGGCCACCCACACTTTATTTTCATTTAGATTGAACTCACATTTTGTGAACTTCCTACAATTTGTGAACTTTCTACTTCCAAAAACAGAACTCTAAAATTTAGAAATGAAAAGTTGTTTCATCATTAAACCAAAGTTATACCTGGCTTATAAACGATTAATGTCTTGGCTTATAAATACGCATATGGCGCCTCACAAAGTTTCATTATGTCATTCATATAATTTTTATGCTAGAAAATGATATAAAGTTTACTATTATGATTTCAAATATACCAAAGTTTTATTTCTTTAATACTCGTGTAATTAATTACTTTACTCTCTCCTGGATCTTATATAACTTATAATCACATTGTTATCATTATTCATTAATCATGTTGGCCTTTGCTATCCAGCACACACATATGTTTCAATACTTTATTTCTTTTTGGCAGCAGTAATTATGGCAGCAGTTAACTAAACAAAAAATGCCACAGCTCACACAACCATTAGGTAATATTTGCAATTTGTTTTT
The DNA here is from genome assembly GCA_029891345.1 of Dryococelus australis. NCBI lineage: Eukaryota > Metazoa > Arthropoda > Insecta > Phasmatodea > Phasmatidae > Dryococelus > Dryococelus australis. The sequence goes on from CM056997.1 coordinate 6,538,693, forward strand.
TATTCATATTCATAGTTCATTGCACAGTTTAAGAAGAAATAATGTCACCCAAATATAAATGTGGTTGGCATTTAGAACAATGGTACCCTACATTTGTCCTGCAGCAGCACGAATTCATAATCTTCACAGAACATCGATTAACTGACCGAAGACTGATTTTGAAATCGGCTATAGTTCTCCTTTGCTGACCTGAGGTTCAGATGTTTGTAGATGTTTAACTCACCTGGGAGGAGCTGAGTTCGGGTCCAGTCTTGCGTTTTGAGCAGGGTCTCTGTGAGGCTGCTCGTTGATCTGAGGTGAAAGGTTGCTCTACTACGGTGGCTGAGTCTACCAAACTCTGACGTAGGGTGAATTGTCACGCCTTTTTTTTTTAGCAGCTACCATGTTGTAAGGTGAGCAAGGTAGTTTGGTAATTTCGTGCATGTAAGAAACAGTAGATCACCGGCTGGCAAGGCTGTAATGAGTCGGGATTCCCACCACCTATCCAATGCAATTTTACCGTCGCACACATCTTCATACTCCTTGAGCTTGCTACCGGACCAGTACATTTGGTCAACGCGACTTAGTCCAGGTTTTACCGGTTTTATAGGGGGGCTGAAAACTATCCATTTGGAATGATTACCATTCCTACAATGGATAGTTTTCATTATTCAGTAACGCAGTGCTTTGCTAATAAAATCAGAACGGTTACCATTCCGGACTTTTCTGAGCAAGTATGGATGCAAAAGTTCCGGACTTTTCTGAGCAAGTATGGATGCATAAGTTCCGGAATGGTAACCATTCCGAATGTATACTTTTCAGCCCCCTCCCCCAAAAGAGTAGGAATGGCTGCTTTTAAGTCCCCCCCCCCCCCCCCCCAAAAAAAAAAAAAAAAACAAACAACATTTCACTTAAAATATCTCGAATTGTATTTTCAGATGAAGGCACTCAAACGATCTGTAACACTACAGCCAAAAACTAAGTACTAGTAGCGGACAAAACTTATTTTAATGCCACAATAAATGCTACGATAAGACATATTATTTTAGGTAACCAAATGCTTTTCACTTTAAACGAATATATTGAGTTGCCTCTAACATGATAATTATAATGTTTACAGTAACAAAACAGATTAGTTGGACGTATTTGTAAAATAATTGTGTGTAATTTATGTATTTGAAATGCACTCGGAAGTGGTGTGCGATAAGATGTGAAAATTTGTTAACGTCCAAGTTAAAGGATTTTTTGTAAGGAACAAAATAACTTTGCTCTACTAGTTCGTATAAATCTAGCAACAGCGTGATAATTGGAAACATGGTCATTACGGGGTTTTAACTGGACAGTACAACGTTTATGAAATGTATTTGCATGTTTAGTTAAGCGTATGTGATGGCAGCAGCGTATGGCAAGTTCTCATTACCTGAGCTGTGCTGTTTGTAGTAAACAACCCGCGCAAACATGCATGCCAGCATGTGTTGCTTCATCGACCCTCTCTACCACATGTGTTGACTTACTCAGTTGCCAGGGTGATGGGCCATATCGCAGCGTTACTGGTTTTCCCCAGCTGCGCACTCGAGACAGCCTCATGGGCAAACGTCCGAATGCTTCAGTTAAGGCGAATGGTGCATGAAAGCAGTATATTTACGCGATTTTCGATATAAGTCTTTTTCCAAATGGTTTGTCGAAATTTGTAGCTTGCGAAGACGAAAATAATAATTTTCAACGCCTTTTTAAGTTGTTAGATATTCACTGCCCTCATTATTCTCGGAGCATTGATGGAAGAAAATAAAGAATTTTTGTTTACTTATCTCTTCAATCAGTGCTACGAGAATAACGAACACAGTGAATTTGTAAGAATGTAAGAAGGTGGTGAAAATTGATATTTATGCCTTGTCGAGCCAATATTTTTGAAAAATTCTCTGTAAAACAATTTATAACAAATATTATATAAATGTAGGGTTTGCGTGCACAGTTCCCCTTAAGATGGCTGACGTCCATGGCCTGGGTGATGCGTATAGAAGAATGCCGCTATCACGCCGCCATAATGCTGTTGTGTTATATCCACATTCAACATCGTGAAGTATAATGAACCTAGACTCAAAACACAACTGCAATTTAACAGTTCACATATACTTCACCAACATTGTAAAACAAGCGTAATAACTTACGCGACATGCCGAAACTAAAATTACATGCAGGTTGAAGAAGTAGTTTGTAAGCGGAAGCTGTCTACATATACTCACCTAACTCCGTAATTGTGCCTAATCGGAATTTTTTTAGTTGGAAAGTTGTGTTTGTATACAGAATAACTTCCCCAAAGAAATCACTTCATATTGTTTACCTAAAAGCCAAAAGTGAAGCATAGTTCGTTTTTTTAAATGATAGATAGCCAGCATGTTTCCCTAACAAATAAAGGTCACATTGCGTTATTAGCCAAAATCCCATCGTTAAAAAGAAATTTACTCTTTGAGTTCAAAACTACGCACTGTAATAGATTGCAGGTGAGCAAGACGCACAACATTCTATACAACACGCGTTTCACGCAGTTTTTCAACTGGCAGGATAAACTGTGTGTGGACTGTAAAATACATTACACGCGACAGATGGTTAAACGCCTACAGTATGTAAATAATGTAAATTCCTTTAATAAATTACTGACTTCCTTACCTCAGTTTAGCGATTATACTGGTCTAGAAAGTATCGGTAACATGGAAAAATGTTTAATATAGTTATTAAAGTTGTTGTACATTTTAATTATTGACCATTACGAAAGCCCTAAGAAGTCGCACAGTTAGTTACCGTATTATAAATTACCACCCTCTATAATGATTTAGTATATTTCCCGTCACAGTTGGCAATACCGAGCTGCGTTTACTCCCAGTAGAGAGAGAATCTTTGGTCAGTACTGCAGTTTGTTTTGACGTGACAACGTCGCGTCTTATGTGAACGTGAGCGTCACGAAATATTGCTCTTGGGTCAGTGGCAATTCCTCGTTGAGAATGAGCACTACGTTAAGAGTAGATGTTCGATAATATAGGTCGATCCTTTGGCTTCATACTTCACACAGAAACTTGTTCCGACGTCATCAGGCTGTGGTGGGAGCCGCGCTGCGAATCTCTGATTTCGAGTGGTTTAGTAAGCTTAAGACCGCTGTAGCGACCTAACAGCTCGTCCGATCGGAGAGATTCTGTTATCAGTTTGTGCGTAAAGAAAAGAGTAACTAAAACATAACACACAGGCAGGTAGGCAGGCTTTAGATGATAGTTCCTTGATCACATTACCGTGCAGTTGTATCTTCGACAGTTTCTTCCAGACGCGTTTTCTTCTCTCACCTATAAATCGTGGTCACGCTTAAAGTAGACAACTGACTCCTGTTGTCTCAATACTCGCATGTGATTGGTTAGCTGCAATCATGTGGTAACTTGGTGATTGGCTGGTCGGTGTCTGCACAATGTATTAATGGTGCAGTACGATTGGTTCAAAGTAAATATGATGCCATGAGGCTTGCACACTTGTGTATTGTAAGCAGTAGGGAGGTAAGCCCAGATGTGTAGTTTGACAGCAGCTGAGTGGAAGGTGGATCGATCGTCTCGACTAGCTTTTGCCTCTTCACATTGATTTTTTCTCGAGTTTTTGTTTTTAGGCCATTCAAGCTCATAGGGTTAAGGTCAAAGTAGTCTGTATCTAATATGGCGGTGGTAGTCTGTAATGTATTATGCGTGTTGACTTCTATGTATTTTTCTCGAGTTTTTTATTTTCAAGGTCATTCAAGATCATGGGGTCAAGGATGATGAAGTCTGCATTTAACACTGTGGAAGTAACCTGTAATGAATTGTACTTGCTGACTTTTAAACGTTTTTCTCGAGTTGTGTTTTTCAAGGTCATTTAAGGTCATGGGATCAAGGTCTAGGTTGTCTGTATCTAACATAGCAATTGTAGCCTGTTATGTATTATGCTGGTTGACTTTTATGTATTTTCTGTAGTTTTTGGATTTCAAGGTCTATCAAGGTCATGGGGTCAGGGTCGTATGCAGCTAATATGGTGGTAGTAGTCTGTAAATTATTATCTTGTTAACTTTTAAATATGTCTTCTGGATTTCTTATCTCAAGGTCAATCAAGGTCATGGGGTCAATGTCATGGTCATTACTTCCAATAATGCGTATGGATGATGTCCTACCAAGATGATGGTTGCCTAGCAAGATGATGATCACCTACCAAGATAGTCATCACCTACCAACATGGCGGTCACCTACCTAGATCCATTATCGTATAAACAAATGACGAATGAAATAATAAAGATGGTAGCATACTGGCTACAAATATGGCGGCGTGCTGGCTAGTAACATGGCGGAATACAATATGATGGACGCGTGACCGGAATGACAGAGCGGGAGAAAATTGAAGTCCTAGATAACAGTCGGACGAATGTGAGTAACTTGGAAACGGGATTGTGGTCGAATCCCCGAGGCGGAGCCTGGCCCTGTAAAAAGGAGTGATTTCGAGGGTTTTTTGGGCTACAACATGCAAAAAAATCCTCACTCCTGCTCTCCTGCCTCCAAGTCCACCTGATTCGCTGATCCCTGTTAAGGAAAATAAATGAAAATTGCCTTTTTGGGAGGAGCTATTTTTTGCAACATGCTAAAAACGGGAAAATTTTAGGGAAAAATGGAAATTTTAAGGCATTTCTGGGCTAAAACGTACTATTTTGTGTGAAAATGAACGATTTTTGGAAGAAAAAATCCATCAAGGCGGCCAGATCCCGGATCCCTATCATGTATCCTGTCCCTGAACAAACTATGCTCTACTACTACCAAATTATCGTGGCGATTTTCAATTTGCCACACTATTAACTGTTGAGGAGTTCCCTCGTGAGGAGATGATCCTGGCTGCAGCACCAGGTCGCTGTCACCATATTATTGCATTGTCATCGGGTTTCTATATGTGTACCAAGTTTCAGCTCGATTGAATTCCTAGAAGTGGGTCAAAATTCACTTGCAAGATGTCACCCGAACGTACAAACAAACTAACAAGGCAAGCTTAAAAAAAAAATAGCTCGTAAAAAGCACCAGGATAGACTGCAACAACTCAGAGTATGAAATACAGAACAACAGTTAATATTATATTTTCCTCTCATCACATATAGACGTTGTCACGTAAAAAGCACCAGGATAGACTGCAACAACTCACAGTATGAAATACAGAACAACAGTTAATATTTTATTTTCCTCTCATCACCTATAGACTTTGTCACGTAAAAGTTCCTACAGTAAAAGTTGACGGCACAGCTGATCCTACTTTTTAAATGCAGTTTACTTTTTAAATGTTAATTTCTCACCTTAACATAATGTAACACTACGAGAAAGCAGGCAATTTTTTAAATAATGTATTGCTCCTTTCGGAAAAGCACAGTAAACGTCTAACGTAGGCATCTTTAAACAGTTAAGCCGAGTGCCCCATACGCAGTATAACTAAATAAATATATGAATATACAATGTGTATACCCACAGAGTTTAAACTGGCGAGAGCGTAGAAATATTTCATTTTTCAACTCAAGCGTAGCTCGAGTCTCGTTGCCAAAAAAAAAAAAATCTCCTTAAAGTCTTTGTTCCGGACTTCATTAAATCGGGCGATAACATAACGTGTCCTGGCACAAATGGAAATGCAAATGTCCGGCTGAATAAAGGAACTATTCTTACACCAGGAACACCCATACGCAGCGAGAAATTCAGGTCCTTTGCTTCTCTCTTATGTTACGTGCCAGCCGTGTAGTGCCGTGGTAGAACAGCAACTACCACCAGAAAGCTCATGCACACAGAGGATAACTACTAACATATCGCTACGAGAAACGGAAGCTGCGTGTGCAAAACTGGATTTGAAAATTCTCGTTTACTGTCGAGAATACAGAAAATGCGCAAGGTATTTTGGACTTCCGGAAGTGCAACACGTTCCACGAAGAACGTGTCTCCAGTCTGTCTTGATCAGCTCACAAACTGGGATATATGTGGCCCTAACAACAGCAATAGCATATATATATATATATATATATATATATATATATATATATATATAAGCGTTAGTTTGCATGATACACGACACCTCACACCACGACACTACATCTAGAACAGTAGGAACTGTACGGGAAGTAGTTACACATGTGTGAAAGCTTATCGTCGGCACTAAAGGAAATGTTCACAATGTCCTCCATCAGCACGAACACATGCATCAACCCTCCATTGCATGGACACCAGGATGTGTTGATGAATACCTGGTGTGCCCCTGATAGTTCCGCAGCCCGTCGCAAAATGCCTGCTTACATCATCCACTGGAGTCGCATACACAAGTGTCTCTAAATGTCCCCACAAATAAAAGTATAGTGGATTCACATCAGGGCTCCTCATGGGCTGGTATGGGGCTGCCAATTACAGCTGCTATGGCATTTCACAGTAGTATGATCCAGTTCGCGGGCCATATAAAAGGCATTTTTTTAATTTTAACACCTGTTTAACGCTCATTTTATAGTTTATTACATGCGTGTAGCAATTGTGTTTAACGTTTATAATATGCGTTTATCATTTGCGTTTAAGGTTTATAACCCGTGTTTAGAGTTTGTGTTTAAATTTTATAACATACGTTTAGTGGTTGTGTTTAACGTTAGTAAAATATTGTTTAAGGACTCTCCAAAATTTAATTCTTGTATTTTTATTCACCTTCTTTTCTCTTGCATTATTAAATTAATTAAATCTTTTTTCGAACACTTTTTCTTCCATTAATCTACGGATATCCTCGAATTTTATAATCCTTTGCAATTTGTTTTAATTCCGAAACATTTTTGTTTTCTATATCTGGAAATGGTTTCTATAATATTAGTTTATAATAGTTCTATTGGCTCTTCTCTTCGATAATCACAGTATTTTTCTTTCTTTCACATCTTTGCTAAATTTCAAAGTTGTTTAACATTTACACACTTTATTTCCGAATCTTTCGGATATAATATTTTTTTTTTGGATTCTGGGGAGTTATTTTGTACTTGATCTATGCACTCCATTAACACATGTTTCCTTTTGTAATAATAACATCTTATGTTCGAATTATTTGACCTTTTTCTTAATTCTAAATAATCCTTTTCGAGAAGATCTTTATTAATAATTTCGTAAGTTTTATAGTGTTTAGAGAAGTTATTAAAGCTCTCTTCTAACTCTCTTATCTCGCTTAAATTGTATCCCATTTATTAATTTTTAATTTTTATAAAAAAAGTCGAATTTTTGTGGGGAGCGAATAACTCCCCAACCTTTAGAGAAGAATTCGCGTGATTAGTTGGAAACGAAAAATCTTCTATAGAAAAATATGTTAATTTTTTGTGAAACGAATAGGCGATACTTAAGGATATACAAAGATGCAAAGAGAAAATAAAATAATTATAAGTGTTAATAGTGCATGATATTTTCCTCCTGTAGTAATAATGATAGCTACTGCCTATTTTATTATCCAAGCCTCTAGCTCCTTCTTCGTCTTCTGCATTGTCCTATTCTTCCTTAGAATAATTATTAATGGCTTACAGAAATCTTCCAATATATTTCGATCTAGTTTGTTTATATAACTCCATTAGTTCTAGAAATGCATCTTTTTCCTTGTCGTAAACTGTAATTTTAGCACAGCCATTCTTCTTAAGTACAATTATATATAAAATTTCTACTTGGTAATCTCCTTCTAGCGAACTATTTAATTTTTCTCTGGTATCTCGGCAATGTTTCTTATTGCTGTAGAACAAAGCTAAAATCTTGGAGGTAAGATCTTGGCTATCCATTTATTAAACATAAACATTTTACTTAAACATAATATTCTATCTTTAAAAGTTAATTCATTTTAAAAATATTTGTTAGCAATTAAATGGAAACGTTAACAGTTTCCAAATATATTGTACCTTGGAGGAAATATGTATAGGTATATATAAGTAAAAATAAAATAGAAAAAGAACTTTTATTATTGTTGTATAGTTACGTAGGCTATAATTTTTACCACATTTACTCGCCAGAAGATGGAAAATTAATTCGTCCTATATATGTTTCTGGAAAATATTATATAAAAAATATATTGAAAGTTTGGTTGGGATTAATAGCAGCTATTAAACAGAGAAATTAAACTACTTCAAAGAAAATAATATAAATATACCAGAAAATTATCTTGTTACAAGTGTTAATGTATAAAAAATTAAGGAATCAAAACTAATCTCTCTTTGTGTTTATTTGGAGCTGTTTTAATTTTATCTAACTTAATTTAATCTTAAAATTTAATATTTTTTTTTTTTTTTTTTTTTTTTTTTGTATTTCTTTCTCCAGCCAATAATTTAATGCATAACAATCTGCAAGATTTTCGAATTTTAATATGTATCTATTTTTACCTCTATAATTTACTGTAGCTATATAGGATATAACCAAATCCAATCCTTCTACTAATGTTTCCAACTTCTACATTCCACGAATTATATTTTTTCAATTATATCTCCCGTTTTTGTATTTTCTATTTCTTCTTTTATATATTCGTCATATTGTAACTCTTCTAAGCCATCTATAACTCCACAAACTTCTATATTTGGACATGTATGGCCTTTAAAATAGTCTGTGCCATTATTTTTTATTTCAATAAAAGGTTCTTCTGTTGGATAATAGATTATTTCTATACCATTGTATTCTATAAAAACAAACCCCTCCTTTATTAACAACTCTCTATTTTTACTAATTTCTATTAACTTATTTTTAAACATACCTTTAATGTAATAAACATACTTAACTCCATTATTTTCGCAAAGTGCTCCTACATAAGTGCATTTTTCAATATTATTTACCACAGATGCGTACAGTTTATAACAGCTTTTTACATCTAAATATTTCCAGCGTTTACTAAAATAATTAACTAATTCTAGTTTGGTTTCTTTAATTTTTTGCTCTTTCTCTAGCACACTTTTATATAATCTTCTTGTATACTTTTAGTTTTCTCTATATATTCTAGTTTCCTTTTTTGGATACTGATTTCTTCTAATTCTTGTTTTCTTTTTCTAGTAGGCAGTAAATAAGGGCTATTAAGAATATTTATTTCTGTAATAGTATAAGGAAGTAGTTTATTGGTAATATTAATCCTCTTTCGTAAAACTACTGGCATATGATTTTTAGTTTTCGTCAACCCTGTATGTTCGATATTAATATCCTTAGGAATTACAGAAAACAATGTATTGGATTTAGAAAAATATGTTTCTCCATTTTCAATGTAGCATTTGTAGTTAATAGAGACAATATTTGCATTATCCATATCTTCTATAATTTATATGTTGTTAATTGGCAATAAATTAAAACTAAATGCAGATAGAACATACTTAACTAGTTTGTCCCTTTGTTCTTTATTCTCTGTTCTTTCTGGTAATTTAATTTGTACTCCAGTTAATGTTTCTGTATTTTTATTTCTCCGATAGACATATTGCAGAAGATTATTAAAAACAAAGCAACAACTATTCTGTAAAGAATCTGCTAATTTTTCCCAAATTTTAGAAAATGATGCAGAATAAAATGGTCATTTAGGAAATAATCTGTACTGTTTTTTGCTAACTCTAAGCAATCTTTTAATGGGTCAAATAATGTTTGTTCTTCTTGGAAATCTTTGTTGATATAGTTATATATTGTTGCTCCTAATCTTGTATTTCCCTTTTCTTTTGCTAATGTAGAAGCGAATGTTTCTTTTAATATTCTATCTGGACAATTTAGAAAATCTATAATGTGGTTTCCAAGTTGCTTGTTTACTTCAGGACTTGTTAATTGGCAAATAAATTTATTGTAGATCTTAACTCTATAATTAGAATGTATCCATGTTAAACAATCTTTTCCAACATAATTATTGTTACTAACTACTACATTATATTCTTTTTTATATACTCCTTGCATACAAAAATTACAGTTATTTATTAAGTAGGTACACATATCTTCTTTATTAAAAATACCTGCAAAATCTTATGTTGTATCCAAATCCAATAAATAATGGTGTCCTTCACTAAGGTTTTTTTTTTTTTTTTGTAACTCAGTTAATAATGTTTCGAACTTTACATCTGCTAACTCTATTTTATAAGGAATAGCAATTGGATATTTATATTTTTTTTCCAATATCTTCAATAATTTGTTTAACGCCTTTAATTGTTTGTACATCGGAATCTAATAAGTGTGGAATTTTTGCTTTAGCTCTATGTCTTGTCAAATTAAATTCAGAAAATCTAGATTTTAAAAAACTGTTAAAACTTCCAAAAAATTATTATTTTTACAATAAATTGCTTAATTTTCATTTTTTCTTTGCAATCTACAAAACCTGTTATTTTAAAAACCATAATGTGATCGCAAAATTTTTCTGTTATTGGTTATAATTCTTCTGATTTTTGTTCTCCATCTGTGTAGGTAATATCCCTGGTGTTTGTAATAAAATTATTATTATTTAGGTTTTCGGTTAATAACCATAATCCAAATCTTTCATTGGTTGGTTTAATTTTATTTCCAAGTAATTCTGTAAAAGAATATTTGGTTGCAGACATTTGTTTTCAGCTTCCATTTAAGAGTACACAATTTTATATACACTACAAAAAGTAGCAGAAGCGATTTAGGTAAAAGTTGGTGAAATTTTGCAAAAACTTGGAAAATTAAAAAAGTAGCTGAAACTGGGGTAGCAGAAAGCAAAGCAAGGTTTTTTCTTATATCAAATAGAGTAAATTTATATGTTTTCCTTTTTATTTTTGTATGTTTTAGTGGATATACTCTAGGCTCATCTTCAATAGAGTATACATTTATATATGTATCAATTTGATTTTCTATGTTTGGTATATCATCAATTTTAATAGGATATTCATATGTATATATTACTTCATAAATATTAAGCCCCGCGTTTTTATATTTAGATAATCTTTGTGGATCTTTTTCTACTGGAAACAATGCAGATTTTATTGCCCAAAGAACACGTATTTGATCATCATTCACATTAATGGATGCTTTTTTATTCTTAATAATTACTGGTAGATCAATATATGCTTCATTTAATGGATTATACTTATTTATTGCTAATTGTATACAATTATTCTATCTAAAGCCCATCCAAAACCTCTTTTTTGAAATCCAGATAATTGTGTAAGTAATTCCTCTGTTATGATTTTATAAATTTTTGTAAATTCTCCTTCGTTTAATGTTTTATGATTTAATGATTGAAATGTAAATAATTCAACTTGATTATTTTCCTTCTTGCTACACTTGGATATAATTTAATGATGGTTTTCAACGCTCTAAATGTTTTAAGATTATTGTGTGTTATCACAAATACTTTATTTTTTTACTGATATTAAATGCGATTAGGCTCGACTAAATTAAAAATATTTTCAGTGTTATATGTTGATAACCTACCTTTGAAAGCTTTATTAACTCTGTAGTTTTTATTGGTTCTTCTACTTATTTTATTAACAAATAAATTACTATAGAATGCAATTATTTCTGTTAATTCTTTTTTATGTTTGGGATACAATTAATTTATATTTGCATCAGCCAAAGGTCTCTCATCCCTTCTTTTACCTGCTTATTTTTATTTCTAAGTTTTACAAATAGATTATTAGAAAATGGGAATGTTTCTTTTAAATCCCTTTTCTTTTGTTTTACAAATAGATTATTAGAGAATGGAAATATTTTTTTCAATTGCTTTCTATCTTTTGAATATAATTATTTGATATTAGCATAAAAAATGGTAAATTTGCACATTTTCTTTCTCTTTGCTTGTATATACTGTATGGCATAATAGCTGTAATTAAATCAGCTTTCCTTATATTTTAACAAAGTCTAATTAAATAATTATTCCTTAGATTATAGCTATATTTATTTTTTAAATTTCTACCTATGCTTCTTAGGTCCCGCGCTATCTTCTCTCCCAACTCAACTGCAAGATTATTCGCTGTCATCTTTTATAGTTGTATTTAGAAGAAAACAAATTTAGTTATATTTTAATTTTAATGGACTATTTGGTACCTTGCTTTTTTTTTTTTATCAAATAACACAAATTTTTAGTTAATGTTAATATCGAAAGCAATATTGATTAATTATTTAACTTCTTACTATGATTACATTTCTTCATATATTCGTTATAACTAACTTTACATTTTGTTATAAATTTTTGTCCTTAATATTTTTATGAAGATAAAATAGTTTTATAGATTTATTCTCATTACACACTTTACGTGTTTTTTTTCTTTAGATAATTATCGCATTGAGTTTCATTTAAACTATCTAGTGCTGTACTGTGTAATTTAGAAATTTTATGTGTTTTGAGAAATGTATTATAAACATATTTTCCACGTTCGCATAATACCGTATTTTTATTTAATTCATAATGATTTGTACCTTTTTCAATGCAGCATTTTTTACAGATGTTATAAAGCTTATCTTTTGCGTATTCATTAAAGTAAGAATTTTCTATGTGCAATACTTTGCCACACTTGTTACATTGTTTAGATGTGATATTGTTTTTCATTTCCTTGGCGCGCAGCTATTCCATTTCTATGTTCATTTAAAAGAAAAAAATTATTATCATAGTAAAAATGAAATAATATTAATAACAATAATGAAATCAAAATAGTAAAATAGAAAAATAATAATAATATATTTTTTTTAAATTTTTTAATTTTTTTCCTTTTAAATAAACATAAAAATGGAATCCCTATGCGCCAATTTTAACAACTCGTTCGAGTTGACTACACTACAGGACCTAGAAAAAAATAAAAAGTATGTTGCTAAAATCTATGCATGACTTAAGAGTTGTCTTAAAATTTATAAATACTATTAATTTGTATCTTTTCATAAGTTTTTAGCATAAATTTGCTTGATTTTGGTAGTTTTTTCCTTGGAATTCCAGAGTTTGATTTTTAAATTTTTTTCTTGCACTATCATTACAAATAGCAAGATATTGTTAATATATTTTCTTGTATTTTTGATACAAATATCAAGTAAAAGTTGATGCTATTTTTCTTGTATTTTTGATACAAATAGCAAGATATTGTTAATATATTTTCTTGTATTTTTGGCTAAAATTATTGGAAAAACCGTGCTGAGCCAACTCTCTCATTATACATCTACTTGAAACCTAACGTAACACTACTTGTGTGAAGAATTTGGTGGAAATCAGTTGATCGATTGCGAGAAATGGCATAAAAACTTAATTTTCTTATTTAATGTTATCGTACACAATTGCAAAAAAAAAAAAAAAAAATTTCTTTTTGCTTTATTGTAATAGATACATACATTAGTATACATTTGTTTGGTTGAATTTAGTTGAGTTATTTAATGGAAATGAAAACATTTCATAATTATTTATACGGCCGCCTTTTTGAATATCATTGTCTGGCACCACTTAACTCGTGTAACTTTTCATGGCCTTCTGTAACAATACTGGTGTACGAAATTTGGTGGATATTAGTCGAAAAATTCCGAAATATGGCAAAATGTCCCATTTTATCACCTGGCACTGTACTATAGAAAAGGCCGACAAAATAGCATGTCTATACTCATAATTGATGCTTCTAATGAACGTTGTTCGCGTACAAATTTGGTGAATTTCATTAAATCATTTAGTAGGTATATCATACTGATCGAAATTTTTTATATTATCACTATTAAAAAAGTATACCTCATCTAGAACATGTAAGTTTACTTGCCCTACATTATTATTAATTGCGTGTAAAATTGGCGGGAATTGGTTGATTGGTTCTCGAGATATGGCAGAAAACCTCGTGTTCCATGTGTCGATCTTCATAAATGGCCGACAAAAGCTTATGTATTAGAACATTTGATGATAGTCATAGAAACTGCCAGCGTATGGAGTTCGGTTAACACTGTTTGGGAAATGTGCCATGTGACAAGCCCCTTAAATCATGTGTTGCGCGAAGAGGCGAGTGGGCACTTGAAGCGCGTGCCATTGTCGTTCTTATCTTCTAACGCGCAATATATGTGCAGGTAGGCGGGCGCCATTATCAAGATTACTACTCAACAACTTGCCTAACCTACCTTGCACCTAACGATGTTACAACCAATATTATCAAGGTGTCGTTTGAACTCACGCTTACTCTTCTGTAATGCGGTCTTTCAAACCCTTCATTGCAGGTTTTTTTTAAAGATAAAACGGAGAGCTAAATCTTGCAAGATTGCCTCTAATAACCAACAAGATCTTATAATTCTTACATATCCTATTTTTTCTTTTATTGTGATTTGCAAATAATTACAAACGAATTTGGTATGCTATGCGACTATGCTGGTATTGTATTTATCCCTAAATTATGGAACTTTTGGAATATCGGATATTCATTTTCAGATTGATGATCACGCCAATACGTTAATCAGTTATTTAATATCTCAAAGATAATCAAACTCAAATTTAACCAATATCGATGTTCTGGCAGTACAGATTGTGTGATTTGACTTAAGATTTTTTATTTCTATTTTTTGCACAATAATTATGGTATGCATTTTTGATAAACGAAATTGTTACGTATTAAAAATATTGATTTCTTGACTTTTGCTAGTTTTTTTCTTGTGAATACACTGTTAAACTTGCTACGTATGAAATAAACTAACAATTCCCGAAATCAATATATTAATAGTTTATTTTTATTATTATTTATAGAACTATCCAATGACCAGAATAAGTCAATTTTAATATTAATAATGTACTATGAGTACCATAAGTACAAAATACTCTTAGTTTATTCAAAGCAGCTGCTGTTATGTAATGGATGTAACATACTATGTAATGCAAATACAATTTTGGAAAGTATATAGGCCTACTTGTAATATTGTGATGTTTAAACATACGTGATATAATACCATTTAAAGGTTAAGTTAAATAAGGTTTTTTTATAGATAGTTGAATTATATTAAAACTCAAATATAAATTGACTTTCATTCGATATTTATTTACATGAATTTGTATTATAGTAATTTGTCTAACCTAGCATGTGACACATGGCACTGGTTTATTTATTTGGTCAAACCTATAATGCCTTTTTCTTTGCTATTTCTCCGGACCTACTGATCCAAGATGGTAAATCTTGATCGCAAACGGAAAAGTTGTTGGTTTCGGTGTGTATTCAAAAATGTTGCGTTGCAGAGTTCTGCCTCGCTGCTTATGCTGCAGTCGCCTCGCCAACAGAAGCGTAGCCATACACAAATACTATCCAAGGTAACTGCTGGGAGGAATCGGACATGGCCTTTTAGTATGGAACAATTATGGCATTTGTATGAAGTAATAAAAAAAATACATAGGTTTCAAACCTGGTTTCTCCCGAATGAGTGTTCGGTGTTTCAACACTGTCTCACCTCGCTCGGACAAAGAAAGTAATATTTGGCAAATCAAATTGTTCCTTGCTGCTACGGTAGCAAAGAACTTGAATCTGCCAAGTAATCATTTTGTATAGTATAAAAAACAGCTGTTTCTCTTGGTCAGATTTTAATGTCATTGAAGTTGGTAGGCCGTAAATTTAAGTTAAACATAATTTCTAACTGCAGCTACTCTCATCGTGAATTCAATTTTAGCTTATGTAATTTCATGTGTTGAAAATCAAACTTAAAAAAATTTACCGCCATCACAGCTCAAAAATGAGCGTAAAAACCCCAAAAGATATCCAAATAAAAAAAGGATGTAATGCAAAGAAATATTCGAGGGAAAAAGTACATTTTTCCTCATTTTTATATGGTGGAACGGGTAAAAAGAATTCTACAAACTCTAAAATAAATGTTTCGAAATTATCAAAAACTACATTTACAATAAAATAAGATTAAAGGAATTTTGAGGAATTGGTGAAAAAACTTGTTACCAGTTGACATCGCCTTATGAGTTAAATTTCGAAAAAACTCATTTTTAAAGTTCCCCATAAATTATATGTTTTCAGCTCCAGTGATTTGTGCTGTGTTTGCATAATCGGATATGTATGGTGCTCGTATATATTTTTATTGCATGTATTTCATATGCTTAGTTAATTTGTAATATTACAAAATGGAGAAATGTGAGTATTATTTCCATTTTATAAAAATATTTAAAAATTCACATACATTATACTAAAGGTCAATATGCAGACATCATGATATTTCAGGTTACCAGCTAGCATTTATAAATAACACCCTCTACTTTTGAAGATACATTGTTCTGAAGATCGTAGTATTCAATAGTCCATATCCAGAGGACTATTAGGAAAGACTTCCGAGTAAATATAAGTAATAAGAAAATAAGCGAGTGTCTGGATAATGTCAATGTTTGCAAATGAAACGTTGTGCAAACAGTAAACGGACAATTTAAAGAAAAGTTGAAGTTTTTTATTTGGCTAAGTAAGGCGAATACAGTGCGAAATCGGAAGTAATCTGTAACTTACAGCAGCAAAAAATTCAATCAGTATAAGTGATCCACAGAAAAATTATATAGAGTGGAGAACAGTTTACCTTTAACGCCCAATAGGTATTTAACAGAATTATAAATAAATTAAATCTACAAAATTAAAGTAGTGTGTTTAAAAAAATGGAATACTGTGTAAGTGAACTTAAGCAGGAGTTTATACTAGTCACAGAACTAGGTGGTTATAACATTTTCTAGGTTCTACATGGAGACAACAGCAAATCAAACCTGCCTAGTGACCAGCATTGCAGCACAGAATATTTAAGAACACAGAAGAGAAATTGACTCGTGTTACGTGGATCCCAGAATCACTTTCCACCAAAATGGCCAAACTTGCCAAGAATGCGGTGGAACAACATTTTCCAATCAGCATGTGAAGATGGACGTAACATAAGGCAATACATAACCAATAGGGGAACTTTCCTAGCACGCGGTAGGCTGTCAGACCCTAGACACATTTCCAGAGCTCCGGGCAGCAAATGAGAGAACGAATTCGCTTTTATCAAAGGGACCGTCACGTTATTTCACTTTAATGCATTGTGTTTTTGCAGCGTGTTATTAATACACTTTTTTCCACAAAACTGGTCAATCTACTCATTATAAAAGAACACACACTTCAGAGAGTGTCTGGACAGCAGATTCTGTACATTACTTGTACTGCAAATGTAATTTTGGATCTCTTACAAATTACTTTAAATAAAGCTTTATGATATCTAAAATACGAATACGCCAATAAAATATTAGGGTAGCGGTGTTTCAAAGTTCAAAAAAAAGAAAATTAAAATTGAATTACGGACAAAATGTTTTATTAATTCACGGTGAAAATGTTAAGTCTTCAGGATGAATAGTCAGGCTTACAGAAATATGTGAGTTTACTTCAGAAGTGTTTACGGTGGAGCGAGAAAGAAGTTAGTTTCTACTGCGTCTTCTCTTCCTTCCACAGCCTATACTGAGATCCGCCGCACCCTATTGCGGTCGACTCAGCAGGTGGAGTGCGGGCTGTTGGGGAGGAGACAGCTGCGTGCTAGTTTCACATTCATCCATAGTCAGCCAGCCATCCATCCATCCATCCCAGTCCCTTCAACCAGCCTACACTGAGATCCGCGGCACCCTATTGCGGTCGACTCAGCAGGTGGAGTGCGGGCTGTTGGGGAGGAGACAGCTGCGTGCTAGTTTCACATTCATCCATAGTCAGCCATCCATCCATCCATCCATCCATCCATCCCAGTCCCTTCAACCAGATGGCGAATTTTTCTACAAGTAGGCGGACGCCTTAACCTATGTGATATATATATATGATTATTTATAAACTTGAATGTTGTATATGTACATATACAACTTGAATGTTGTATATATATATACACAACTTGAATGTTGTATATATACAGTTTGTAATACAGCCAGACAATTTTCTGTGACGTCTAGGAATCACCTGAAGTCGTGACAAACTATGGCAGTCTGTGATAATTATTTCACTTCAAACAACCATTGAATTGGGAACCGGGGGGGGGGGGGATGTACGTTCTTTCGAGTGTAAACGATTTCATGGGCTTTTACTTCACTTTACTTTACTTTACTATATCTGCCAGTAAAGGTGAGGTCACGTTCCTCTCCTTAGTTAGTTTTCAACTTACCGAACAGACTGCAATGATAGCCTGTCGGTATGCACTGCCGACAAATGCCATTCTTCACGCAGAGTTCATCAAATAATGTATTATATGGTCATAAAACTGCAACTATGAAATTGCTCGATCCACCTTCAGACTTATTGTCCTTCTGAAGTGCATTAGTTGTATAGACCACTTACCCCAATCCTTCCCAAGAGGTAATATTACTATATTCTTGCCCGAGTTAATATAGACAATCATATAAGTAAAACAAGCGTTAGGGTAGGAGGTTAAAAGCGGTCGTATGGAAAGGTGTTCCCACTATATATATATATATATATTTTTTTTTTTTTTTTTTTTTTTGTATTTACAATTTGTGAAAATTTTCCTCCTGTATTACTTTTATCCATCAAAGTTATTTTATATAACATAAAAATATATATTCGTTTCCACTTCTCGACATAGTAAGTTAAAATACTAAAGCCTTAATTTTTAATATTATTGATTGATATATTGTAATTTTTACAAGAAATATTTTTCTAGCGCTACAGAAGAAATTGCCGAAATATATATATTTTCCTAATAGATCACTTAATAGTAAAGAGTGTAAGCGGGAGGACGACTGCAGTGGAGTGTTATCGTGCATCGCAAGAGGGCACGGCGGTTGGGCGACCTCTGCCCCGCCCTCTAACTAGACACGCTGACTGGTGGGCGGCACGCCCGCAGGGTCACCAGAGGTCACCGCGGGGCACTGCAGCACGCAGCCTGGGGTCATCGAGATACTTCGCCGTTCCCCTCCTCCTGCCCACCTGCCCCGGGCCGGGAAGACGCAGACTCGCTGTGCCCCCGCGAAGTAGATCCAACCTGTACATGCTCCTCTATCAACTATTCTACATTTAATTAGTAACTTTAATGAAGGTGGTAGTAATCATAATCTTATATTATTTATTCAGGAGTTCCAATTATAATTGGTAATAATCAATTATCAAATCCTCCAATTATAATAGGTATAACTATGATGAAAAATTATTACAAAAGCATGAGCTGTAAAAATTGTATTATCAATTCGATCATTTCCAACAATTGATCCTGGGGTTCCTAATTCTATTCTAATTAATATACTCATAGAAAGCCCAATTATCCCTGATCAAATTCCTAATAAGAAGTATAGAGTTCCAATGTCTTCATGATTGGAGTGGAGGTTCCACTACTTAAGACGAGGGAGCTCGGCTACTGTCTTCTCCGCATGTATCCAACATAGACCTGCCCTCATCAATACAACTGACCTGCCCTCATCAATACAACTGACCTGCCCTCATCAATACAACTGACCTGCCCTCATCAATACAACTGACCTGCCCTCATCAATACAACTGTCAAAGTCGCATGGTCAACAGAGATAAATGTGTTTGTTTATATCTTAATTTTCAAAAGGCAAAGCCTTTTTTTTATTAATAAAATACTTTCATTGATTCGAATTTAATCAAGTGCACAAAAAATTTGTTAGCGAAATTATAACAATATAATGAAGCACTTTTTTTGTACATGAACATTGTTATAACCTAGAATTGTACCAACGTCGTTCATGATAGTATTATTGGCAGAAGAGCAGCCCAATGATGGGACACGGAGCGGCCTACTGCGCACCTTGGGCGAGCAATTTACTGCATTTCCCCTCTACTACGTGCGGTTCCTTAAACACGTTCAGATTCAGTGTACACAACTGTATACATTACGAACGTGTAGGTAAGTTTTGGCCTCTACTTTATACTGCGAAGCTCAATGACCTATGATTTTACCTGCGAGCAAATGATTCGCAAACCGTCTCATTGGTCTAGGTCTAAATTGGTTCATGTTACTAGCCGAACATACAGCCTACAGCTGTCACAACGAAACAAATGTTGTGTCGACTCAAGTACAGCACGCACACCTGAATCCATAGATAAGAGAAGACCTGGAAGGGTTAATTTGGGCGCACACTCTAAGAAATTATTCACAAATTTATTGCATCTGTGTACGGTATATAGTCCAGTAGATATGTTGGTAATGCCTAGTAAGAAATAGTCCTAATGCAAACTATTATTACACTAAGTGCGCACGAATGTGGTGCACTGTAACATTGGGGTAATTTTGTAGAGTCGGTTAAGCTTTGTTTGCATGAGACAGAAGAATATACTGGAAGTACACCTTTACCAGGGTTTCAGAAAAGTTGGAAACAACAGTGAATATCCTGTGATGTGGCTGCACATTTCTCCTGCAAGACGCCCTCTTGACCAGTAGGTGCCTACTATTTCAACAACGGGGTACGTGTAAGTGATAAAAAAACTTGATTTCTTTTGTAAGATGCAACTGATCAGGATCTCACATTTACCATTTTTATAAAATTTTATAACAACTCATTTAAAATTCCAGGTTGGTCGAAAACGATAGAACTATCACTTGCCCTTGACATAGGGTTTAGCTTCCGTAGACCATCTCCAAGTTCAAGTCATCACATCATAGTTGCAAACTATTCTCTTCTAAAATAAAAAATAAAAAACTGTCCCCATTTACACAATTGTACTTCTCTTTGCAGACATGCAGAACGTCAATGGTAACAAAAGAAAGCTAATTCCACAGTCAGGGGAACATGAAACTAAAACTTCTGTACTGTTGTTGGGATAAAGACAAATTTTCATTACAAAACTACCGTGCTAGTGAGAACTCCACTACCAATAGAACAAATCATATTTTATTTGCTCTTATTTAAAAAAAAAAAAAAAAAAAAAAATGTTCAGTAGTGGCGCTGTCCTCGGGCGGTGGTCGAGATTTCTGCTAGCCACGGAGGCCAGCGGGTCCAAACCACAATTATGTCATGGGCGTGGCCAGTGTTAGCGTGCAAGTCGCACCTTGATAGCCCCTGAGTATCGTGTGTTCCCATTAACAAATGTAAATTAAGCTGAGAGTACACAATAACATCATGAAACAATTAACGAGATACACATGTTAAGCCACAGGTAATTTCCTTTCATGAAAAAATACCCGAAAATGTATTCGTTTTACATATATTCCACGCTGCCTAATACTGGAATACAAACTGGACGACGTATACAATCTCATACGGTTAAAGCTTCCGTGAGGATTAGGGAACCACGAACATGTACAGGAAATATTTTTGTAGACAAATTAAAAAGTAACAGTTTACAAAAAAATGTTCGTTCTGTCTTAGAGGAAAATACACTTAATGGTAAGGTACGCACACTTGCAGACTCGTGAGAAAAGTCCTCATAGGTTAACAAATACAAATTACCCATGTAGTAAAAGATAGTTGGCTATCTGTGGTTTCAATACTGACACTAATGCTGGCCTAGAAGAACTAAGTTACTTACACAACTAGAACTTGATGGTTAACTGCTAGTAACACGACAGAAGATAGTTTGCGTGACACTATAGCATATTCATGGAATTCTGATGAATAGGAAACTGATGGCCGAAAGCAAGGAAACTATTAATTGTTCACAAATTGCAGACCAGCTGTATTGCAGCAATGAAAACACATAACTGGCCCGTTCTTTGGTCACATATGGCATGCCTTCTGTAGGCTATAGCTCGTAGCTGTTAAATAGAACTCTGACGAACCGTTACTGGTAAAAGCATTTATAGCCTCCTGTAGGCCAACTGATGGCTCTCTGAAGTGCATTGGAATTACCAATGGTTAAAACGTGTGTATTCTACACGCGAGGGCCACGCATGGACCCAGCATGGCTAATAAGTGTTGTTCCCTATGATACAGCAATGGTACTGGATGCATTACAACAGATTTCCATGTCGGCATGCGCGAATATACCCCTAATGGGCCGCTTGTGTTTTGCTAGATGGATACAAATTGTTATTTTTTAGAGCTGCTATGACATAACGTTTATTGCTGAAAGGGAGTTAGCTAATTGTCGCCTTGTAAATGTATGTGATCAAACATTCTAAAAACCAGCATTGAACCTCACGTCACATAAGATGATGGAATAAAACCTGGAAATATAATAACTGACGAAGAAATAGTATACTGCAAAAATTAAAGAGACCTTGAAATCCACGGAGTACACTCATTGCCATAAAAATTTACGAATCGAAATCTATCGATTGATTTGAAGAAATGTTTTTAGTGTTATGATACAATTTCATAAAGACGCGAAAATAACATCAACATATCCACTATAATATTTGAACCACCTGCAGGACAGATGGATACATCTCTGGACCGCATCTTTCCTGGATATATGTATGGAATAATAGAACATGATATGAAATAAACACCATATTTTAACTTAATTTGTCTAAACTTCTTGAAATTAAGTTCCATATCACGAACTTTATATACGGAGTACGCTGGTGTCCTTAGTGGCCCCACACTGGGCGGCAAATCAGGTAACCGGGCTGGCCATAGAAGTGTTGAAACAGAATGCAAACACTTCTGGGCAAACAGAGCTGTATGCAGCTGACCTATATCTGGATGAAACCGGCTTTTAGCACTTAGCCAGGTGAGACATGACATGTGTCTGCAGGACGCCTTCAACAAACAGCTGTGCGTTTAGGGCTAGACTTCGCCTCTCACATACAGAAATTCTTTGTTTTCATGTTATAATTTCAGATTTAGAGTAATTACTGAGAATTTATGACTATAGAAATTTACCCTTTACGAGTTAGTTATTATGTTTCTTTAAATTTTGCTTTGTATTTCATAGTAATATTTAAAAAGTAGGAACATATTAATGTTTTATTTATATTGTGCTTTTTATGACAGAGGTTTATTTTAATAGTAACGATTTCTTGTCTCCACAGCAGAACAAGGCAAATAACTGTATTTCTATAGTAGCATTATTTTTCAGAATGTTATTTCGTAATATCTCAGATCAGCAGGAAATGAAAGAATCATATATGAAGGCGATGACGAGCCTTAAAAACCCCCGCATCGTTGTCAGTGACGAATGGCGGTCATATGCTGTTGCTGTCTAACAAACAATTACGGGCAGTAGAAGTGATGCGTAAAGTGAGGCAGGGTGGATAGCGCTAATCTGTGCTCCTGCAAATTCTAGAATGGTGGTTATCCATACCCAAAGAAAGGCGCAAATCATCACCAAAGACTCCAGTCACCAATGCGTATCGTTTCATATTGCGTTTTGCTGAAACCACTGCATAAGGAGGCGACGAAGTTGATGTGTTAATAAAATATGTAATTGGTTGTCTGAATGGCAAATTTATCTGTTCTCTGCATCTGAAAATAATTCTGGCAGAGATGCGGCACTGTAGTGAAGTTGACAACGGGTACCATCGCGAGTCTATTGCCTCAACGCAACGCAACTTGAGTCGTAAGTCCGACCTATTGAAATGGCAGGAAATTCGGTCCACCATCCACTCTCCAGTGTCCACCTTCCAGCACACCACCCTCCACCCTACACCCCACACCCTCCCACCATCCACTCTCCACCCCACACCCCACACCCCACTCTCCACCACCCACTCTCCACACATCCACCCTCCACCCCACCACCCCACTCTCCACCCTCCCACCCTCCACCATCCACTCTCCACCCTCCACCCCACACCCCACACCCTCCACCCTCCACCCTCCACCCTACACTCTCGACCCTCCACCCACCACCCTCCACTCTCTACTTTCCACCCTTCACTGTCCACCCTCCACCCACCACTCTCAACCCTCCACCCTCCACCATCCACTCTCCACCCCACACCCCACACCCTCCACCCTCCACCCACCACTCTCCACCCTCCACCCTCCACTCCAGGCTGTCTATTAGGTTAGTTATTAGTGCGGCTGTCGGGTACATTTTCTCGGTTTGCATATGACTTATTTATATCACCTGAAAATATCGTGCATGCCATACCATATGTGTTGCTCTGAGGAGTGTTTTTATGATATATACGAACAGTGACGTAACGCCCTCATACGACATATGTGCATGTGCCATCGCACAAAACTGTGATAATTTGCATACCATCTATCATTTAGCGTATGCACCTTATTCCACTGTTCCGAATGAATCTTTACAAGGTGAACAATTTGCTATGTTAATTAGTGTATTTTAAATCCTGTTTATTGGATTATCAGTATCGAAAAATATTAGATCCACAGCTACGGGCAGATCAAAGAAGAGTGTGTACAAAACATTTCAGGATAACCTAAACACCACAGGGCACCATATGTAGACCTGTTCACAGAAGATCAAGATTAAGTTTCTTATACATACTGTTTTGGAAAACGAGTTTAGAGAGCATGGTGTAACACCTTAAAAATACATGTAATAGTATGAACATATATTTTTTTTTCTATGATGCATGCCATATTCAGCTTTTTTTATATCTGGAAAATTTACTTCGCCAATTTACCATTGAGAAAATATAAAGAGGACAGTTACTCCTATTTGTGAACTCGTTACTCAATGGTCAAGTCGCAGGTAATGCCAAAGATAGTAGACATCAGCAGTCAGTTACATTGCCACACGACTTGCTAGTGATTGCAACTATCGTGGACTAAACAGAAGAATATTTTTGATAAGTAATACACGAAAGTTTATAAATATAAATCAGAGCTGTAAGCTCGTGGTAATTGACTGTAATATAATACATAAAAGGATAGGTAGAGGGCGATGATTGAAACGGATGAAGCAAGCCTCGAGAAATGTTTACCCTGAGGGACTCCAGGAACTCGTCCATGCTGATGGAGCCATTGCCATCCTTGTCGAAAATTCCGAACAGCTGTTTGGTCTCCTCCCCGTTAATGTTCATGCCAGTGTCGTTCATTCCTTCAGTGAACTCCTCCAAGTTGAGCGACCTGTTGCCATCATCGTCCATTCTCCGGAAGATCCTGCGAAAAGGAACCATCATTTACAGCTAGCTATCTACAGCCCCTGTGTTTTCTTGCTTCTTACGTTTTGCTAAAGAAATCACAGTTGTCATTTAAATGCGAATTTTAACACCATAAAATAAAATTGACGTAGTTTTCAAAACGCGTAAACACTGCAAATGTTTGTAATTTTTTTTGGGAAATTTATATTTGAAGTACTGTGGATAATAAATAAGACTCAAATATCGGCCAGTTGAAGTAATGTACCCTTCCACCAAGGAGCACCAGTTTAAAAAATAATTAAGCCTCTGTATGTAAAGTACCGAGTTTAAAGCATAACTTAATAGCACACACGTGGAAAAACTTTGGAAGAATTGTTATGTGTATCACACTAATAATTCACAAAACCTACAGGAGTAAAATATTTTAATAAAGCTGTCTAAGCAGGAACTATTTGCTTAATTGTGTAAAATATTTCACAGTTCAAAAACTATTCCAAATATATATTATTAATTTTAAATTAAAAATAGACCGACGTTAATTTAAGCAGCAGTAGTTCCTAAAGTGTTCTGAATCTTACATTATTTTAATTAAGTGAATTAAATGGCATTTTAAAATACATGAGAAGTGAATTAAAATGAAAAGTATAGAAGTATTTCAATTTATTTACGATTTAAGTATACTAAAACTTTTTGCCTTTCTATTTTTTACTTTTACTGCGTACATGTGCTAAACTTTTCGTATGTTCGGACGTTATAATCTAGACAGGTTTCAGAAAGACGCACGACAAACTGAGATACCTGCATTAATAGCCACATGTATTGTTTCTGATGTTGGAAAAGTCTCACCTATAAATTCAGTTTTCTAGTACACAGCGAGAGGTTGGAATGAATGAGATGTCAGTTAATAAATCATAATTTTTCTAGTATGGTGACTTTGAATTTCACCATTCACAGTTAAAGTTTTCGAATTAAAATATTCCTTTAAACTGTAGTACTAATGTAAAAAAGTCTTTAATGCAATTAAAATGCACCGACTAATATACTTTCGGATAATTTACTCAATCATAAAAATTACTGTAGATTTATTAACCTACATAGCACTTAAAGTAACATTTAAAGATGTTAATTTTAATGAATAATCATAACATTTCATGAATTTTTATTTTATAAAAAGCTTAAAACTTTGGAGCTGTACTAAAACTAGTAAACTAAAACATCAAAATGTAGGGGTAACTATGTTATAAGGAAGAATTGTTATCTTTCTAGTGCATGGTACCTAACGACATATTAAATACTAGATTGCACGTGCGACTTCGTTTGCATGACATTTAGGACTGTGACCCCGCTATTGGGTTCTCTACCCACTGAGTTTCTGCGGCCCCACTATTGGGTAATCTACCCACTGAGTTTCCCCACTACTGGGTTATCTTCAAACTGAGCTAATGCGGCCCCACTATTGGGCAATCTACCCACTGAGTTTCCCCACTACTGGGTTCTCTACCCACTGAGCTACTGCGGCCCCACTATTGGGTAATCTACCCACTGAGTTTGCCCACTACTGGGTTCTCTTCCCACTGAGCTACTGCGGCCCCACTATTGGGTAATCTACCCACTGAGTTTCCCCACTACTGGGTTATCTTCCCACTGAGCTAATGCGGCCCCACTATTGGGCAATCTACCCACTGAGTTTCCCCACTACTGGGTTCTCTTCCCACTGAGCTACTGCGGCCCCACTATTGGGTAATCTACCCACTGAGTTTGCCCACTACTGGGTTCTCTTCCCACTGAGCTACTGCGGCCCCACTATTGGGTAATCTACCCACTGAGTTTCCCCACTACTGGGTTCTCTTCCCACTGAGCTACTGCGGCCCCACTATTGGGCAATCTACCCACTGAGTTTCCCCACTACTGGGTTCTCTTCCCACTGAGCTACTGCGGCCCCACTATTGGGTAATCTACCCACTGAGTTTGCCCACTACTGGGTTCTCTTCCCACTGAGCTACTGCGGCCCCACTATTGGGTTCTCTACCCACTGAGTTTCTGCGGCTCCACTATTGGGTAATCTACCCACTGAGTTTCCCCACTACTGGGTTCTCTATCCACTGAGCTACTGCGGCCCCACTATTGGGCAATCTGCCCACTGAGTTTCCCCACTACTGGGTTCTCTTCCCACTGAGATACTGCGGCCCCACTATTGG
This sequence comes from Dryococelus australis, assembly GCA_029891345.1. Taxonomy (NCBI): domain Eukaryota; kingdom Metazoa; phylum Arthropoda; class Insecta; order Phasmatodea; family Phasmatidae; genus Dryococelus; species Dryococelus australis. The sequence goes on from CM056997.1 coordinate 6,565,757, forward strand.
GTAATCTACCCACTGAGTTTCCCCACTACTGGGTTCTCTTCCCACTGAGCTACTGCGGCCCCACTTTGAATAACTAGCCACTGGGCCACTACGGCTTTTTGGAAGGAATGGAGGATAGCCAATAGACAAAAAAGAAAGGAGAATTGACAGATTTTTTTTTTAACAAAGTTATTATTTTATACAGTAATCCTAAGAAAAGATTAATCCAGTACCTATTTACATATCTGAAAGAAATGAGATATTTTCACGTGATAAAAAGTAGCCTATGTCACTCTCCGGCCCTTCAACTATATCTGTGCAAAAAATCACGTCGATCCGTTTCTCCGTTTTGACGTGAAAGAAGGACAAACTAAACACACGTTCGCATTTATATAGTAGTATGGATGATAAAAAAAAAGTACTTTATGAAAATATTACTGTTTAAATACTTTTTTAAGCTTAGAAATATTTTTTTAAATAATTTCATGATAATTAATTAATTGTGAATACATATAAGTTCATATATAAATTATTACCTAAAATATGAGACATTTATTTACTGTACTCATCATTTAAAATGTTAAATTGAAATGCTGTATATTAATAATTCAATATATATCCTAATAATAATGAGTGTTATTTTCTTTGAAGCTAGTTTAACAAGTGTAACATCGTTCTTGAAGAAATAATATATAAAAATTAAAACGAATAATTTTATTAAATTTACATTGAATAATATATAACATTTTAATACGTCAGTTATTATACAAAATAATTATTTTCAACTGATATTTATTTATAATTAATAGTAAATTATGAAGACTAATAATGTGTGTTGATAAAGGAATACTTCGTAGCCCAATATGTTTGTTACATAAATAATAAATTATTAAAATGAAAAATATTTCAATATAAATATGATTTGAGTACTGAAAATAGATAAAAATTGTATAACCCATGAGCTATTTCAAACTATCCAATCACGTCATCTGTCAAAAAAATAATACAAAAATAAAAAATAAAGAATAAGTAAGGGTTTTATTAAATGCTGTATGTTGGTTATAAACATGAATATATGCCGTATGTTGGTTATAAACATGAATATATGCGCGAAGAATGTTAAACAAAATAAAAAAGTTTGTTTTCGTAATTCTTAAGTATTTATATTGAGAAATGTGTATGTATTACTAAAGTTATTATAAAGAGCATATAAAATATGCTCTTTATAATATAAAGAGCATATTTTAGAGCATAAATAAAAATATAAAGAGCATGACGAATATGCTATAAATATTTGAAATTATAAAATACAATACATATTTACATTTTCTTAGTAGTTCATTCATATAGTCGTATAAAATATATTTGTGACTGATTAAAATATCACTCTGAATAATCCCTCCATTAAAAGCTTTATTAAAAGTTTTTGCTCTTGTATTTTATCTGTTTCGGCAGTCTGTTAAATATAAAGGCTTTTAACCAAGGAATGAATACGAATTAGTTTCACGAACATGAATATATATATTATATATATATATATATATATATATATATATATATATATATATATATATATATATATATTTATATTTATAACATAAAATGCAGTAAGATGTTTGTAAGTTATATTTTGGATTAGTTTAATAATTATGAGCTACATATATATATTAATGATAATATCCAGTATCAAATTCTAGAGTCCAACTTTCTTTAGAAATTTTCTTATTTCTATACCTTGAAACTTAAACACAATTATATAACTTCGAAAAAAGTGCACTATAATTATTAACATTTATTTAGTTAATTTTCTAAAGATGAACAATTTAAAAATCAGGCACATCGAAATACATATAATTAATCTGATATTTTATATCAACATTAAAATACAGTATAGCCAGAATGAACTTATTTACCTAACAAGTGCTGCAGGTAGTTTAATACTTGTAGGAGTTCTAGACTTTTACATAAATTTTTCCTTTGTAGTGTTTGGTGTCTTAGTTTTATACTCAACAATGGACCACAAAGCTCATAGTTTTGTCTAATAATTTGCCCCTGTCATCTGCTTCAGTCTTTAACTTGATATATGTATAATTAGATACTATCTGGTGAATTTCAGTTGAGGTAATTTTCTCTCCACCTTCCCAGTACGAAATGAAATAAATATCTCGAAGTTAAATTATCACATCAGGTATATCAGGATGTGTAGATTTAACTTGGTATTAGCTGTATGGAAATACGTATTGTTCTATGATAATAAAAGATTTAAATGTTTTGAAATTGTTTAAGCAACAGTCGCGTAATTTTCAATTTAAAACAAAGAAAACAAAAGTCAGGACACATCTGGTGCAGTAAGTTCAAGATGATTTTCAGTTTTATCTTGTTCAGCAATTCAAATTGTTCATCAACACTACTAGGACAGAGAAACCATCATCTATCGGAATTAAATACTTAATTTAAATTACTATTATCTTTTTTTTTATTAAGCATAACATTGAAAACGTTTTTGTTTCTTTGTAACGTGTTTGTAAAGAAAAAATTACATAATTGTTTTATTTTAGAGAGGTACTAAAATTCATATGAAATGTTATGTATTTGTAACTATATAAAGAATAAATCCTAGATAACTCTGGTGAAAAAATTTCTCGAGTTCTGTTAGTCGTTTAAAGTGGAATAAATGTAGAAGTTCTGGAACAGATGAAGACAACTTTACCTCTAATCAATCGATAAGTTAGAAAAAGTTGATAAAACAATAGAGCAACTAAGCATAGAACAAAAAATTTAATAAAAAATTTGGTACTTCTTATAGTGAACTTTTATACTATCCTCCAAAGACCAAAAAACTACAATTTTAAAAACTTTGATGATTTTAATATTTCTGATAGCGAAAGAAGATATTGTCTCAATGAAAAAAAATTTCGAAAAACATACTCAAGAGTTAAATCACTAAAGAATGCAAGTAAAGTTACAAATATAAATATGGATTTTGCAGAACAATTAAATAAAATCAACAAAAAAGAAGACTAGGGGTAGAAGCTTTTGTTGGATAATAACACAATAAAACTGTTTCATTAAACTCAATGTTAAAGTAATGCATACTATTCAACAAATTTATTAACTATTATATTGACTAGTTTTAGAAGAAATTATAAAATAAAAAACAGAGTGATATTTATAAAACCCGTTATCTAACTTTTTGGGAACAATTGCAATATACCGAGGTTATGAACCTTATTGGCAGTGACATTTTTCAGAGGTTGATTTCAAAAGTGTTCGATAATAGTGAACAGAATATATGTGCTTTAGCATGTACTTAATTCTAGAAGATGTAAACTGTAATAATAAATATGGTATTGTAACTTAAATCTAATAAAATGCATCTACCTGGATAATATTATTGTTTTGGTTATTTAATTTTTAAGAAATGTTATAAGGAAATGAAAAAGTGTATAAATCAGGATTAAGAATGTAAAAAAAACATTATGTGTTTTATAGAGATCGTAAAAATTTAGAATCTAGTCATCAAATATATAAAATATTTTAAAAAGAAGCAAAAGAAAATATAGATAAATAAGTGTCGATGGAAAATTTCCATATTGCAGCAATTTATGAAGCAATGTGTAAAAAAAAAGAAAATAAAATTGGAATCGGGCATAAAAAGGTATTAATGATTTAATATATAATTGGTGGCTATGCAATGAAGAAAAAATAAATTTTACATGTATCCTACAAATATAATTAATTTCGACTATATTGAACAAAAATTACTACACATATTATACCTAGACCACATTTTACAGAATTCGAACTAGATACATATTTAATTAAAGAGCAACAAGCTTAAAATAATAATATTATCGAAGACGCATTATTTAGCGTTAGTAATGTAGCTCAACCGTCGAGTCTAGAAAATAACAACAAGAGGACAATGCACCACATTCAGTTTCATAATACTATTTTGCACAATAACTTTTTCTTACTACGCATTACCATCACACCTGTTTTCTCACTGCATATATTAATATTAATTATATGAATGAAATATTATAACTCACACGTAAAACATAATTAAAATATCAATTTAACCAAAAAGTAATGCACTTTGTGTTAACGAAAGTATAAAACGCTTGTGATGCATCGCATATTTGGAAAATATTAGAAAATTTCATACATAGCATGATTTTTCAAAGGTCAGTTTAAAAAAGTGTGAAGACCCAGTGAATTGACTATAATAAAGAAAATAGCAGAAATGAAAGGAAATTTATGAAATAAATTTAAAGGTGGATTATTACTTATATTGCTAGCAGTTGTTATAAAATAATTGGTTTTCTTATTTTTAGTGTGCCATATCCTTTTCCCCTCTCACAACCACAAAGTGGTGCTATGAGCACTCTACTATTAATGGAAATATCTGCATATAGAATGATGATAAAGACTTTAGTATAAAAGTGCATGGATATTTGATTGCATACAAAACATTAATTATGACATGTACGAATTTGGAGACAGTTGGCGAACGAATGTAATTTCTATACATATGGATGGGGGACAAACCGGCGGATTGTTGGAAGGATCGATCTAAGGATCGACATTGATCGAAAGATTGGGATTGATCGAAGGACTAGCTATCCGGCCCGGCTTCGCCCGGGTACAATTTATACAATTTAGTTTTTTCTGGCTGCCGCGCGCTCGCCTTGTACACCTTCTCCCCTTGCACCTCCCTTGCCAACATATCCCCCCCCCGCCTGTGCCACCACCCCCCCCGCCTGTGCCACCACCCCCCCCCTTCATCAAGCATAGGTCCGTGCACACGCGTCTCGAATCTAGAAAATTTCTGTTTTACAAAACTTTTCATAATTGGTTATAATTGTATGATGCAAAGGACATTTCTGTATTTACATTAAACAGTTCTAATCATGAATTAATTAATTTCGATAAAGATTAAGTTCTTTATAGTTAGAAAAGATAGTGAATTTTATGTTTGTTTTTATTGCATAATTTAATTGTACATAACGTTATTGCTACTTATCTATTAAAGACAGATATATGCTACTTTTGACTTTTTGTAGATCATTTCATTTTACACAATGCTTTCGTACATGATTGTGCTATATCTCCAAAGGATCAGACAGCGTATTCCATGAGAGCGCGCTGGAGGCAAACTTTTTTCCCCGGCTTGAATCACTAATACCGTTAATGCTCAGCTCCTATAAGTTCTAGGGCAATTTTTAATTCACAAATACCTTCCTCAATAAATGCAGATCATAACAGTAAAAACCAAATGCAAATCCTTTCAGTGGTTCTCGAGATTAGCCAGTCATACAGACAGACAGATGCATGCCAGGGACTTCCTTTTATAGTACATATTGATTGAGACTGATCGAAGGATTACCATAGATTGCTGTGGGTTGTGGAGGAGGATTGCTAAGGATTGGGATTGATCGAAGGATTGGGATTGGTCGAAGAATTGGCATGGTTCGCTGTGGATTACGGAGGATTGTGGAGTGGATTGTAGAGCAGGTGGAGCGATTGTGGAGCATGTGGAACACGTGGAGTGGTTGTGAAGCAGATTGTGGAGCGTATTGTGCTGTGGATCGTGGAGCATGTGGAGCTATTGTGGAGCGGATTGTGGAACAGATTGTGCTGTGGATTGTGGAGCATGTGGAGCGGATTGTGGAGCGAGTTACGAAGGATCGGTGTGGATTGGTGTGTGAATTGGTATCGATTGGTGTAGATTGGTGTGGATTGGTGTTTGTATTGGTGTGTGGATTGGTGCGTTGATTTGTGTGGATTGGGGTGGATTGTTGTGTGGATTGATGATGATTGGCGTGAGGATTGGTGTGTGGATTGGTGCGTTGATTTGTGTGGATTGTTGTGTGGATTGATGTTGATTGGCGTGAGGATTGGTGTGTGGATTGGTGCGTTGATTTGTGTGGATTGGGGTGGATTGTTGTGTGGATTGATGTTGATTGGCGTGAGGATTGGTGTGTGGATCGGTGAGTTGATTTGTGTGGATTGGGGTGGATTGTTGTGTGGATTGATGTTGATTGGCGTGAGGATTGGTGTGTGGATCGGTGCGTTGATTTGTGTGGATTGGGGTGGATTGTTGTATGGATTGATGTTGATTGGCGTGAGGATTGGTGTGTGGATCGGTGCGTTGATTTGTGTGGATTGGGGTGGATTGTTGTGTGGATTGATGTTGATTTGTGTGTGGATCGGTGTTAATTGATGTCAATTGCTGATTGCAGAGCTGATTGTGTAGATGATGGCGGTGCTGATTGTGGTACTGATTGATGGAAAGATCTTGAGATTGATCTAATGATTCATGGAAAAACAAGTTTTTAATTAAATTTTTTTAATTTTTTAATGTTTTGTCTGGAATATGAGAGGGTGTCTCAACTTTCTCAACAACCCCCCCCCCCCCCCCCGGCGTTTGCCGAAACGATCAAAACAAATTTTCTCACTATGTGACTTCAAAAATGTTGGTTCTTTTTAAAGCACGAACTGAATTTACCGTTATCTTTGCTCTGGTGTTAAGAGTAAGAACCGACCATGCCATTTGTTTGAAATAAAGTTACTAGCATGCTTGTACGTGCAGAAAATGTAATTCCGATACACGTTTCTCTGGTTGAAAACGTTATTATACACTTGGGGAAGTTGTTCAAATAAATTACGAGGTAATCGCTGTTATCAAATTTCGGCTGCCCCGTTTGGACAGAGATGACACGGGCTATGAAGCTTTGTCTTTTTGCAAAAATAAATCTCTAACTACGTTAATGTCTTCGTTGATTCCTCACTTACTTGCATTTCGTCGTAATCTGAAAGAATTCTTATGGGTGTCCACAACGAATGCAAAGGTGAAGTTCAGCTGAAGAGTTCGTTGACCGATACGTACGGCCGGCGCGGGTACTTGCCCAGAGCGCCGTTATTTCAGCCTACAGCAGGCCTCCCCTAGGCCAACTGAGCAGCGAAAGTCGGCTTCCACCTGATGTTACCTGGCGCATGCGCGCTCGCCAAATACTCCCGGCGGTTTGGCGCGTGGCTCGGCGCTGCTATGCGGGCAGCCGACTACCAGGCGCTATGCGATACGGCGAGCACCCGCGACTCCAGGAACAATGGTGGGAACAGATCGTCGTTTATTGGAGGCGCCCCCTAAATTTACCCCACCATATAGATTTTGTGTGCTGGAGGTGTCTATTGGACGTGCATGGAAGAGATAGTTCTTACTGGCCGAGTCCTGCGTGTTAACATTTTGGTGATTTTTATATAAATACTTGCCCAGGAGAGCCACTGAGGAGAGATGGTTCCTCCGCTGTGATCAGATGGCCTCGTCCGATAAATACATTTATTGAACATTTAATCTTTAAGCCTTTCGGGCATGAGGGTCAGGTTGGACCTGATGAAATGTCCTATTAGGAGCTTTGTGGAGATAGTAATTTGGCTTTCAATATTCAGGATAGCATTAACAAAAATTATGTTAGGAGATTTTGGAGAAATCCTGTTGTAAGTTTATGAAGTTTTAAAATGATTGCCTTAGAAAAATATTTTGCCATTTTTCTCTTTTTAAGCCACCATCAATATTGTTATGGAGCATAGGGTTTTGAATGATAGGTAATGTAAAAATGTACCTGTTAAGATTTTAAAAGGGCTTAAAATTCAAGATTGTAATGGAATATTTTAAGGATCAGTTAGAAATTGATATGAAAATTGGCCTCTACATTTGTGGCTATGGCCAGTTTTAAATATTTGCTTGTGAAACACTAAATTATTCGCATATTCCAGTATTTTGTTTACTCTGCATCTAATGGCATTTAGCATTGTGGTTAAGGCCAAGCAATGAAAATATTGCGTCTATAATCAATAAATATAGTATTTGTTTGCTGGCATTTAAGTTATGGCCCAAGATAGAGTTTCTCATAATTATATATATATATATTTCACAGCCTGTTACAATTAACCGGTATACATTTTTGCAATGACGGTGGGAACTGTCCGGTTCATAGGCAAGAACTGCCTTGTTGAAGAATTTTGCCATGGACAATAGACAAATAAGTAGAGTAAAGTAACTTTTTTAAAATGTTTATGGTATTTAAAGATCTATGTGTAAAATTTAAAGAAATGAATTTATATTCCACCTTGTTATTGAATGCTGTGATGTTTACAGTTCAGTATATTACATGTTCAGTACACTACATACTTTTGGAAGATGTTACCAGTATGCGAAATAAAAGTATATTTTAATCTGTTTTCTGATTACTGTTATTTAAAGCAGGTTACTTTGGCTTTTTCAGCTTGTGGTAAAGTCTGAATATAACTCAGAAATATACATGAATTTCGAATTAGAAAAACCAATGATATGTAAGATAAAATGTTCAATATTATCTATAGTAAAAATGTTAACTACAATTTTAGTAGTTGAGGTATGGTAACACTGCAAAATAGAAAGTGGAGTAAAATACTACTGATTAATATTTTCCAGTCACAATTCAGGCTCATTGCTATAGTTTAGCTTTTCATGGGTGCCTCTTTGCTATATCTCTGCACCACTCACTTTGGGGCAACTTAGGGCTTTTCGATAGCCGCCTTGTTGCGTCCTCTGGACATAGAGGCCGCCACAAATATTTTCGGATTTTAAAAAATTATAATTTCTTTTTGGGTTCAAGGTGATCCAAGGGCTTCGGCACGGGGTTAGGTCACAGATGTGAGGTCAAGGGGAAGGTCATCCATATCTAACATGTTGGTTGGAGTTATCAGTGCCACCTAAGTGATGAAAATGTAAACAAATGACAAACGAAAAAATCAATATGGTTGGTGGAGTGCATTCAACAGATGGCGCAAGGGTGAGGGGGTGGAGCCTGCCGACTAGTTAACCAATGAGAAACATTGGAAAGGGGAGGGAAATATTAATACAATCTGACTGATTGAATGACGGTCAGCCGTCTGCTGATCATGGTGATCTGGGGGACCTCCGGAAATTTAAGTTTTTAAAAATAATAAAAGAAATAATTTATCATATAATTTCTTATTAATTTTTTATAAATTCTTAGGGAATTTTTGTGATTTTTGGCGAATTTTTGGCTTCAAGGTCAAAGGTCACCAGGTTAGGGCCAAAAGTCAAGGTTTCCTGGATTCAAAATGACGGTAGTAGCCAGTAATGTAATATGCTTGCTGACTTTTATGAATTTATAAGTTTATATAATTATTTTTATCGAGGTCATGGGTCAAAGTCAAGGTGACCTGGGTCCAAATTGTGGTAGAGTGACGTCATAATCTGGTGGCTGGTTGGCTCCAGTCCCTTGTGATCTCTAAGGCTGAACATTTGAAATTTGAATTTTATAATTTTTCAGTGCACATGTCTAAATAATTTTTTTTATTTATCTGAGGATTTTTTAATTTTAATTTTTGGTGAATTTTGGGAAGTTTTGGTGTCAAGTTCAAGGGTTACTGGGGTCAAGGTCTCCTAGATCCGATATGGCGGCTAAGTTAAGTGACAGAACCAAGATGGCTGACGGTCGGCTCTGGCTCCAATCACGGACCTTGTGAATCGATTTGACATATCCTGTGCCTATGAAATCAATATTGCCGCCATTTCTGTACCCTCGAAAACGATATCTCCAAATCTTTCCGATGGATCGAAAAGTGCCTTTCGGGGGATCGTTTTTGAAGCTGGGGGATAGTGCTTTTTTGGGAAAAACAGAAAATTTAAGAGATAAAAGGGAAATTTTGAGGGAGTATGGCCGCCGGGGGAACGGAATGACAGAGCATGAACAGCTTCGGCGCTCCGACGCTCCACGCTCTTGTTCCCAAACTCAGATACTTGTGTGTTCTACTTCCAACATAAACTTAAATGCGAAGCCGAACATAGAAAGAAACATCTTTATTTACACATAAAATATTGCAGTTACGCTGTAAAGCAGTGCACTGAAAGAACTGGAGGTAAATTGTTCAACCCAATAGCTACTTTGTTATAGTCACGAAATTTGTGGCTGTTAAAGAAATTATTAAAATCTTATTGTTTAGTGAGATTTGAATTACTAGTGTTATTATTAAGTACAAACTACTACCACCTAGAAGTTTAATATCGAAAACCAGTTAGAAACCGTTTAGTTAATACTTCGATACACGCAGTTACTTGTATGTAGTTACTACAGCCATTTGTGTTGCGGTATTATTATATCAGTATTTTTAATTTGGAAAGTACGAAATGTGTACCACCTTATCAATTCAAATAATTGCCATAGAGTAAAGGGGACATTACTTCACTTGTAGAATTTCCCCCTACTTCAGTCACGTAATTTTCGTTAACATCAAAGGATTATCACCTTATTACTATGCAAATTTACCCCATACATGAACGGTAATTTCCTTTACGCGCAACTTAAATTTCCGTCTTTTGAAAATACGATTTATGTTTCGTAAACGTGATAGAATTTTCTTCCTAACTTATTTGCAGGGCAGAAAGACGAACTTCTACTACCATAGAAAGCGAGTTTGAAATGGCAGCATATAACCTGTCTTTAAGCAGCGTTATTATAAATTCTGCATTGAAGGAGTTGCGTGGTAAAAATAGTTTATTTTTTAATGAAATGGCATATTACTAATTTATAAATATCATGGAATAATTTCTGAAAGTTTCCAAAGTATCCTCAAGTTATAGTATAATAATATTTTAGAACTGATAAAAAGCAATCAAAATTGGTTAATATCGTCTGTAGGAAATACAAGATATAGTAACAGTGTAAAATATATTATATTATACGAAAAATTCTTTGCAATAATTGAAAGTTGCTCGTCGCACTTCCAAATATTGCACCATAAATAACCGAAACTAAGTAATACGGAGTGGAGTGGAAAGATTTGGGCACTTCTTAACATCGAGGTCTTGAGAGCCGATGAGGATTAAGTGAGGTGAGTATGGAGCAGCGCCGGAATGAAGAGACGGGGTGGAACGAGAGATCCCCGACAAAACCCGCTGACCAGTAGCATCGTTCGCTGCCATACCCACATGCGAAAGTCCGAGAGCGAACCCGCCGGGAATCGAACCCGGTTCGACTGGATATGAGGCTAGTAGTCTAGCCACTAAACCACCGCGGCCCCAAGTAATTCGGAGTGAGGTGGCTTTGCTATTGAAATTACAGGGGTAAGTGTGTTGTTAAAGAATTTTTTTTCAAATAACTATTCTGTGTGTCGGCTGTTGAAGGGGTGATACAGTTGTAGGTCGCCGATCACAGTGTATGGGTTCTAATGTGACGAGATGAAGCTCTAGGAGAGGGTGCTAATGGCATACGTCTTCAAGTTACACCAAATGCGATATCGCACAATATGAGGGTGATACAGTTGTAGGTCGCCGATCACAGTGTATGGGTTCTAATGTGACGACATGAAGCTCTAGGAGAGGGTGCTAATGGCATACGTCTTCAAGTTACACCAAACGCGATATCGCACAATATGAGGGTGATACAGTTGTAGGTCGCCGATCACAGTGTATGGGTTCTAATGTGACGACATGAAGCTCTAGGAGAGGGTGCTAATGGCATACGTCTTCAAGTTACACCAAACGCGATATCGCACAATATGAGGGTGATACAGTTGTAGGTCGCCAATCACAGTGTATGGGTTCTAATGTGACGAGATGAAGCTCTAGGAGAGGGTGCTAATGGCATACGTCTTCAAGTTACACCAAATGCGATATCGCACAATATGAGGGTGATACAGTTGTAGGTCGCCGATCACAGTGTATGGGTTCTAATGTGACGAGATGAAGCTCTAGGAGAGGGTGCTAATGGCATACGTCTTCAAGTTACACCAAATGCGATATCGCACAATATGAGGGTGATACAGTTGTAGGTCGCCGATCACAGTGTATGGGTTCTAATGTGACGACATGAAGCTCTAGGAGAGGGTGCTAATGGCATACGTCTTCAAGTTACACCAAACGCGATATCGCACAATATGAGGGTGATACAGTTGTAGGTCGCCGATCACAGTGTATGGGTTCTAATGTGACGACATGAAGCTCTAGGAGAGGGTGCTAATGGCATACGTCTTCAAGTTACACCAAACGCGATATCGCACAATATGAGGGTGATACAGTTGTAGGTCGCCAATCACAGTGTATGGGTTCTAATGTGACGAGATGAAGCTCTAGGAGAGGGTGCTAATGGCATACGTCTTCAAGTTACACCAAATGCGATATCGCACAATATGAGGGTGATACAGTTGTAGGTCGCCGATCACAGTGTATGGGTTCTAATGTGACGACATGAAGCTCTAGGAGAGGGTGCTAATGGCATACGTCTTCAAGTTACACCAAACGCGATATCGCACAATATGAGGGTGATACAGTTGTAGGTCGCCGATCACAGTGTATGGGTTCTAATGTGACGAGATGAAGCTCTATGAGAGGGTGCTAATGGCATACGTCTTCAAGTTACACCAAACGCGATATCGCACAATATGAGGGTGATACAGTTGTAGGTCGCCGATCACAGTGTATGGGTTCTAATGTGACGAGATGAAGCTCTATGAGAGGGTGCTAATGGCATACGTCTTCAAGTTACACCAAATGCGATATCGCACAATATGAGGGTGATACAGTTGTAGGTCGCCGATCACAGTGTATGGGTTCTAATGTGACGACATGAAGCTCTAGGAGAGGGTGCTAATGGCATACGTCTTCAAGTTACACCAAATGAGATATCGCACAATATGAGGGTGATACAGTTGTAGGTCGCCGATCACAGTGTATGGGTTCTAATGTGACATGAAGCTCTAGGAGAGGGTGCTAATGGCATACGTCTTCAAGTTACACCAAATGCGATATCGCACAATATGAGGGTGATACAGTTGTAGGTCGCCGATCACAGTGTATGGGTTCTAATGTGACGACATGAAGCTCTAGGAGAGGGTGCTAATGGCATACGTCTTCAAGTTACACCAAATGAGATATCGCACAATATGAGGGTGATACAGTTGTAGGTCGCCGATCACAGTGTATGGGTTCTAATGTGACGACATGAAGCTCTAGGAGAGGGTGCTAATGGCATACGTCTTCAAGTTACACCAAATGCGATATCGCACAATATGAGGGTGATACAGTTGTAGGTCGCCGATCACAGTGTATGGGTTCTAATGTGACGACATGAAGCTCTAGGAGAGGGTGCTAATGGCATACGTCTTCAAGTTACACCAAATGAGATATCGCACAATATGAGGGCGATACAGTTGTAGGTCGCCGATCACAGTGTATGGGTTCTAATGTGACGACATGAAGCTCTAGGAGAGGGTGCTAATGGCATACGTCTTCAAGTTACACCAAATGAGATATCGCACAATATGAGGGTGATACAGTTGTAGGTCGCCGATCACAGTGTATGGGTTCTAATGTGACATGAAGCTCTAGGAGAGGGTGCTAATGGCATACGTCTTCAAGTTACACCAAATGCGATATCGCACAATATGAGGGTGATCTGAAACGTTGCCTCCGGTATCGAAAGAAAAACTAACATACAAATTCTTATATTTGCTTCATTGCAAGTCTCTTCTGCATGGTCGGAAGTGACATATGGCAAGTCCTTTGCATTTTTTTTTCTAACTAGATTTCGGTTGAGACAGCTCTGATTGGCGAAAAAAAATTTCAGTTTAATACTCCACAGTTATGTTGGCTTTGTTAAATTGTCGCAAGAGAATTACTCAACTGGCATTAAGTACGTCACAGCCTAAGAAAGAACCAGACTTGGGATAAAACAACGATATGAGTTACTTTAAAATGAACCATCATTGACAATTATATATGTGAGGCAAGTTGAAAATAGAATATCAAATCGTTTGGAATCCAAGGATTATTGTTGAAGTTGTATTACGAGAGTACATTATATCATCGCTTTAAAATAATTCCTTTAATAACGAGATATCCTGCACTCGAACAGGCTACTCGGTTCCATGACTATGTAACGCCTTGATGGTGCAAATATTTACTTCTTGCGTGCATGCCTCTGAGCTGAAGTTTGTTTCACCTCATCGGGGATCGTTCATCAATTGTTCCTTCCATTTGCTCGATGGTTACGCTGGCAAGTGCCGTGATCACGAAGGTGCTAATCATTTCGTGTTCATCTTACTTTTACTTAAGTAATAACTATACATTTGTCTTAGTTCATCGAAGACAGAATTACACTTGCTTCCTCACAATATTTTGGTTGAACACAATTTTTACTGTCCTTTCTAAAGGTTTTTATTTTTTCCAAGTGTGCATTTGTTTGCCAGAATATAATTAGACTTGCTGTTTATCAGATTAAGGAGAGTCAGTGATAATAAGAAACTTCTAGATCACATTTATAACAGCAGTTTTTGAACAAGTAACTCTACTTATGTGTATAATACACTGATTATGAGATCATAGATATGCCTATGAGGTGGTTCAGTGAAGGGATCCATGAATCCTATGGAACTTGGATTCTAGCGTAGTGCTGTGAGGAAAATTCCTCTAAACTGTTTTAGTAACCTGTATTTCGTGTGCAAAGCAACTAACTGCCTGTTTCGCAGTATGGCAGAAACCAGGGATCTCTGAGAGGTCGTGGCAGGGCATCTTGCATGTTTTCTGTGCTAGTGTTGGTATTTGTCGCCACTTCTCACAACAGCAGTTGCGAATATGTAATATGGTTGTTTATCGTTAAAAAAATAACTTTCTTCCTCAGGTTTTTATAATTTCATGGTAGTTAGTAAAACACAATGCAGAAACGTTCATGAGAGTTGCCATGGAGTAGACTAATTCTTTCTACGCACCTGAATGTCGGGTTCACTCAAAACACCTAATAAATAAAATAATTATAGGAAACTGGAACGAGTGAAATGTTACCTGCCGATGCCGAGGATCCCAGTGGTCCCCCTCATCAGACACAGCAGCCTCAACTTCTCCAGGGGATCCTTGACTGTCGCCAGCTGCTTCTTGGCCTTGTTGATGAGGTCGTTCTCCTGCCTGGAGTTGGCAGACTGAGGTCTGTTAAACATCCCTGAAACACAGACACCATATTTCTCACTAATCGTCTAGTCAGTATTTAACTACTCGTACAAAATGAGAAGCAAACCATCCATACGGGAGGTGGCAACTGAATAACTAAACTTTTACCTTGCGTTGCGTATTAAGTGATATTAAAGTATTGAGTTACTTTCAGTTACTAGACATTTTGATCTGGGTTTCCACGTGTGGGTTTTAGTTAAGATTTATTCTGGTAACGTTATATACAATTTCACGTCTTGCTGCATTATAATATTTTTACATTCTTCCAACTTTCGCTCAGCTATTTCCAATTTAGTGAATACAGACGCAAATAGTAATTCATTAACTGTTAGAAAAAAAAAAACACTTTGAAATCCATGCCATCCGAAATGTTCAGAAACTAGGAAAATGTCACAAATAACTCCAAGCCTAAATTTGACCAAAAAAGAAAAAAAACGAACGCCAAACGGAAAATGTATATTATGTGAGAAATTGTTTTTAAATGAAAAAAAAAATAAGAATAACCCACAGTGATGCTCAAATTTAAGTAAATACGAATTAATGTTTATGTGTATACCTACCTAAGTTGCTGAGGGAATTTTCTACTTGTATATAAAGCGGCAACATATAGCTGAGATAACAACAATCCTGAGGGCAATACTGGTGCACACAAAGTAATCCAATAAATGACTGTCGCAAGAGCAACGACAATAAAGCAAGGAGAAAATATTTATTTTACTGAATGTAAGAAATGACAGCCAATTAATTTAAAGTTCCGAAGTTTTGAAATGCGTCATTGAAAATAATAGCTTGCACCCATGCATGGAGATGGTTTTTTTTTTCCGTGTAAAAATATTACCAACCAGTAAAGATGTACATGCAAATAATGTGCATAATCTACAAACTCTAAAGGAGCCATGGTGGTGTAATGGTTAGACTACTCGCCTCCCACAAAGACGGAAACTGGGTTCGATTCCACGCGGGGTGGCTCCCGGATTTTTGCATGTGGGAATAGTGCCGGACGATGCCGCTGATTGGCGGATTACTCAGGGATCTCCCGTTTCCTCCGCCCTTTCATTCCAGCGCTGCTCCATACTCACCTGGAGACCTCGATGGTAAGAACTCCCCAAATCTCTTCACTCACTCTACAAACTCAAAAAAGCAAGAATAATGCATTGTCACGAATGTAATTCGCCATATTGCAATGCAACGTATTACATACGTCAAAAATAACTCATCGACTTTGACAGAACTCATCGACTTTTACAGTGAATTCGTTAACATATTACAAAACCTTGTAGAATGGCACATTTGGAACATAGAACGTAATTTTTCAAAATACAAGAAAAATTTTGTAGCACTGAATGAATAGACCACGAAGTGAAGTAAATAAAACTTACATCGTATGATTTACAAAACATGTAAATAGTAAATACTGAGAGCTAGGGAAGGGGTTCTTTTTAAGTTACTTATCAGGATAAACGGAGTGGCAGCCTAGATTAGAATTATAATAATTTTTATGATATTATTATGGAGACTCTGCTGTACTCAGGACTGAAAATGTTAACCATGGGTTTGATAGGGTATGCGTATTCTCACGATCAAAAGTGACTAGCTGCAATAACATATAGTCTTTCAGGGGAGATGTATTACTGCTAAAGTTCAAGATTTATGTTTAATGTTGCTTATTTCAAACAAGTTAATCAACTAGTTCCTTTGATATGAAAATAAATTATTATTCTCCGTAAGAGTAGAGTATATCTTTGAGTAGCAATAATCAGATAAGGCGGATAACAAATAATATTTTCCAATATTTGATTATTTCAGTAGGTGGTAGATACAAAGTTTGGTGTATGTCGATTATGGGTTCTCTACAGTTTCGCAGCCGTAGATATGCGGAGGCTGATCTTGATAAAATTGTATGTTGTTAATTAAACTCGCTTGAAATTAGCAAGTTTTTAATATCCTTTTACATATATTTTAGAATACCAAGTTCCTTATAATATCGTGTAATGCTGTTCCTGAAACGCAGGCTAAAATGTCGTGAGTCAGATACTAGTGAGATAAGAGTGGTATATAGAAGCCTGAATGTGAGGTACTCGCTGAAAGAGCTGTGATGGTGAGGCAGGTATGGCATTGGTTCATTGGATATCCTATATAGAGCGGGAATTGTGTACAACATTTCGTATACTGACTTACATAAGTAAGAGTGAATATAGCGGAGTCCGCTAATGCAAACCTCACTACCCCGAAAAGCAGGTTAATCGGAATGACAGTGTGCGAGAGAAAAATGAACTGCAAACAGGAAAAATTCAAATTTCTTCATAATTTATTTTTTATAAGTCAGTGCACAAACCTAGCTATCATAACGCTTGAAAACATGTAGTTTATCTGTAAAGGTACAAGTAGTATGCTTACGTCTGCTGGCCATGTTGGTATCTCTAAAAACACCATTTACACTGGAATAAAGTTACTCGCAACTTAAACAGTGTTCAAAAGTGAACTCGAACAATTTCAGCAATCAACTGAATGTAATGACAATCAATGCGCATGTGGAATGACTCATCTATCGGACAATGATGCCTGAGTGGGTTTAGACACCACCAGCCACCACACTGTGTTACTCGCGCATCTAACACTCTTACCAACTTGATATAGGGTATAGGAAATCTAAAATTTGGTTCTCGCTACTGCATTACGGGATATTTTTCGGTTAAACCGAAAATCTGGTGATCCGAACAGGCTTCAATTTTAATCATTTTGAATTGAGAATCCGTTGTATTCGTTCTACGGACAAACCTCGGCTGAATATTAGTCGCAAAGGATAAATTGAAAGCATATAAATTACTCGAAGGCTAAAATACTTATTACGGGTAGTATATGCAATTGTAGGTAGTTCCGGAACTCTATTCAATTGGGCAATTTAACAAAATCTTTGCAACCACTGAAAAATGTGCGGATGTGTTAAATTATTATTCGGATTCAGCCACGCTTACTTCCCTTGTTTTACATTAAATTCTGTGGAAAGTAAGTTAACTTGTCAATACGTCATTATGTTAAAGAATCTACGGAAAAGTTCCCTTTGAGGTTTGACCTCAAATCAGCCATTTTCGAGGAATTAATGCATCAATTTAAAAGTTTAGTGTTACAGCGAAATGTTTTTATGCACAGTAAAGTTGAACCAATTACATCTGAATGTTAATGTTAGGTTATTCCGCAATCCGTTCTCATGCGTCGTCACAAGTAATAGATTAACCAGTTGTGACTTTTACTAAACTTATCGCCGTGTGTTTGAAATACGTTTCATTTGTGAAATTATTAAACGTGGGTCGAATGTTCTGATCTACGAAAAGAACATTACTGTGCCTGTAGATTACGCCCATTAGAAATATTACAATATAACTGAAAACTGGTTTTTAAAAGCGCTGTATCTCAAATTACTCGGTTCAGATACATACACAAGTACTCGAGAGAACAGTATTGAACTTTGCTACAAACTTTCACACCGGCCAGTTCCTGCTTAAAGTTCTAGTTATTCACTGCACGAAGAGAAAGCTGCATGTCAGTTCACAGACTTGCGCTTAGAGGCGATGACGCACTTGATGAGCGTGGCAATCTCGCTCTCATATTCGTGGCTTGGTAGAATATCTGATTTGGTTAGTTTTCAAAACTTATTTTTCAAGTGATGATGGTTTTTATTTTGGTATAAACGTGTGTGACATATTTTGCATCAACTGGCAGTGCTGTTTTGGTCATAAAATCCCACTGATCTCCGTTTACTTAGTGTTATGTATTGGAGAGGACCACGCCACATACAAGTAAGTTTTCATCCACATTTAAGGCAGTATGATCTATAAATAACACTCATAAACTCACGTGAAATAGATTTTAACATATTGTAACATCTCTTACGTGAAACCGCTTAAAGTTGTCACCAAAATTATGAATATAGGAAGTCTAATCACAATACACTGATGGGAAAAAAATTGCGACACAGTGACTATGTATGTCATTTTATTTACGTTACAAACTAGAGGCAATGTAACATGATGAACAATACAGATTAAACCAAGCAATATAACCCAAGTACTGAATGAGCGTAGTGTCACGCCAATAAAACGTTTACCATCCTCCGTTACCAACATCTGCGTGTATTCCCGCATGTAAATAATCGTACATGTGATGAATATCATCCTGAAGTATTGTTTTCCAAGAAGCTTGCACCTGTTGTCGCAACTGTGAAAGGTTAGTAGCAGGCCGTACAGACTGCGTCAAACGGCCAAACATGTTCAACTGAAGAGAGGTCTGGGGATCGTGCCGGCCAGAACAGTTGTCAGACACCATGAAGAATACGTCGAGTATCAACAGTATGATATGTGAGAGAGTCATTATCCTACTCCGACAGTACATCGCCAACCTGCTGAAGGACTGACAACACAACGGGACGAACAATGTGTTGGCAGTAGTGGGAAGTGTTTGGCGGACGCAGTATGATATGTGAGAGAGTCATTATCCTACTCCGACAGTACATCGCCAACCTGCTGAAGGACTGACAACACAACGGGACGAACAATGTGTTGGCAGTAGTGGGAAGTGTTTGGCGGACGCAGTATGATATGTGAGAGAGTCATTATCCTACACCGACAGTACATCGCCAACCTGCTGAAGGACTGACAACACAACGGGACGAACAATGTGTTGGCAGTAGTGGGAAGTGTTTGGCGGACGCAGTATGATATGTGAGAGAGTCATTATCCTACTCCGACAGTACATCGCCAACCTGCTGAAGGACTGACAACACAACGGGACGAACAATGTGTTGGCAGTAGTGGGAAGTGTTTGGCGGACGCAGTATGATATGTGAGAGAGTCATTATCCTACTCCGACAGTACATCGCCAACCTGCTGGAGGACTGACAACACAACGGGACGAACAATGTGTTGGTAGTAGTGGGAAGTGTTTGGCGGACGCAGTATGATATGCGAGAGAGTCATTATCCTACTTCGACAGTACATCGCCAACCTGCTGAAGGACTGACAACACAACGGGACGAACAATGTGTTGGCAGTAGTGGGAAGTGTTTGGCGGACGCAGTATGATATGTGAGAGAGTCATTATCCTACTACGACAGTACATCGCCAACCTGCTGGAGGACTGACACCACAACGGGACGAACAATGTGTTGGCAGTAGTGGGAAGTGTTTGGCGGACGCAGTATGATATGTGAGAGAGTCATTATCCTACTCCGACAGTACATCGCCAACCTGCTGAAGGATTGACACCACAACGGGTCGAACAATGTGTTGGCAGTAGTGGGAAGTGTTTGGCGGACGCAGTATGATATGTGAGAGAGAGTCATTATCCTACTCCGACAGTACATCGCCAACCTGCTGAAGGACTGACAACACAACGGGACGAACAATGTGTTGGCAGTAGTGGGAAGTGTTTGGCGGACGCAGTATGATATGTGAGAGAGAGTCATTATCCTACTCCGACAGTACATCGCCAACCTGCTGAAGGACTGACAACACAACGGGACGAACAATGTGTTGGCAGTAGTGGGAAGTGTTTGGCGGACGCAGTATGATGAATGGGAATCGTAGCTTGTTGTACCCGCGCCACAATATCATGAGTTGTAGCCGTATATCGGGGGTGAATACACTCTGGAAGATGACCCCTCGCACATAAACAGAGATCACTTGCATGAATGTAGAATCTGCTGGCATCGCTAAACACAAGGGAGCGCCATTCCATTCTCCAGGCGATCCTTTCACGTCCCCCCCCCCCCCAGGAGACATGTACGGCAGTGATGTGGCAGAATGTACTCGTGCTTGAGTCCTGCTGAAAGTAGACGGTTCTCGATACATTGTACGTGTGGACACCCCTGGTGCCACATCCGCTGTCATCTCTGTTGTGGGTGCATTACGGTCTTCCAACGCGCTGATCTTGACGTACATCTGTTCTATACGGCCGTCATCAACCTCGATCTGTTCAAGTGACCTCCGTCGATTACATCGCCACACTACGAATACACCGTGATCAACGTGTGCAGCAATACGTCGATGTGTCGATCCTGCGTCGCAAAGTCCCGCGATACTATCCCTCTCAAGCTACTGCACGCGCACATAGCCATCGTAACCGTCTTCGAGGCATATCGATAGCTCGACTGCTACACACGTAGTCGACATTCAACCGTCCAGGCGCACACGATACGGTACTATATGGCGCGTTTCTGTACACGGCGCAACGAAGTAAATGGTACGATGTTATCTTTTGACCGATGTCCTTGAAACATTCATCAGTTTAACTACAGCATAATACTCCAGCATGCAACTACTGTACCCGTGTTCAATTGGACTGCAAACATTTTTACGTCGGCGTTTTTTGCAAAAGTGATTTTAAGTAACATATTTTCTTAACAGAATTTGGTTTGTGTAATTAGCCTAACAGACGTTATAATAGTTACCTAGGCGTTGTAGCATTTTAAAATTGAACAATTTATTACACTTTCTTGAAGCCTGACGCTGAAAAAGGTATGTGTAAAATATGTTAACATAGCAGTTATTTAAAGATAAGGCTAGGGAAGAATATTATCAGATTACTTCCCTGAGTATATGATGTGTAGGCCAGATTTAGCTATTGCAGGGGAACATCGCGATAAAAGAAATTTGAAGGAAATATTTAAAAAATGAGAAGTTTGCAAGACGCTTAATAACGATATTTTATAGCTCGCATAGTGAAATGTAGACGGAGCAGCAATGGAATATAGGCGGCGTCCAGAAATCTCGCCAGGGAACTCCAGGCTCACTGTGTTCCACACTTGTGGGAGTGATACCTCCTGGCATTGAGAATGTACCGCTTTGCTTTGCACAATTACCGCAGTTCCTGAGTATCAACATCGTCTCACAGGAATATGCCAACAAACACTTGATGACAAATATGACATCCAAGGTAGTTTATTAAGTTATAAAGGGAAAATTAATTTAGCCTTGATAAATATAAATGAAGTCCATTTTTCTCTGAAAGGTCAGTTTGCAAGATGCCCACTCGAACCGCAGAAGTGTAAGAGGTACAACAGAGCTGTGTATAAATTAAAACCCGGCATACAATAATGCCAAATGGTTCTGAAAATGTTAACTTTTCCAAGATAAATAATATATTAAAGTTTAATTTAAATATATGAAACCATACATGAAGGGCAAAATTATTTCATAGTTTTGTTTAAATAAATTACTCAAGTTTCATATAACTTAGCGTTGTAGTCGTACCTTTGTAAATTTATGAACATCTTGATAAAATACGGAATTCTACGGAGCTTTTCAACTGTCTAACACCCATTTCTATCAATCTAAACTACAACCTTAACACACGAGAAAATTCATTATCAGTGTATTGTTGTTTCTGTAAGGAAAGAAGAATTCATAATTAAGAAAATTTGTACCCATTTTAAAGCTACCTCTGAACACAAGAGTATTTCATGTATCACCCCTTCATCATCTTAATTACAATGAAAAAATATTTGTATTGGAAATAGCTGTAACAAATACATAGCAAAAATTTTTAACATTATATATAACTCAGTTGAATGGTTTTCGAGAAAATTGTTATACAATCGATTATATTAAGTGTTTTGTTTCCTAGTATCGCGGCAACAAGTCACAGATATTTAATGAATGTGTGTAAAGGCTGTTCACAATAAAGTGAGCACTTTTGAAATCAACCTTAGAAAAAAAGTCACTGCTCTTGCCTGCATATATTTTATACGGCGTATTGAGTGATATGCACCCAGTAAAGTTGGTAACGATGAAGAAAAAGTAGTATCATGTCTAAACGTCGAATTAAAAGTGTTAGGTAACCATTTGCAAAAACTTAAATTATTATTTCCATTTTCTGTTTTTTTTTTTTTTTTTTTTTTAATGCATCGAAGTGTAAAAATGAGCAGATTTGTTAAATATTTACTTTTATAATAATTTTACAGTTTCACTTGACCGACGGATGAATAAAGTGATGAGGCTCATGGCAATGTTAATCTTACATAAGGCGGAAGAATACACAACGTACATACAAGTAGATCTTAAGCATAGCTTTCAAAAGTGCTCATTTAATCGTGAACAGCCTATATGTGTATATACATATATATCTATAACTGTATAAAAAACTGTTTGAATACACAGAATTGATTCTTATTAAATGTAATGTTTGCTATACACAGTACTTCTTGTATTTTCATAACAATCGTTTCCAAGATTCAGCTTGTATTGATCATTAACTTGGAGCGTCACTGTTACCCCGTATCCAAGAAAACATGCGTGTAACCTGTAACTTCAATATTTTATAAAGAAAGGTGTCACGCACAAGATCCTGTACTCTTCACAGCACTGAGGACGGGATTTGGTTTTCTTGATTTATCGGTTCTTGAATCGGCTCTCAAAACTCGAAATTAAGAGCCACCCAAATCTTTCGGCTCACTCACTCACTCGTTCTCTCACTCGATTCTTGATTATATATTTCACTAACATTACTGACATTTTTACTGTAAACAATTGTAAACACTACATACCATAAATTATAAAATTTTATTAGTTCTCTTAAGTGGTGTGGGTTGAGTGAAGGAAAAGAAAAAAATATATATATAACTTGAGTTCTGAGATGGAGCGCCTGAAGCCCTGCCCCTAATTCATTCGCTGCTCTCTTCATGTACTAAAATAATACAAGAGAGTATGGAAACACGGTTGATAAGAGGGGATATTTTTTGGCGGAGTTATTGACCCAAGAATATTAAAGATATTCTTAAAAGAATTCTCCCAAGGTTTGAACTTGGTAGGCTGAGATGTATTACTATGGATAAAGAGTAGATGAGGACGAGAATCTTCAGTGGCCGGCCTATGCGCTACGATGCATACTGAGAACTTCTCTATCAAGCCTCTGGCTGATCTGTACTAATACGAATCTCACAGGAAGTGTCGGCCAATGTACGCCTATTTTCTAACCTGTCAATAATACCACAAAAATTAGCCATAGCTACAAAACGCACGCAGTAAATTATTTTCGCGACTTAACGCTATTACGCCTAGATTTTGTTTCTCAAGAAGTACATTACGTTTGATTAAATTTCTACGTTCAATAGAAATTAATAGTTTGAGTAAAAGCGGTAACTATTCCATTAGTACATAAACTATTTTCAGTTGTAATGGAGTTAATTATCTTTTGTTTAGTTTCAGTGGCAGTAAGTTATTAATCAGCTTCTATAGCAGTTTTTATGGGCAGGAAATAGAACACAGATATTTGAGCTCGTATGATGGGTTTGTACACATACATAGTGTATAAATATACAGAGATACGAAATATGCATTTGATGAAATATGACATTTACAATACCTAGACAAATATATTAAATAAATATTTAAATGGGAATAAAGTTTAACAATATTCAGACAATAATGTCAGTTCGTTTTCATATACGTTCTAAAATTCATCTGTCGTATTATCCTGCTAGCCTTAACTTGCCTACATACATTTCAACTATTTAATGTATAGTCTAAATTGTAAAATCGGGGTGGGGGGAGGTAAAATGAGTTTTAATTGCGCCATTTTCTACATATCTTCTTAAGGTGGCAGCCTGTTTGAAGGAATGTCGCACCTCTGAGGCCTAAAAGCGTGGCGACCGAGACATCCGCATCAACTCTCTCATCGCCTCTACGTGCAAAGCACTGAACTACCGTCGATAAAGCGCCTCTATGAGACTTTTAACGGAAACCTTATCATTTTATGATGTAATAATAAAAAAGAAAGGTTTGATGCACATCCGTATTCCTTTTTCAATGTTTTGTACCAGAATATTCATACCAATAAATGGTCGCGAAAAGACCAGTTTGAGCCATTTTCACTATCACATAAACATGCTTTAGAGATAAATTGAGGAACTGAAGAACGTATACAGACGTGCAAAGTTTCTTCATTTCTCCTCGTAAGTAGAATTCACTCAGAAACGTTGGGCGGTTTTCCAATAAAATGTTTTCTGCTGGAGCTCTGCACACTGTTCGGCGGCCTATCCAGGCGGCCTGCCACCTCAAACATATGTGTTAAATAAATCTTTTCTTTAATTTCGCATTACTATTCTTGGAGCATGCCTCTCGGAAAAAAAATTCGAAACTTGATGATAGTGCGGATATTCTGATTTAGCCCAGATTGATGCCCGGGGGGGGGGGGGGGGAGCAAGCTTGTTATCACAGGGAGATAAGGGGCAGCAGTCAAATATAATGATTAATGACATAGCTTCTTGCAGCTGGCATTTCGTGCTGCTGAAATACTTACGCGGCCTTTGTCCTCACACACTCATTAACATCTGTCCGTGACAATCTGATATTTTAGCACACCGTAGACGCACATATTTAAAAGGCGTGGATGCAATAACTCAAGAGGGAAGCACGGGGGAAGTTAGCTATGCATGCATTCACTATAAACAATAGTGTAGAAGGAAACGTAGAGGTAATAAGGGATGTCAGCTGTGCAGAAACCATTTCTGTGTGACAAGACTGAACTGCTGTATATTTTGACCTTAGAACTGTCCAAATCATGAAGCTTCGACTAAGACTAGCAACATGTTTACACAATTAAGTGCTTCTATATAAGTAGACGCCTTCTAATCGAGTTCTAATCAAACTGCGATATAATGCAACTTACATATTATTACACTTTTGACGTGAATACGCCATTATGCAACCACAGTGGGAGGCAATACAGAAAATCCGATGATAACAAAATCGGGGGATACAGTTTGGCATTTGCAGCTCCGAATCTATCGTCTACATTCAAAATTCAATTACAACACTCGATTCCCAAAGGATCGAAGAATATGTTATGTTGAGTGAGGACTGCGAATCATCATGCATTTCACGGTGGGGCGGGGAGGGGGAGGGGCAATTTTGAGTTCGTTTCACCGCGTCTCATAACTTCCGCTTAGTATAACTTTTGACTAGGAGAAGCTACGACGCTCGTTTAAGTTTCTATCAGCAGCTATCGTCAAGATAAATTGCTTGCATGTATAAAAACATTTGCGTGACGTGGTCATGGTGAAATTGTATGCGTTTACTGTAAAAAAAAAAATTAAGAAAACTTAATATAATTTCGGCCTATACTCGTCAAAAAGCCAAGCAGAAATACAGAAATCGTATACGGTTGGAAAGAATATCTCAAAAGCAATCCAGTGATACCCATAAAACACCATATGATCGAGTGAAGCGGTGCCAGGAACGTAAAATAAACATCAAGGCGTCCGAGCGCGTCAACGTAGACGTATTCACGGAAAACAAACGGCCGTGTCTTCAACCCAGCCAAACCCCATTTTTTTTTATGACACGCTAGTGATGAGGCGTGTCTTATGACAACTCACACGATTCTCTGTAGAAAATCTAGCAGCAGAAACTTATTCTGAAAACACCCTTCTTAACCATTTTCCCGCCCGAAAAATAACCCTTGGAATTGAAATGAAAATTTAAAACTTGTGTTTGGGTGCGAAACATTTCTTAAATGCTTTTCGTGAATAGACACTTATAACAAATATTCAACAATGTTTTAATCATGTGGTTATTTTTGCCAAACATCTGCAACGAACTCGCTGCGTCAACAACTATTCACGGATAATAGGGCATTTTCGAAAGCCCTGCTAAAAATTTACTTTTATTCTCATTTCGTAACCTTTGGCTATATGCAAAATATACATTAAAATTGCCTAAATTACTTTATTCCTGAGTCAGCCAAGTGAATAGAAGAAATTCTTGGGAACCTGAATGAGTTATCTGTACGTAATTTCGTAAGGAAATGTGTATAAAAAAATTAGCACCAACTTAGTTTCCCGTAAATTTAAATATTACATTTGAAACACGATGTCAAGAATAGGAACTATTTTTCTTTAATTTCTTTCCAACTTAAGTGAGATCCTGTATTCCAGTGTGTACGGTAGCATCTACACAGTTAACGGGCAGTTATTTTTCTTCGAAGGTTGATTTCAAAAGTTTTCTCTTTACCGTATAGCAATAGAGCCTTCTCTTCCGCAGGAGGGGCCAGGGGCTAAGCGGTTAGCCTGCTCGCCTCCCACCTACGCGAACCGGTTCGATTCCCGGCCGGGTCGCACTCCGATCTTCACATGTGCAATCGTGCGGACGATGCCACTGGTCGGTGGGTTTTCTCGAGTTTCTCCCGTTTAACTCGCCCTTGCATTCCGTACGCTGCAACATGCCAACCTCGCTTCACCCATGTCGGCTCTCAAGACCTCGTTGTTAAGGTCAAGAAGCGAGGGAGCGATACGGGCGACAGTTACACACACGCCTACCGCCTCATCGCTCCTACGTGCAAGGTGTACAGTATTTCCGTCGTGACGTTGTACTGTGTAAATTAGAACAGTAACACATGCGTTTTTTTACACGCTATGAAAGCCCACAGATTAAACTACGCCAGTCTCTTTGTACTTTTCTCATGCCGTTTAAGGAAACTCAATAGGCAAATTTTAAAAATGCAATATTTGACCATTTTCACGAATTTTTTTTCCCCCCCAAGAATACCAAACAAAAAATAGGGCCATAGACTTTTTTTTTTTTTTTTTTTTAAATCTTTTCTAACAAAAAGCCACACTTCCAGAAATTTTATTTACCGAGGTACGCGCTTAAATTAAAGAAAAAAACAACAAATGATTTCTTAGAAAACGTTTGAGTACATAGGACTCTTAAGAACCCGCCCAAATCTCCCCACTCCACTTGAACCTATGGGACAACATTTAATTCTCTCCGAGGAGATGCACAGTCTGGGATCGCACGAATGTCACAGTTAATCCAACTTTTGAGACGATTGTCGTAGAATAAGTACACTGTAAGTAGACTACTCGCGTGTTGTACTTACCTTCAACTCGGCGTGATTGCGGGACTACGGCTCCTCGAGACGATTGTCGTAGAATAAGTACACTGTAAGTAGACTACTCGCGTGTTGTACTTACCTTCAACTCGGCGTGATTGCGGGACTACGGCTCCTCGAGACGATTGTCGTAGAATAAGTATACTGTAAGTAGAGTACTCGCGTGTTGTACTTACCTTCAACTCGGCGTGATTGCGGGACTACGGCTCCTCGAGACGATTGTCGTAGAATAAGTACACTGTAAGTAGACTACTCGGGTGTTGTACTTACCTTCAACTCGGCGCGATTGCGGGACTACGGCTCCTCGAGACGAATGTCGTAGAATAAGTACACTGTAAGTAGAGAACTCGGGTGTTGTACTTACCTTCAACTCGGCGTGATTGCGGGACTACGGCTCCTCGAGACGATTGTCGTAGAATAAGTATACTGTAAGAAAACTACTCGCGTGTTGTACTTACCTTCAACTCGGCGTGATTGCGGGACTACGGCTCCTCGAGACGATTGTCGTAGAATAAGTATACTGTAAGTAGAGTACTCGCGTGTTGTACTCACCTTCAACTCGGCATGATTGCGGGACTACGGCTCCTCGAGACGATTGTCGTAGAATAAGTATACTGTAAGTAGACTACTCGCGTGTTGTACTTACCTTCAACTCGGCGTGATTGCGGGACTACGGCTCCTCGAGACGATTGTCGTAGAATAAGTACACTGTAAGTAGACTACTCGGGTGTTGTACTTACCTTCAACTCGGCGCGATTGCGGGACTACGGCTCCTCGAGACGAATGTCGAAGAATAAGTACACTGTAAGTAGAGAACTCGGGTGTTGTACTTACCTTCAACTCGGCGTGATTGCGGGACTACGGCTCCTCGAGACGATTGTCGTAGAATAAGTATACTGTAAGAAAACTACTCGCGTGTTGTACTTACCTTCAACTCGGCGTGATTGCGGGACTACGGCTCCTCGAGACGATTGTCGTAGAATACGTGTACTGTAAGTAGAGTACTCGCGTGTTGTACTTACCTTCAACTCGGCTGATTGCGGGACTACGGCTCCTCGAGACGATTGTCGTAGAATAAGTATACTGTAAGTAGACTACTCGCGTGTTGTACTTACCTTCAACTCGGCGTGATTGCGGGACTACGGCTCCTCGAGACGATTGTCGTAGAATAAGTACACTGTAAGTAGATACTCGGGTGTTGTACTTACCTTCAACTCGGCGTGATTGCGGGACTACGGCTCCTCGAGACGATTGTCGTAGAATAAGTACACTGTAAGTAAGAGACTCGCGTGTTGTACTTACCTTCAACTCGGCGTGATTGCGGGACTACGGCTCCTCGAGACGATTGTCGTAGAATAAGTATACT
Source organism: Dryococelus australis (assembly GCA_029891345.1). NCBI lineage: Eukaryota > Metazoa > Arthropoda > Insecta > Phasmatodea > Phasmatidae > Dryococelus > Dryococelus australis. Next base: position 6,595,000 of record CM056997.1, read on the forward strand.
GTAAGTAAAACTACTCGCGTGTTGTACTTACCTTCAACTCGGCGTGATTGCGGGACTACGGCTCCTCGAGACGATTGTCGTAGAATACGTATACTGTAAGTAAGTACTCGCGTGTTGTACTTACCTTCAACTCGGCGTGATTGCGGGATACGGCTCCTCGAGACGATTGTCGTAGAATAAGTATACTGTAAGTAGAGTACTCGCGTGTTGTACTTACCTTCAACTCGGCGTGATTGCGGGACTACGGCTCCTCGAGACGATTGTCGTAGAATAAGTACACTGTAAGTAGATACTCGCGTGTTGTACTCACCTTCAACTCGGCGTTATTGCGGACTACGGCTCCTCGAGACGATTGTCGTAGAATAAGTTACTGTAAGTAGACTACTCGCGTGTTGTACTTACCTTCAACTCGGCGTGATTGCGGGACTACGGCTCCTCGAGACGATTGTCGTAGAATAAGTATACTGTAAGTAGAGTACTCGCGTGTTGTACTCACCTTCAACTCGACGTGATTGCGGGACTACGCTCCTCGAGACGATTGTCGTAGAATAAGTATACTGTAAGTAGACTACCCGCGTGTTGTACTCACCTTCAACTCGGCGTGATTGCGGGACTACGGCTCCTCGAGACGATTGTCGTAGAATAAGTACACTGTAATGGCACTCGCGTGTTGTATACTTAACTATTCAACTCGGGCGCGATTGCGGGACTTACGGCTCCTCGAGACGAATGTCGTAGAATAAGTACACTGTAAGTAGGAACTCGCGGTTGTACTTACCTTCAAACTCGGCGTGATTGCGGGACTACGGCTCCTCGAGACGATTGTCGTAGAATAAGTATACTGTAAGAAACTACTCGCGTGTTGTACTTACCTACAACTCGGCGTGATTGCGGGACTACGGCTCCTCGAGACGATTGTCGTAGAATAAGTATACTGTAAGTAGAGTACTCGCGTGTTTGACTTACCTTCAACTCGGCGTGATTGCGGGACTACGGCTCCTCGAGACGATTGTCGTAGAATAAGTATACTGTAAGAAACTACTCGCGTGTTGTACTTACCTTCAACTCGGCGTGATTGCGGGACTACGGCTCCTCGAGACGATTGTCGTAGAATAAGTACACTGTAAGTTGGCCACTCGCGTGTTGTACTTACTTCAACTCGGCGCGATTGCGGGACTACGGCTCCTCGAGACGAATGTCGTAGAATAAGTACACTGTAAGTAGAGAACTCGCGTGTTGTACTACCTTCAACTCGGCGTGATTGCGGACTACGGCTCCTCGAGACGATTGTCGTAGAATAAGTATACTGTAAGAAAACTACTCGCGTGTTGTACTTACCTTCAACTCGGCGTGATTGCGGGACTACGGCTCCTCGAGACGATTGTCGTAGAATAAGTATACTGTAAATAAAGTACTCCGCGTGTTGTACTTACCTTCAACTCGGCGTGATTGCGGGACTACGGCTCCTCGAGACGATTGTCGTAGAATAAGTATACTGTAAGTAGAGTACTCGCGTGTTGTACTCACCTTCAACTCGACGTGATTGCGGGACTACAGCTCCTCGAGACGATTGTCGTAGAATAAGTATACTGTAAGTAGAGTACTCGCGTGTTGTACTCACCTTCAACTCGGCGTGATTGCGGGACTACGGCTCCTCGAGACGATTGTCGTAGAATAAGTATACTGTAAATAAAGTACTCGCGTGTTGTACCTACCTTCAACTCGGCGTGATTGCGGGACTACGCTCCTCGAGACGATTGTCGTAGAATAAGTACAATGTAAGTAGACTACTCGCGTGTTGTACTTACCTTCAACTCGGCGCGATTGCGGGACTACGGCTCCTCGAGACGATTGTCGTAGAATAAGTATACTGTAAATAAAGTACTCGCGTGTTGTACTTACCTTCAACTCGGCGCGATTGCGTGACTACGGCTCCTCGAAACGATTGTCGTAGAATAAGTATACTGTAAATAAAGTACTCGCGTGTTGTACTTACCTTCAACTCGGCGTGATTGCGGGACTACGGCTCCTCGAGACGATTGTCGTAGAATAAGTATACTGTAAGTAGAGTACTCGCGTGTTGTACTTACCTTCAACTCGGCGTGATTGCGGGGCTACGGCTCCTCGAGGCAGCTCACATCTGGAGTGTATTCCACCACACACGCCTCGTATCCGCAGGAAGCTGTATATCTGCGCCAAAGGAAATATAATATCACTTGTTGCTATTACAATCTCTATATTATCCCCTCCTGCAAAACCTGCACTTCCGAACTTACTCTTTCTACTGCGCTTTTGCTGGCTCACATTTTCCAGCCGAGTAATTTATTTCTTTATTGTTGTCTTGTTGTCGCCTCGCTTTATATCCGTAAGCAATCGGATGCCATGTTTAATATAAATATAATGCCACCGTACCTCTCAGAGTATAACACGGTTACTTACTTATCTCGCAATCGAACCGGAAGTTAAATGTTTCGACATTTACATTTTTTTGACCTCAGCTGTAGAGGTTGTATTCAATCGTATAAAAACCACAGCGCGTCAATAGCTACAACATATCAGTATTATTCAACAGACTATAATTTTATGCGGTCATATTACGCGCTATTTTGTTTCAAATTACCGAATACCCACACAGCTTATCACCACTTACTGAGCAGTAGTCAAATAGGCCTTCTCAATAGGCTGCACTCAAAATTCCGTTAACTTGTATCATAAAATTTCTTGTGGTAGCTAATAGTAGTGGCTGGATTTCAATGATTTCAAAGTTTATTATAACGCCTAACCACTGCGAGGTATTAAACGTATAGAAACAAATAAAGCCATTCTCGCTCTGTAAATTATTTGATTTTCTTTTCATCAAAATATTTTCTATAGCATTTGCTACATTTTTTCCTGTTTTATCTTAGAATGAAAAAAAAAAAAAAAAATCGACAACTGTCAAAATATATTTATAGCCTTTATTTACACGAGATATACTTTTTAAATTTCCAGTATACATTTTTACAAGATCAATTTGCTACAAATCATCAATTCCATACGAAATAACTTTTATTCTTGAAAAATTTTTTTCGCATCGGTCTATATAATACATTATTTATTCCTTCTTTCACATTGAGCAAAAAATTTTTTTTAAGAATGTTGATTTTTTTGATATGCACAACGAGCATTTATTTTTCTGAACTAATCGCCCATTTGTTGTATCCTCATTTTTATATTATTGTTTTTAGCGACTGTCTTGCATTTCAAGCACCATGTGTTCTCCATTTAATTTATATATATATATATATATATATATATATATATATATATATATATATATATACACACACACACACACACACACAATTATAGTGAATTTTTATATTTCACGAATATTCCTATTATTGTCATAAACCCATCAGTATATTGAGTCATTCTAGGTTTTTTATTTTAAAAGTCAATTTATCACCATTTTTTTAGCATCAAATGGTTTACTATAATCAATTTTTTCGAATCCTTAATCACAGTTAGAGAATCATCAGGTAAATTATCATAATTCATTTTATAAACGGTACAATCCATAAAAAAAGAAAACAAGAATAGGTTATCTAGATGAAAATTATCAGCTTTTTTTATTCCACTTTGCAGGTAAATAAAATGTGAAATTTTTCTTAAACGTTCAAGTTAACGAGTGTGTCGCAGTAGTTCAAAACTGATTGATTAAAATTTTGCAATTCTTTGTCGAAATACCATTTATTGATGGCATCTTTTCCAGCTATAGGATCAGCCATATTATTAATTTTGTGATTTTGAATAGAAACGTATTCTGTTGTGTAAACAAAAACTCTACTTTTTTGATCTCGTAAAGCAGAAACAATTGTATTATATCTTGAATCTATATAGGTTTTTAAATAAGAAACAGTAGTGTTGGATTTTGATTCATCATAATTTTTTAAAGCATAGTCAGAAACAATAGTTTTATATTTTGAATCAAGATCATTTTTTAAAGCATAGTCAGAAACAATAGTTTTATATTTTTAATTCTTCATCTTTTTTTAATGTTTGTTTTGCATTATTTATTCGTTTGATATAATCAGCAATAGTGTTGCTGAATTGAAAATTAACATCGTCTTTTAAAGCATAATCAGTTATTTATTTATTTTAAAATATTTTATTAACTGTATCTTTTCCATCAAGGGAGTCAGCTATATTAACAATTCTTTGTCAAAAATGAGACATACGATTTTGTAAAATCAAACCAAGTGCTCAATCAATTCGCTTTGTAAAGAAGAAACGCTCGAATTGTATTTTGAATCTACATATGTTTTTAAACATTCAGCATTATTGTATAAGTTTTTATTTAAAGATTCGTTTAATGGTTTCCCAAATATATCTGTCATTTAATGACATAGAAATTATATCGCGAAACTTAAAATTTCCCGAAAAAAAGGTGAAAACAATTAAACATAAATGTCCACAGATAACTGGATCTGAATTCTGAATTCTATCATCGTTGTAATAAGCATTATTGCTTTTGAAATAATTAATTAAATTATTAGGAATACTGCCACCAAATGAATCAAAATAATAAACATTATTATTATCTTTAAAATAGCAAACCCAATGAGTGGCAGGATTGGTTGAAATATCAAAATTAACCACAGCAGACACATTTTTGAGCATATTTTTTGGTAGTTCGTCAATCATATAAACATTTCTAAAAAAATTTTATATTTAATTTTTTAACACACTTTTCAATATCGATATTAAATGAAGGAGCTAATTTTTTTTTGGCCTTCCTCTTTCTTTTTTTCCGCAGCTACACAACTACCAGCCTTGTTTTCCATTGCTAAATTGTCTCTGTGTTGTTCTAATTATTTTTTTCACTTTGTTCAACAGAATTATATATTGCACTAGCTCCTCCAGCTATTGCGCTAAAAGCTCCTAAAGCTGCAAATAAAATTGTTATAAATCCTCCATAATGTAAACAACTTCCAGTTTATTCATTGGCCATTTTTTTAACTGCTGGCAATGGTAAAGATAATTTAAAACTTTTTCCTCCTTTCAGATTTTAATTTCTTTTCTCACGTTCTTTTGTTAGAAATTTATCTATGCCCAAATCCCATTTCATAGTTAAAAAATTGATGAAATATTTATAAAAAATGTGTATAATCTCAGACGCGCAAATCTAGATCATAGTAAGGATAAAAGACATAATTAAAAAACGTTTTTAATGCATTAAAATGTTTTAATACCGCAACCAAGTATTTTTTGTAAACATTGCTGAGGCAATAGCTGCAGAGACAATTTTTTCTCCAATTGGAGGATCTTTATTTAACATGATTTATTTTGCATCTTTTTGTAATACTTTATTTGCTTCATGCCTATATTCTAAATATTGGTGGTCTCTATAAGCAATATCATGAAATTTACAAGCGTTAACTTATTAATTTATTCCTGCATCTCCTCTTTCTAATCTTTCATTTAATTTTCTAAATGGTCAACAATAATTATAACCTGACAAATGCTTTTCGGACAAATTCAAATTGTTTAATGCCCAGTTTATAATGCCTCTGCCATGGTGTTCAGAATTCCAAAATAAGTGCGGAATAACATTAGAAACTCTTATTAGATATGGAATTCCTTTCGTGGTATTCACAACAAAATCAGAACATTTATTGTTTAGCATATTCATAATGTTTACTTCTTCATTGTAAAAATTGTTATTTCCAGCATTTTCTTCACCGTGAATAACTAATAATCTGTCAATTAATTTTCTAACATTGTCCATCCAAATATATTGTGTCGGAAAATTATTATATATATATATATATATATATATATATATATATATATATATATATATATATATATATATATATATATATATATATATATACACCTTCTCCAGATCTAGGAGAATATGTAAAATTCGCTCTTTCTAGTGTGCTTAGTGCTGATCTTGTTTCTCTTATATAACTATTATAAATAACTATTATAAATTGGCTTAATTATATTCGCATACTTTCAAATTCTATTCGAGTTTATTGGCTTTTTAGGATTATATTCTTGGAATGCAGCAGTAGTTGATAAAACAATTTCTGTATAGTTTTCATAGTCATCGGCGAATTCACCTTCAAGATCCGATTGTGTTTTTGTTAACAAATTAGAAAGTCCTTCTGTTAATGTATATTCTTTACCTTTAACAGATAGTTTATCATTATTTATCTTTACTTCTATATCTCCAATTTTGAATTTACGCCCATCTCCTTGTAAACCGTATGGTGTTTTAAAAACAATTTTTTGAGAAATTTCTTTCCCGAGTTTTATAACAGAATCCGGATGCGTCAAGTTTTTTATTCGTACAATGCCCATTTGCTCTTCTACATTAGGTGATTTACGGAATAATTCTCTCTCAAAATATGTTTCTTCTGGTGTTAGTGGATAATCTAGATGTTTTTCAGCAACAGGTACTTGTGCTGTTATTAAATGTTTGTTTTCCCCGCTTACTTGTTCTACTTTTTGCCCATTTTTTGTCATTCACAAATTAATGGTAGATTTTTTTTTTTTTTTTTTTTTTTTTTTTTTTTTCATATTCTACCTCATGGTTATTTTTATAATTTCTATACTTCTCGATGAGCAATTTCACTTGATGAACTCCCACTGTATCCTTCATTTATATAAAATTATTTTTACTTATAAATGAGATATAAAAGCATTGAGAGTTTTGAGAGACAAAATCGAGTTTGATATTCCCACAGGAGATGGCTTTTGGAAGAATAAAAAAAATACAAAACTGGAGATGAGGCAAATACGGAAAGTGAAATAATATTGATGTTTGTTCTAGTTTTTTTTCCCATTTCAGTTTTCTAGAGTAGAAATTTCAAAACATGGGCATATTATTGAGGCTGTTGATAATCCAGGAATAACTTCCACAATGATGAATATTTTTCTAAGATCACCAGGTGAACAAAATTATTTAGTCTACTGATGTTGATAATAAATTTCGAGTAAAATTTGTTCGTAGTGATAGAATAAATGAAATAATGTATCCATTAAGATATTTTTTTAACTTGAAATTGCTTTAATTTTAGTTAAATTATTGAGTTGTGCTATGATCTGCAATAGTCTTCTACTATATATATATATATATATATATATATATATATATATATATATATATATATATAAACAATACTACACACTGTAGTTCACGAGACAGTGTGACGTCACGTCTCTTTCCATTTGATGTTCCTTTGTCTCGTCCCGTTGTCTCTCATGGATATAGTTTCGTACCTTGGTGAGTGATCTTGTAGTTGAACAATACTCACTCATCTCACCATAGAACGCGCGAAAAATTTAAACAAAAGAAACCGCATTGACTGTCCGCAACTTAACTGGATATAATTACTGACGAAGGGTCAGTTTTTAACATGCACTTCCTGTATTTAAAATTATATACATAGATGCGTAGCTAAATAATAATCAATTTATCAACTGGTTTCAATATATCTTACTGAAACTATAGTATTTAAATTGACCATATAATATACTATATGTAAAAATTTTAACATACATCCAAACTGCTTTTCAGACAACGCAATAAGATACCAGCTAAACATTATATAAAAAAAAAGTTAAGAAGGAAAAGTTAACAAAATTCGCACATTTACTATACTCTAGTGTTATTGTTGGTAGAGTACAGGATAGGACAACTTCGTACATCTCAAGCTTGTACATGTATGTACATGTGGCAGCCAGCTTGTAAAGGACGCCTTGGTGTCGTAGGAGAGGACAAGACAAAGAGACACTGCAGACTAGGGGGCACGATACTACCCGTAAAGCAAACTCGCGTAAACTTTACAACTAGTTATGTGAACACTTTTTGAAAATGTACGTAAGTTTTTCGGATAGGTCAAAAATACAAGATAATAATTATATACATGGATATAAAGTGGATACAAGTAAACATGCCAACACCTTTTAATATATTTTAATATACTAGATGTATACAGTCTCACACATGTGTATTTATTTGTCAAGATAAATTTGCGTTCATCAATGAATGTGTATTAATAATAGATTCTCACTTTTACTAAAATTTTGCCGGGGAGCAGATTACTGGAGAGAGAGAGAGCCATCACACTCTTCCAGTATATTGAAAGGGAGATTTCCGCGCCATTGCTGCTGGCTGGACAAGTCAACATACAACGCCGCGAGGTGTCGGCCAATCGTTTCACTCGCGTGCGCTGTTCATTTGTTTTAACTCGACGAATGTCTAGTAGCCGGCCAGCGCACGAGCCATTGCTGTTGATTCCAAAGATTGAAACTGTAAACACGCCATTCACTTTATATACGAAACGCCATTCAGGAAGGGGAAAAAATTGTAGGCGTACGTAAGAAAATGTTATTTTCAATAGTTTGGAAGAAGAGAATGCAGTGAAATGAAATTAGAAGAGAATTATTGAAGGTAGTAAATAAAAAACAAATCGGATGTGGCTGTGTTGGGGACATGGCCATTTATTTAAATGAATACGTCTACATTGATACGCTCGGACAACTTGATGTTTATTTTACGTTCCCGGCACCGCTTCACTCAATCATATGAGGTTTTGTGAGTATCACTGGATTGCTTTAGAGATGCTCTTTCCAACCGTATACGATTTATGTATTTAGAATTGGCTTTTTGACGAGTATAGACCGACATTGTGTTAAGTTTTCTTAATATTTTACATTAAACTCATACAAGTTTACCATAACCACGCCACACAAGTCTGTCGATTGAAACCTAAACGAGCGTCGTAGCTTCTCCTAGTCAAAGGTTATACTACGCGGAAGTTATGAGACGCGGCAAAACTAACTCAAAATTGCCCCCCCCCCTTTTTTTTCTCGGTTAGATACTTCGCAGTCCTCACTCAACGTAATATATTCTTTGATACTTTGGCAATCGAGTGGTGTAATTGAATTTTGAATGTATACTATATATTCGGAGCTGCAATGCCAAACTGTATACCACGATTTTGTTATCATCGGATTTTCTGCGGATTTTACTTATTCACGTCAAAATTCATCCTGTCAGTGACATCAGCTGTGGGCCAGACGTGCTGGCAAGGGGCCCTACGATTGGCTCCTGCTTCGTTGATGGCGAAACGTTGCGCGGTACTCTACGAGTTGCGCGTTCAGCGAGAGCAGAATTCGCGACGGACTAAGTCGTTCGCGAATAATGAAAAGTCGCCGCGACTCTCCTGGAGCGAGCTGTGGGTTGCACGGTTCAACTGCGATTTGTAGCTTCATTTTCTGTCTATGAACTTGTTGCGGAATAGTCCTTTTCTAAGGGTCTGAGGGTAAACAACTCCACTGATGAATTGGTCAGTGAGGAGTATTACGTAATCTGTGACGACGATTGAATTATAATGTCGCTGACGTTAAGGGGCCAGCCAGCCTGCCTGGAGCTGTGTGAGGCCGATAAGCTCGGCGGCGATAAGGGCGATACCTCCAGGCACAAGTGCGGCATCGCCACCCTAAACTGACGCGCAGTGTTCTCGTCCAGCTGCGTGTAGTGAGGGAGAGAAGAGATTTGGGCGGCTCTTAACAGCGAGGTCTTGAGAGCCGATGAGGGTGATTAAGGTGAGTATGGAGTGGCACCGTAATGAAAGGGCGGGGGAAACGAGAGATCCCCGAGAAAACCCGCTGACCAACAGCATCGTCCGGCACGTTTCCCACATGCGAAAATCCGGGGTTTTGGTCTGGGATTGAACCCGGATCACCATGGTGGGAGGCGAGCAGTCTAACCACTCAGCCACCGTGGCCCCTACGGTGTGTGCCTATGTGACTTCAAGCGGTGACAATATCATTTCACTGGCGCAAAATCTGAAGCGAGGTTAATTGCACGCCTCTCGAAGTAGACATCTGTTCCGAATATTTTGATGTACAGCGCTTTTAAATGGCCGTTTCTAGATACTTTGGAGTGCTCCGAAATGTTATTGCCGGCGTGCATTATGTCATGAAAGTAATCGACAGGCACAGTTTGAAGTGTGTGTTCTTTTCGTAGATCGCACGTCTAATAAGTTCTTAAAAAAAAAAAAAACTGTATTTCAAATACACTTCAGCGCAGTTCAGGGGCAAGTTAGAGAGGCAGGCCCTCTTAAAAATAGTCTCGCAATGCTCATGGACGGCAATTCACTGAGTGTTGAAGCCTCTGTCCGTGGCGGCCGGCACTGGAAATGAACGTTGAACTTTTAACGGTACATTGGATAAAGTATTCATTAAGGTGGCAGGTCGCCTGGCAAGGCCGTCGAACGGTGTGCAGAGCTCCAGGAGAAAACTTCTTATTGAAAACCCGCCCAAATGTGTCTGAGTGATGAGGTCTGCTTACGAATAACATTTAAGAAACGTTACGGGGTCTGTATACGTTTTTCAGTTCCTACGTTTCTCTCTAAAGCATGTTTCAGTGATAGAAAATAGCTCAAATGGGTGTTTTCACGGTCAACTATAGGTATGAACCTTCCAGTAGAAAACATTAAAAACAGAATAGATACGTGCATCAAACATTTATTTGTATTATTACGTCATAAAATGGTAAGGTCTCCGCTGAATGTCTAAATGAGGCGCATCATCGATGGCAAGACAGCACGCCAGTTTAATGCTTTGCGCGTAGAGGCGATGAGAGAGTTGATGCGCATGTCTCGATCGCCCCTAGCGCTGACACGCTTTTAGGCCTGGTGTGTAGGTAGTTAATTATTTTTGTATATACTTTCATTAAGCATCCTTGGCTCTAGGGGTGACTTCTAGTGCGATCCTGTGGGTGAGATGTAATATAATCAACACGTATATGGCTTGGTCCGCCGTTATGTATAGCTGTGAAGCGCCGTCGTTTAGTTTTGTTCCGCAGTTTATTTGTTTTGGGAAACCGGTGAGTTATCGTATTTACTTAATGATTCTGCAAAGTATTTCGTATCAGTTGCAGACAAACATGTCCAAGGAATATCATAAAACATGTGTTCAGGAACTGCAAATAGCAATTACAATCACTAAGTAAGTGAGTTTTGTAAATAATGTATTTCGAAGCGGTTATTAGAATGTTTGTAATTTACGTGGCCAAGGAAGAAAAATTTAATCTGTTTTGTAACAAAAAATTAAAATCTTTATTATTATGGAAAGCCAACTTCGCCAAATATATTTACGTAGGTACAGAATGCGTTTATTATTCGGATCGGTATGGAAAACATTGCTTTTTTCTTATTTCAGTGAGGTTAAAACATTACAGGTTATAATAATTTGAATGCTACTTACGAACGAGAAATATTTTCCACTGGTATATTAAAACTATTTATAATTAAAACTACTACCGCATCATAAGAAGAGATGAAAAACAATGTAATTACATGAAAGACGTTTAAATTAAAGTCTTCCTTCCCCCTTCTCCACCCCCCCCCCCTCAACAAACCGCAGTAAAATAAACAGAGCCCCATCATTATAACTTGGCCATAACAAAAATAAAATCATTTGAAACGGTAACCTACATTGATCATAGAATTTGTTAACACACATTGTTTTCTCTAAGACAGAGCAACTTTGGCGGAATGAGACATTGTGGTCAAGCTACTTTTCTAGAACTGCCCAAATTTAGCGAACTTAAATGAAACGGGGTACAAAAAATTTGGATAAACCGAGACGAGCAATGCGTTTTTATTCTTCCGGATTTGCGTACAGGCATCACAAAACTTCATTTAAGCACCAACAGCAGTGGCAGTTTCTCTAAGAAGATTAATCATCTATTGGACAACTAGCAGCCCCCAACCCATTCTTCTGAGATATTACAATTATAAATATTTCGAAATTCTGTAAGCAGGAGTTGTATACAAACACGCACATACACACACACACACAACGCTATTAGCATCGATGTCAGACGCACGCGATTACCACGATCGCTGTATTCTCAGTTATGTAAGTTTTGGAGGAAGGATACCTGTCAGGGGCAAAGGACTTACAAAACTCTGTTTTCATGTGATGCTGCCGTCTTCACGGCTATAGGTTGTTCACGGTAAACTGAGCACTTTTGAAAGCCCTGCATAATATCTACTTGTATGCAAGTTGTGTAGTATACCACCTTATGTAAGATTAACATTGTCATTTTATTCATGCATCGGTCAGGTTAAACTGTGTAATTATTGGAAAAGTAAATATGTTACAAATCTACTCATTTTTACAACTCGATACATAAAGAAAAAACCAGAAAGCAAAAAATATAATGTAAATTTTCAGAATTGGTTACCTGACACTTTTTATTTGACGTTAAGGTACGGAACTACTTTCACTCCATCGTTACCAACCTGATTGGGCGAATGTCACTCGGTGCGCCCATTAAAAAATATGCAGACAGGTCAAGTGACTTTTATCTAAGGTTGATTTCAAAAGTGCTCACTTTATCGGGAACAGCGTATAACCAGCAGTATGTGAGCAACCTGAGGACTAGATCAGGCGCTGCTGGACGCTTTTCATACTCAGCCGCTCGACCTTCGGTTCAGCTGGAGAGCTGTCCAAGGTACGACTGTTCTCCCAGGTCAGTACTGGAGCCACGCCCATAACTGGGACAAGGTCACCACCTGAGCGTCCTCCGGCTTGTGGAGATCCAGTATACACACTAACTTATATACAGTCTGTCTCCCGAACGAGTGATTTTATTTTCTCAGTTCAGAAGGAAGTTCTGTATACAGCTGTTCCCATGACAACAATCGTTTCCCTCCGCTACAGATGATGGACTGTCCACCTGCCCAGTATGCTAAGATAATATATGTTGCCATGGAAACACACAACAAACACCAGCAACTCGAATAGGGTAAACAAATCCTTACCTAAGATATCAGAGGTCGAGGCTCTACGGTCTTACAACGTTTGCATTGAGCAGCTGTCGCACATTTAAACATAGTATTTAGTGCCTGTGCATTGCGTGGATATAAAATAAATGACCGTGCAGTTTTTCTCTTCAGGCATTGTAGAAACACGAGCTTGGTTACATATTTTCATTTTGATGGTGATTGCAAATCCTTCTCTCGTAGCCGTAAGTTTGGGTTACGTGAGTTATCGTGAATATTTAATGTGAATTGCACCTACGCTATGAAATAACTGCAGATAAACGACGCAATCGATAATTTAGACCAGAAATATTACAGCAGAACTAAAATTAAAGAAACTACATGCTGGGCGACGTCATGCATTGTCTGCCAACATAACAAAGTGAAAAAGTGTTGTGTTCTAACGTTGGCAGCACCGTAGAACCTACTTCGGTAAATAAATACGTAATATATGAATCTCTCGATATATCGTCGAGTTAAAACTCCACACTTAATACAGAAGTGTTAAAAATAAGATTCGCTCGTTCTCGAGACAAGACTACAGCGACAGACGGAAGTGTGAATAGGCGCGGAGTCGGTGACTCGTACTTACTGCGCGAGATGATCCTCCGGTTGGCCCGTACGACGTCCCAGCCGCCGCCGCCGTCCGCCATGGCCGCCGCCGCCGATAGCACTGCCCCTTGCCGCCGCCGCCGAGACGCGCCGCTCGTAATCAATCGGCCGTTCACCCGCCCGCCAACCCCTAACGAGCACTTGTTGTGGCGCACCCCCCGCAACCCCCCTGCTGTATCCCCCTTACCTTATCACGCGAGCAAACCCTCTGCAATTTGTTTACAACCCCCAACCCCACCCCCCTTTTTCCATCAGCAGACACGGGAACCACACATAACTTAGACAACCCCAACTTAGAACAGTCATTACTTAGAATTCTTGAAAAAATCCATACAAGTTAGAACTATCATAACTTAGAATTGTTGTAACTTAGAAAGTCATAACTGAGAACTATCATAACTTAGAAACACACAACTTAGTACTATCATAACTTAGAAAATTATTCCGTATGTGTTTCTAATTTACGTGTTTCTAATTGAGCTACTTCTATGTTATGACAGCACCCCCAGACAGCTCGGCAAAGTACCTCCGGCCATACATCAGCATCACGTGTTCAGTGGGCTGACCTCCCGTTTACTAGAAGTTGTGATGTTTACATCTAAGCCAACCCTTACTATACGTAGCTAAGCCGGTCTTAGCACTTAGTCGACCGCGACGTCAGGGACAGGGAAGGAATCCCAGCATTCGCCTGGAGTGATTTCGGGAAACCATGGAAAGCCGCTATCAGGATGGCCGGATCGGGATTCGAACCCAGGTCCCCCAGAATGTGAGTCCAGCGTCATACCATTGCGCCACTCCCCTAGATTCCTTTACTAGAGGTTGAAATTCTTTCTTATCCGTTTACCGGTTCCGCGATACTGCTGTCAGATCTCTTAGTTTCCTCTCTGTGCAGAGAAACCTGAGATAATCGCGTTATTTGACGACAGCATAAACTGAAAACAGCTGTGCATTTGTGCAGTTTTCATCACTGCACTGCAGTTCGATTTACAAACTTTCCGCTGCGTTGAACTTAAAGGTAACAACAGGCGACAGGACGGCCGGACAAAATACAATAAATTCAAAAGAGGAAGTGTATTGTGCAAACGCAGTCAATAACCAAGTGGCACCAATTAAGTCAGACAGGACCGGGCTAAGACCTATATATGCCCCGAGCACTTAACATTTTGGTGACGCAATACATATAATTAAAAATGTAAACAAAACGGAAATTTAAATTGCATTTTTATAAATGCAACAGAATTTACACGAAGAATGTTTATTTTTGTTTACGTCAATTTCCTTTATATTAAAAATATTCCCCTATTTATTTAGAGCTACAAAGCTACAAAGGGCCCTATTCTGAGATGACTGTTATATATGATGTGGTGTGTCTTGCGTAGGTCATGGCAGATATATGGCATTATTAGATGTCAGGTGTATATTGACTTAATGGTCAAGCAATGATGGCATGAAAGTGCAGAATAAATTATGCATTGTTTCCTCTGTTTTATAATCTGCTGGATAGTTAAGCTTCATGTGCTGAGTGTAATAGTTGTTATCCTCCTACACTTGGCGGCAGGCGAGCTGATGCAAAATATCGTGCTGATACAGATGTTAGACATCGACCAATGACAGGATGAGTTGTGTGGGACTGTGGCTCCAGTTAGTTTGGACTGGTATTTTACCAGCAGTATTGAGGAAGTGGGAATACCCTGGGGTTTATGTTTGGCACCTTCTGCCCATCGCTGGAGACAGCTGGCCCTGCCTGTCACTCATTCGTGCGTGACTTATGGACAAATCAAGTTAGTTTGGCAGAGATGACACTGTTTCACAGGAAATGCATGATTTGGCTGGAACTGACAAGTGTCGTAAGGGATACAGAAATGAGTGTTGGAATCCCCACTGAGGGCTAGTGGTTAGCTGAAGCTCATGAATGCAGGGTGTCGTTCATTGTCCACCTTTATGTAATATGTTCATTTTGCTTGACTGGACGACTTACCTATGGTAACAAAACTATTCTCACCTAAGACTAATCACTATACTGAATTACAATTAATCACACTAATATGACAACAGGATGAAAACAGAAGTGTGATTTGGATGTTGGAGGTGGTACTCGCCATAGTATGATATTTTGGGGGTTGATGTTAGAACCGTAGCTTTGACAGAATCTTTCCTATCTGGACTGAAATAATTAGAAAACGGACTACCCTCGGGGAAAGATTAAGTTTAAATAAACGTAACGCGATGGTTTGACTATGGACAATGTTTCTTGAGGAAGCCATGAGGCCTACTACTTTTGCAGGATCCAAAAATGAAAGTAAAGTAGTGCTTCCTGAACATGCTTTTGGGGTTTGGTTTTAGGAAGTTATAGTGGTCAGGCTAGGCCCGGCTTCGGCCAGGAAACATTGTATCGAGTTGCATCACTGCGAGCATACCATATTTACACAGTCTCCATTATATTCGTGGATATGTCGTGTAATTGGTATTGTTTGTAGTCTGTTAGGGCGCTGTGTCCAGTGAACTACCTGCTTCACTAGAATTCCCACGTACTTCCCCACATACAAGGAACATAGCTGTCAACTCCGACAAACTGTACACTGGAATGTTGACAGGCCAATACCACTGGCAAGCGAAATACGACTGCTGCAAGCAGGGCTATCCCATTATGAAGTCTATCCCATTATGAATGTATCTTTCTCTGAATACATCTGGCGATAAAACTGCTTTGATAACTGTGCAGTGGTACATTTGATATTGTGTGAAGATAGTCTCATGTTAAGTCGATCCTGCATGGAGTCAGTCTTGGATGGATTAATCCCTGTAATCATCTGTGTATATAAGAAGACTTAAGATCTATGGTGTCATATCGAGTTTATCGAAGTCGCATATATCACATATGATCTGAATTTAATGTTTCTAACTGTAATTTATCAAAAATGGCAGTAGATAGATTATCTTCTTATGGCGACAAGGGCTTGGAGATTCGGAGCCTCGGAGCCGGCCACCATCATCTTGGAATTTCCCTGTTTCCCTAAAAATTTCCATTTTACCCTCAAAATCGACTACATTTCCTTTTCTATCATTAAAAAAAAGCACCGAACCTTCTAGAGCAAGTGAGGTGGACTCGTGACTCCGAGCCAGGGCAATCGGACCAGGAAGAACCAGCAGACATGGCCATGGCGGCCATCTTGGTTTTATGTGCATAGGGTATGCCAGACCGATACAAGGGATCCAGGATCGCAGTCAGACCTAACCATCAACCATCTTGGTTCTGTCAGCCATCTTAGCCATCATGTTAGATGAAGGTGATCTTGATATTGACCCCGTGACCTCGAATTACTTTAAACCCAAAAAAATCCCCCAAAAATCATAAGATATCCTAAAACATTCATTGAAAAACAAACAAAAAAAATACAGAAAAACCAAATATTTATAAAGAATTATTTAAAAATTTATTTTAAAAATATAAGATTACAATTTTTAATGTTCGGGTTTTGAGGTGACGAGGGACTGACACCGACCTTCATAATGTTGACACATCACCCAATCACCATGTTGGACCCAGGTGACTTTAACCTTGTCCCATGACCTTAACCCTACAACCATGACCTTGGATGACCTTGAAAACAAAAACTCAGAAAAAGTATAAAGTTGAATAAATTCATAAAAGTCAGCAAGCATATTACATTACTGACTACTACCACCAATTTAGATGTCGGTAACCTTTGACACCAATGCCCTTTGACCCAAAAACTCCGAAATTTCCTTTAAAAATCGCAAAAAAAAATCTAAATGTATTTTAAAATTTTATAAAAAATTATCGAAAGTTTTAAAAAATTATGTAAAAAATTATTATTAAAATTTATTTTATAATCTCACCTTTCTGGAGGTTTCCCTAACACCATGTCCAGCAGACGAATGACCCTCCTCCAATCAATCACATTGTCATAACTTTTCCCTCCGCTACCATTGTTTCTCATTGGTTAATTAGTCGACAGGCCTCCACCCATACTCATTCCATAGTATGTAACCATCTTGGTTTTTTCGTTTGTCATTTGTTTATACATTTATAGAGGATTTCATCTTGGAGTTCACATGTGTTCATCACCTAGGTGGTGCTAGTGTATTAATTTACCCACCAGGCGAGCTATCGTTTTCGCCACCAGGTGACAGCCATATTTGTTTATGTTTTTAAAGTATAGGTTGCGCTGTCGGCGCCCTCCATGTTGGATTCTATTTTCAACACATAGGTGTCATTGATTTCTCGATTTCACTGCCAAGCAGGGAATCGGCACTTATATTTATCATCACCTGTAAAATATAATCATTCCTATTTTAAAACATATTTTCCAATCAACAGTATACCTCCATGCATAATTTATTAAAAACTTTAAGACCGATAGAATGATACGACATACACAAATAAAGTAAAAACAGTTATTTTATAATATTTTGTTATTATTTTGTAATTGCAATTTCAGAAGAAAGCAGTTCATAACATCATGCGATATATCCCCGTTCCTTCAGTCTACTAATGATTGAAGAAATCTCAACAATGCACAAGAAATTCCCACGTTTTTGAAGGTCAATCAAATATCTGAGTCTGTCAACAAGTTCATTCGGGTCTTCGGTAAATATGTAGTCAGTATTCTCAGAGTCTTCTGCCTTCTCCATTTCGCTCTTTGTAACAAATTAACGTGCGTTCTCGATGCCTTCTGCCTACTTCACATCACTTTTCGAAGGAAACTCGTTGGTGAAATGTGTGAGAACGTCGAGGGAGTCAGCATCCTTCTCATCAGATACACTGTCACTATAGTCATTATCATCAATGTTGTCTTCATGATCATCTTCATCTCCTGTTTCATCCTCAATGTCAAGTTTACTTTTGTTTGTAAGAGTCACACAGTCATCATCAGTATTTAGAGCCGGCGACCGTTTGCTTTGCAGTTCGCCGATTTGACGCGAACGTTTTGGAAGTGTACATTCCACACATACCGACTCTACCACACCTCGTAGGTCTCTCATTCCGTCATTAGCGTTAACTGTCCCGTCATAATCATCTGTGGAATCAGTACCCATCGATGCAGCGGGGGGTATTGGCAACATGACTTTCTGGCTCCCAGTAGACGAATCCTTGCAGTTCTCGATATGTTCTTTTGCGAACAGCGCCACAGTAACAAGTATCGTCGATGGCTGGGTTCCGAACTTACAGCAAGCTCCTTGGCAGTCTCTGGATCCCCTCCCTTGTTTCCCCCTGTCCCCTACTTACACACATTTGTTCCCCTTCCCCAACCAGGGATGGTAGTTAATTTAAGGGGGTTGCACGAGTGGCAGCCCGACCTTTTTCCTACCGAACACTCGCCTGGATGGGCATCGAGGGGACTACGACAATGCGATTATGATAGTGCAAAATGTTGATTGTGGCATAGGAAAAAATATGGGTGTTCACCTTAACACTCGTATTAACGAGGCCGAAGGATCAGACGAACGGTGAGTCGTGACTGCAAGTGTAGTTGAGCTTGAATTCGAATGTAATATTTGGCTTAGTAGAGTTAGATTTTTGAGCCTTAGTTGTGGGCGGTGATTTTCTAAATTCTGTTTTTGTTAGCCTTTCGAAATTCGCCGTTTAGTATGTGTCGTCTGTTTTATTTTATGGTAACCAAGCCTTGGTTGGACGCAGTCGCCTTCTTCATCGCATGATATATTTTTTCAAAGTTTTAATATTAGTAGTTTTAAAATGTGTTTTACAAGGGAAGGCTCTGGTAGGGCACATGTTGTCAACCTTTCCTCGTCGTTAGGCTGAGGAAAGTTATAGTTCAAGATATAAGATGTAATAAGTTTAGTTTTCAGAGTTTGTGTTATACAATCGTTTTGGGTCATATTAATACTTTGTATTTGGTGTGAACTAAAGTGGTAGCAAGTACGACCCGAAATTATCTGAGCGAGAGGAAACTTTTAACGTGTTTAGTAACACGTTCGCCAACGAGTATTCATCCTTGTGTTTTAGAATCCTTCGTGTAAGCTTAATTGAAACGATAAAGTCATTCGGAAATTCCTTACGAATTTTCTGTGTCCCCGTTTAACCTGTGAAATGAGTTGGTTGCTAGAAGGCCGGGGACTGAATGCATGATAATAATAACTCACTGTTGCGTGATAAGGTCATGTTTTGAAATTGTCAGTATTCCACAAATTAAGAATGATCATGTATTCACTGAACACGATGCACAGTTCCGCGAATATGTTCACGAAGCTATGAATTTATCAGTAATACGCAAAGTTCCATATCTATTGAGGTAATTGTCTTTGCTTATGAATGTTTACTGTAGTATATTTAGTGTGGATGTTATTCACGATGTTTAATGAGCAGGTTATTTGGCGTGCTTAGTTCGTGCGCTTACGTAATTTAAATTATGGTATATGTAATGACGGCTACTGAACTCTACCTGAATACAATTGTTTTAAACGTGAGTTCTTGATTTAGCAATTATCGATGTCTGGTAATGTGAACATTTTGGTTGAGCGATTTGTTACCGTGTTTGCTCCAGTAATTTACAGTAGTGAAAGCCGTGTTTAACAAATATAGTTGTAAAGCGAATTTTCTAAAAGCCCATGTGAGCTATTAATTCTGATGGGCTATTAACGAACTTGAATGCCCTGGTAAACTCTTACGGCCCTCGTAAAAAATTTTATAAAAACATTTTCAATAAAAATGATACTCATGGCAGTGAAACATATGTTTTTAAAGTGTTGTTGTTGGATGGTGATTCAAAAAGAAATATCTAGTCATTGTATATCGAGAAACATATATTTTAAATAATGTGTGTAGTTTTGAAATTAATAACATTTTCTAGTCATTACAATGAATTGTACTTGTTAATCTTTTTTTTGCAGAAACGTCACTGTTAAGAATTTCTGAAAATGAAACATGTATTTTGTCATCGTTGTGGACATTGTTCACTGTATTTTGTTTTAATACAGATTCTTGTCTAAAACGGTCTACCATTTATTTGTGCACCGTGCATGGTACACTTTTTCAATGCATTGTCTTGCACAAACTGCATGTACTATTGTCGTAATAGTTCATGGCGCGAAAACGACTCTCCGCACAGGCGGTTCTCTCGAGTCACCGAGCATGACAGCTTTTACTGAATATGTGTCCACTGTAGCAACACTGTTTTCCATGTAATTTCCCTGCAGTGAGAGAAGGTACATCCATAGAGGTACATCCATATGACTTCGTACAGTCATTGGCTTGCATCATCTTCTTGAAAAAAATCCTAAGTCCTTTCCACAGTGGCCACACGTGTATCTGCTTTGCCTAGCAACTGCTCTATATAATTATAAACTTATTAACATATTTCGTCAGTGAGATTTAAGCATTTTTAAATGTCTCCATTCAAACAGACATTTTATCTAGTCCCTTCATTATATTACCATGCAGTTATTTCTTCAACAGTTTCTTCCAGACAAGGTCTTCGCTCAGCTTGAACTCATGTTCCACAGATGACCCATTTTTCTCCATAAATTACCCATTTTGCTCCACAAATGACATATTTTACTCCACAATGACCCATTTTACTCCAGAAATGACCAATTCTTCTCCATAATTACCCATTTTGCTCCACAATGACCCATTTTGCTCCATAAATGACCGTTTTTTGCTCCACAAATGACCAATTTTACTCCACATTGGCCCATTTTGCTCCAAAAATGACCCATTTTACTCCAGTAATGATCAATTTTTTCTCCACAATTACCCATTTCGCTCCACAATGACCCATTTTACTCCACAATGACCAATTCTGCATCTCAAATGACCCATTGTGCTCCAAAAATGACTCGTTTTACTCCAGAAATGACCATTTTTGCTCCATAATGACCAATTCTGCTTCTCAAATGACCCATTGTGCTCCACAAATGACCCATTTCCTCCACAAATGACCCATTTTTCTCAACAATTACAAAATTTGTTATGTGTTAGTACACATGATGTTCCTAACATGTACTTTCAGTATGCAAAATTTGGTCGAAATTGGTTAAATAGTATGGCAGACATACAAAATAAACCTAAAAACCTTAGCGTGGCCGCCATTTGGAAAATAAGTAACTAATCAATGTTAAGGGGACTTCCCAGTAAAAATTTAGGCAGTGATGTAAGTGTCTACAGAAATAAGTGCCATTTCCGCACTATAACTGTTTTCCATGTATTTTTTTAAAATAATGAAATTGAAAGACATACCTATGATTCCATAGTCAAATTATTATCAAACAAGCAGAAAATGATATCAAAATTAAGTGATAAAAAGCAGAAAATCGACAACTTTCGCACAGTTACGCACTTCAGTTTAGGAGACTATTTGAGAATAGATAGAAGCTCGATGAAAAAAAAAACCGTTAAATAAAAACATAATGTTATCGCTTAAAATTTTAAATGGCGTCAATTTACGTAAAACATTGTTTCTGCTTATCAGCTCTTCCTAGGAGGCTGGTGAGTGGCGCGCTCTGTGCCTCTCCCCTCCTGCCTCTAGTGACGCACCAGTGGCAGGAGGGGAAAAAGATGTACGAACAGTGAGGGAGGGGTAGTGGAGTTGTCTAGGGACAGGAGGGAAACAGATCTTCCAGTAGAAACCTGCAGCGAGCGCGCCCTTCACCCATCCCATGTAGTGTCGGGACAGCGCGCCCATTCACCCATCCCATGTAGTGTCGGGACAGCGCGCCCTTCATCCATCCCATGTAGTGTCGGGACAGCGCGCCCTTCACCCATCCCATGTAGTGTCGGGACAGCGCGCCCTTCATCCATCCCATGTAGTGTCGGGACAGCGCTCCCTTCACCCATCCCATGTAGTGTCGGGACAGCGCGCCCTTCATCCATCCCATGTAGTGTCGGGACAGCGCGCCCTTCACCCATCCCATGTAGTGTCGGGACAGCGCGCCCTTCATCCATCCCGTGTAGTGTCGGGACAGCGCGCCCTTCATCCATCCCATGTAGTGTCGGGACAGCGCGCTCTTCATCCATCCCATGTAGTGTCGGGACAGCGCGCTCTTCATCCATCCCATGTAGTGTCGGGACAGCGCGCCCTTCACCCATCCCATGTAGTGTCGGGACAGCGCGCCCTTCATCCATCCCATGTAGTGTCGGGACAGCGCGCCCTTCACCCATCCCATGTAGTATCGGGACAGCGCGCCCTTCATCCATCCCGTGTAGTGTCGGGACAGCGCGCCCTTCATCCATCCCATGTAGTGTCGGGACAGCGCGCCCTTCATCCATCCCATGTAGTGTCGGGACAGCGCGCCCTTCATTCATCCCGTGTAGTGTCGGGACAGCGCGCCCTTCATCCATCCCATGCAGTGTCGGGACAGCGCGCCCTTCACCCATCCCATGTAGTGTCGGGACAGCGCGCCCTCCCCTTCACCCACCAGTAGTGTCGGGACACACGACTGGTCCAGGAACGATTGCGTTTTTCGTTATTCTTGTTCTCCATCAACACTGATTTTTTTTATTTATGAGACAGTATAAGAAGTTAAAAGTTCAAGCAGCAGCAATGAAGGTAGGAATATTACAACTTAAGAGTAGCACAATAAATATTTGAGCTCGCATTAAAAAAGAGCTCGGTTAGAATCCCGGAATGGTCGCCATGATTCTGGTTTTTCATGTTTCACGATATATCGCCTGGCGAATGCCGGAATGAGTCCCGAATGAGGACAATGGCCAATTTCTTCCTCCTTCCTTTGTTGTATGTCAGATAATTTTCGCAATAACCTCGTTACGATAAGCTGGGAAATTAACAGTCATTGAATTGTATTCTAAAATAAAATTTGTATATTTATAACGAAATTCTTTAGAAACGCTGTATCATGTCAAATTATTTGCATTATTTTCAAATAATTACGCATTATCTTAATTCTGAAAATTCTTAAAATAAATAGTTTATTAAGTATGAAGACCGATAACATCTTAGTTAAAAAGTAGTATAAACAAAACAGTCCAAAATAACATAGATCTTTTCAAAATAACCTTCTTGCAGGAGTCGTGAAAGAATAAACTATCAATAACTTTAAAAGCATTCATTTTGCTGAAAATGGTCAATACACAGATGAACACATTTTGAAATAGGCTACAGTGCATTCGCGCTCACATTTAATATTTCTTCAAATACAATTTTGCGTTGGATAATTGGTTTTTACCATGTAGAAATGCACCGAAATAAGTTTACAAGAGTTGAAAAAAGTTTTCTGTCTCAACATTTTATGAAGAGTTTCGTGACGAAATGTCCATGTGTTTCGGAGCTTGTCATTTTATTTACCAGTTTCTGCAATGTGCAATGAGATATTCACAAAATCCACTGCTTACCGTTCACTTTAATATTTACGTCCGTATTTGTAGCACATATTTTTTGTCGTAAACTCCTATTAAGGAAAAATAAAAGTATCTAAAATCTTAAAACATCTGTGTATACATATTCTATTGTAAAAGTCGACATGTCGCCTAAAGTCTTCACACATACAAAAAATACATTCTTACATTGTAGCGTATCTTTTTCCAGATTACGATTGAATACTGATAGCATATAATCACCAAAATAATTAATTACAAATTTGTATGGCTTTATTTGCACGGAATAACTTCCAAGGTACTGTTTAGGAATTTTATAATATGAAACCATCCGTATTGCAGTCAAAATGCAAAGAAGTCGAGATGATGTGTTCCCAACTCATAATCGATATGATTGTCGGCGAAATAATGCGCGCATGACAAAAGTAATATCTCATCATTTTCTAGACAGTGATGTATACGAGGTGCTCTCTTGGGCTGGAAGCCAACACGCTGAGAAATTTGCCGTTGAAGACATTTTATTCTAAAAGTTTTATTTCGAAATAAGCTATAACTATGTGCCGTATGAATCCAGTTTTCATAATGGAATTTTCCAGCAAAAGGAGGCTAGCTATATCCAACCAGTGTTAGGACTGATGACTCTGTGATGTTACCAAACTGTATGGGAAGTATAGTTTTTTTCACCTCAATAAAAAAATTAGATTACGGTGCAAAGATAAATTTTCATTCAGCGACAAAATATAAAAAAAATATGGTGTAGTTCTCATATTACAAAAATAAAATATTTGTGTTGTAATTTGCCGTTTTCTTTCCACGGTATTTTAAAATATGGATTACTTTTTGACAAGAAAATTGATTTTTTGATACAGTATTAAAATTTTAAAAAATTCCAATTTTCGATTCAATTTTTCGTAATTTTTGCTGAGTATTGTTTCCGCGCGCCAGCTCTTTGTGAGGTATTAGTGTACAGTTGTCACCGTTAGGTCAGATGTGACAGGGTGGGAGTTTTCAGATAGGCGGGAGAGGGGAAGAGGTTAGACACTTCGTGTGGTATTAGTGTACAGTTGTCACCGTTAGGTCAGATGTGACAGGGTGGGAGTTTTCAGATAGGCGGGAGAGGGGAAGAGGTTAGACACTTCGTGTGGTATTAGTGTACAGTTGTCACCGTTAGGTCAGATGTGACAGGGTGGGAGTTTTCAGATAGGCGGGAGAGGGGAAGAGGTTAGACACTTCGTGTGGTATTAGTGTACAGTTGTCACCGTTAGGTCAGATGTGAGAGGGTGGGAGTTTTCAGATAGGCGGGAGAGGGGAAGAGGTTAGACACTTCGTGTGGTATTAGTGTACAGTTGTCACCGTTAGGTCAGATGTGAGAGGGTGGGAGTTTTCAGATAGGCGGGAGAGGGGAAGAGGTTAGACACTTCGTGTGGTATTAGTGTACAGTTGTCACCGTTAGGTCAGATGTGACAGGGTGGGAGTTTTCAAGTAGGCGGGAGAGGGGAAGAGGTTAGACACTTCGTGTGGTATTAGTGTACAGTTGTCACCGTTAGGTCAGATGTGACAGGGTGGGATTTTTCTGTTAGGCGGGAGAGGGGAAGAGGTTAGACACTTCGTGTGGTATTAGTGTACAGTTGTCACCGTTAGGTCAGATGTGACAGGGTGGGAGTTTTCAAGTAGGCGGGAGAGGGGAAGAGGTTAGACACTTCGTGTGGTATTAGTGTACAGTTGTCACCGTTAGGTCAGATGTGACAGGGTGGGAGTTTTCAGATAGGCGGGAGAGGGGAAGAGGTTAGACACTTCGTGTGGTATTAGTGTACAGTTGTCACCGTTAGGTCAGATGTGACAGGGTGGGAGTTTTCAAGTAGGCGGGAGAGGGGAAGAGGTTAGACACTTCGTGTGGTATTAGTGTACAGTTGTCACCGTTAGGTCAGATGTGAGAGGGTGGGAGTTTTCAGATAGGCGGGAGAGGGGAAGAGGTTAGACACTTCGTGTGGTATTAGTGTACAGTTAGGTCAGATGTAACAGGGTGGGAATTTTCAGATAGGGGGAGAGGGGAAGAGGTTAGACACTTCGTGTGGTATTAGTGTACAGTTGTCACCGTTAGGTCAGATGTGACAGGGTGGGAGTTTTCAGATAGGCGGGAGAGGGGAAGAGGTTAGACACTTCGTGTGGTATTAGTGTACAGTTGTCACCGTTAGGTCAGATGTGAGAGGGTGGGAGTTTTCAGATAGGCGGGAGAGGGGAAGAGATTAGACACTTCGTGTGGTATTAGTGTACAGTTGTCACCGTTAGGTCAGATGTGACAGGGTGGGAGTTTTCAGATAGGCGGGAGAGGGGAAGAGGTTAGACACTTCGTGTGGTATTAGTGTACAGTTGTCACCGTTAGGTCAGATGTGACAGTGTGGGAGTTTTCAAGTAGGCGGGAGAGGGGAAGAGGTTAGACACTTCGTGTGGTATTAGTGTACAGTTGTCACCGTTAGGTCAGATGTGACAGGGTGGGAGTTTTCAAGTAGGCGGGAGAGGGGAAGAGGTTAGACACTTCGTGTGGTATTAGTGTACAGTTGTCACCGTTAGGTCAGATGTGAGAGGGTGGGAGTTTTCAGATAGGCGGGAGAGGGGAAGAGGTTAGACACTTCGTGTGGTATTAGTGTACAGTTGTCACCGTTAGGTCAGATGTGACAGTGTGGGAGTTTTCATATAGACGGGAGAGGGGAAGAGGTTAGACACTTCGTGTGGTATTAGTGTACAGTTGTCACCGTTAGGTCAGATGTGACAGGGTGGGAGTTTTCAGATAGGCGGGAGAGGGGAAGAGGTTAGACACTTCGTGTGGTATTAGTGTACAGTTGTCACCGTTAGGTCAGATGTGACAGGGTGGGAGTTTTCAAGTAGGCGGGAGAGGGGAAGAGGTTAGACACTTCGTGTGGTATTAGTGTACAGTTGTCACCGTTAGGTCAGATGTGACAGGGTGGGATTTTTCTGTTAGGCGGGAGAGGGGAAGAGGTTAGACACTTCGTGTGGTATTAGTGTACAGTTAGGTCAGATGTAACAGGGTGGGAATTTTCAGATAGGCGGGAGAGATGAAGAGGTTAGACACGGAAGCAGATCCCCTAAAAAACCTCCTGACCAGTGGCATCGTCCGCCACGATTCCCACGTGTGGGAATTCGAAAGCCTTGGTGTGAAGCGAGTAGTTCTTACGTTTGTAGTGAAGTCAATGTAAACTGGATATGCACCGCCATAGCTGCTGACGAGGTCTAAAATCATGATTTAAATAAAATTTTATGAGGTTATTAAAATTGAGTTGCTGTGATTTAAGAGATATGAGTAAACTCTGAACTAGGGCAAATTTATTCAACGTTCTCCATTTCTTAAATCACTGATCACACATATGCCACACGTGTATCGTAAAACTTTACTCAGTTTTACGAAACACTAACATAACCGAAATGCAATTCTTACAACAACCAAATTAACTTACGGCCATCGTTAAACTTAACAAAAAATGTCGCAAAGTGTTGCTATCAAAAATCCTACAGTTTTAACACCGAGAACAAAGTAGTGCAGTTCCTGGGAGATAGGTAACTCCCGTGACACCCAAGTTGATAGGTTTTCCAAACAGAGGG
Source organism: Dryococelus australis (assembly GCA_029891345.1). NCBI lineage: Eukaryota > Metazoa > Arthropoda > Insecta > Phasmatodea > Phasmatidae > Dryococelus > Dryococelus australis. The sequence goes on from CM056997.1 coordinate 6,622,381, forward strand.
GTGAATATGAAACGAACCCCCATCACTCACCTATACAACTTGCTCTAGGGGAACAAGCTTTGGAAGTGCAAAACTGAAATTCAGAAATGCATTAGTGTCGGTTTCATCATAAACTACAATAACTCGCACTATACTAGTAGTCTCTGTGTACGGTGACAGTTCGAACACCATGGCACGACGTTTAGTGGAAGCATTTGATTGTTTTCAAACAGGCAAGGCAGTGTGACTTACTTTGCCAGATACTTCTAACTGCACCACTTGCCTGTATCACTGAAGTATTGTTTTACGCTGTTCACATTGAACATGAGCATTTTGAAAGCCGTGTTTTTGAAACCTACTTCCCTCAAGTTTCATCCCCCCGCCACGTGCAACATTTACATCGCTATGCTCCTAAATGATGACATTATTCCTGCGCCCTTCAAGTGAAAAAGTAAAACTATTATAGTCAGTTCGCTGTTTTTGAACCAAACCATACGCAGAATATTACTAAATTTGGTGCTCACGAATACGGTGCCCTATCTCTTTGGTGTAATTTTCCAGACTTAGATAAGTTTTGTTTGCATGAGGCCGATGAATCTCCTGGAAGTAGAACTTTATCAAGGCGGGAAAACGTGTTTCTTACGTTCTGTGTACGCTAGTTGTAACAGATACTGTCTGCATACCAAGTTTGGTTGGAATTAGTTTAACTACTTAATACGTATGGCAAACTTGTCTACGTTATTCACATCGTCACCATACTGAAAATAAGTCGCTCATATCACTTAAATTGAGTAAGTTTAAGGTTTTAACAAATCCTTGCTACTATATACATGCGAAAGTGTGTTTGTTTGTTTGTTTGTCCTTCTTTCACGTCAAAATGGAGCAATGGATCGACGTGATTTTTTGTACAGAGATAGTTGGACGTCCAGAGAGTGACATAGGCTATTTTCTATCCCAGGAAAATATCTCAAACTGTTACAAAAAATGATGATTAGGGATGTACATAGGTACCGGATTAAACTTTTTTGGATTACTGCTTAAAAAAGCATTGTTTAAAAAAATTCCGTCATTTATCCTTTCTTTTTGTCTATGGGCTGTCTTACATTCCTTCCCAAGAGACGCAGCAGCTCAGCTGGCAACTTAACTGGGAGACTGGAAACCATTGTACACGGCAACATGTAAGCAGTTACAGGACAGTGATTTATTTCCAAAGTTTTATTTCAAAGCTCACTTTACCGGAAACATCCTATGCTAGAGCTCATTAGATATTACCGGGGTTTACAAAAAAAAACATTTGCAAAAGAAACCTCTGTTATTACGTGCATTTACAAGTGAGTTTCTTAGCTGAAACGTATGCGAGTTGATGAAAAGACGCAACTGGTATCTTATGTCAAACTTAAGCCCGCAGGAGGACCACGTTGGCAGAGTGGTTAACCTGCTCGCCCGCCAATTGGTATCTCCCGGATTTTCGCATGTGGGAATCGCACCGGATGATGCCGCTGTTCGGCGGGTTTTCCCGGGGATCTCCCTGTTTGCCCCGCGCCGTCATTCCGGCGATGCTACATACTGATCTCATTCTCCCTCAACCACGTTCAAGCCCTCGCTGTAAAAGAGTCGCCTAAATCTATTCACTCTCTCATTCTTCAGTCTGTACGCCAAGATAAAATTTCCCGTGCAATATCGGGCTGAAGATTCCACGAGACCTACTAACGAGCTTGCCTGCATGTAAACAAACCTCGATGATGCATTGAGAGCGTAACTGTTAAATATATTAAGACTAAAGTTGGTGATTTTCCGTATGCGTATAAGAGTACAAACTGGCACCGTACTAGCATACTTAGGCAGGATTTACAACAACCTGTAGCGTCCGTCCGTCATACGTTCGTCCGTCTCCCAGCCGAGCGATTTACAACCAAACTTCGTCTGTCCGTCGTAAGTTCATTGCTGCAAACTAATAAAAACAAAACTGTTTACAAATAGGAAAAAAAATTCTCCAATAAAAGCGAAAAATGTTACGCTATTGTATTTCTAAGTACCCGCAATACGCATAGACTTACATAACGAAAATTAATTGGCGTTAAAAAAAAATTATAGCAATAAAGCACGTTTTATTACTTTTACTATCGCAAAGAAGGAACTTACGTTTCAAAACGTAATTATCAATCAATATTTGGGAAAAATTTAACTCAATTTCATTTTACAGTTACATAAACAAATATATGAAAACAAAAGACAGCCAAAACAAAAGACTGCACACACTACACTGTCTTGTGAAGAACTCGGGATGAACGAGTAGCAAAACATGCAGGTTTTGAAAGCTGTAATCTCATCCGTTCGTCCGTCAAAAATTAGAGCTTGGCAAGGTTTTGACGGACGGACGGACGGACGGAAAGACTTAATGGCCACCTCTGATTGGCTGTTGGTCACGTGATTGGCGGACGGACAGACGCGACGGGTCGTTGTAAATCCTGCCTAAGATTCCTAATAATTTCACGTTTTCACGTGGTGTGTGCATGAATAAAGTTATTGGTCCCATGACAGTGTAGCTTTTACTCATGGCAGAATGATACAAATAGAGGAGAAAAGTAGATCTCAAGCAAGCAAGGCTGCCGAAACTGCTCAGTTATCAGCGAACAGCCTGTGTTAAGAGACAGGTTATAAGAAAAGTGAGTTCTTGCCTTACTGCTGCAGAAAAAAAAATGGAACGAAATTTAACTGCGGGGTTTATAAAACTAGTTCGCAGTAAATAGTGTCCTTTTGAAGTCGCCGTCTGAAAACATTTGTGCCTTTCACTGCATGTGTTTCAATCTAAGTGATAGTAACGCTTACTATGATCACGTCATTATAGAAGTGTTGGCACTAATATAAAGATTTGTGGTCTGTAAAACTGATTTCCTTTGGTTTCTTTTTATTTTATAACCGCTAGACTTCGAATCACGAAGAGAGTAGCGTATTTATGTTTCTGCCATTTTCACAGGTTCATTTGATGTTCGTTTTATAATCAAGTAAGGTAAACTGTTTCCCAGTACTGTTAACAAAATTTTACGATTGGCGAAAAGAAGGGCATTACAAAAAAAAAAGTCAGGTTTTCAGAATTGTGCAAGTAACGGCGAACCAGTAATGCTATATATAGTCATTACAAGCTTCTTAATGTTAAACCTGCGTTATACAAGCGCCTCTATTCACATTTAATGACAGTTTATCATGCTCTAAATAATGTTTTCCCCTTCTCTTGTTAAATACTGTATGCTTGGGTTCCACTTGTTTAAAAATTAAGAAGAAAACGGCCACAATTTCGAGAGATATTTTTTTTTTGCTTCAGTGCTTATACAAATTTGAATTGGTAGAATTCAAATGCTTACCACTCTGCATTATAACTTTTAATGTCATCTAATTAATACTTTTGAAACAGTCAACCTGAGTGAAAATTATTTAATCTTATTTGGACTCTACACAAAATAACAAATTTTCTTCCGATGCTTGTCAATTTTAGAATAGATGGGAAAGCATATATATTTTTTTAATAAGGTGATAGGAAATAATTGCTAGAACAAATCATATCCTTCATAGCCTTCTTGGATATTTCTCCCAGTCACGAAAATAATATCAAATCGGTATTTTAACGCGAAAATTTGTAGGATTCGTTCCTTATCCGTTGTGGCAAGTACTGTGTTTTTGCCACTATTAAAAAATTCCTGCTTTGAATTTTTTTACAAGAAACTCGTATTCAACTGAAAAAAAAAATACGAAGGAGCCTACCGTGATATCGTTGGCTGAGGTTGCATGGAGCTGCAAAGTACGACCTTTTAGTATCTGCGATGCCAGATGATGTAACAGCTTATGCAGAACCCAGCTTTTATTAGCGGTTTTGAAACCCGATTACCTCGTGAGATCATCACGCTGGTCTCCCAGATCAGCGAGTCAAGAGCAATCCCCAGCGGATATGAATATGGAAATTTTCCATGTGGGAAACAAAGTGGACGTTGCTGATAGAGGTTTTCCTCTGGGAGATCTGTCCCCCCCCCCCCCAACTCCTTCTCCGCCACCAACAGATTTCCTTCATTTATTGATTCAGTGGCATTTTTCACTGATTCATCAGTTGTTTTTCACTGTTTATCGGTGTTTTTTTTACTGATTGATCACTTAAGCAGCTTGTAAAATAGCCGTCAAAGAACGTTTAAAAATGGCTGTTTAGCAACTTGCATGTATCGAGTGAAATAACTGCGAATAAACTAATAAAACCATTATAAAATGTTTTCTAAAATGTGTTTCGTCTTTCAAAACACCATTTTACGAGGTAATATGAACATTCAGCCTTTCAATTTTTTTTTTTTCGTATTCATGTAACCGTCACAGCGTTCTATTTAAAGGTGTAAACTTCATATACTGTCGTGAAGAGACTGCACTCATATATACTATTCGTTTTAACAACCCTAACGGTACCAATTAAACCAAAAACGAAAAGTAAGGACATACAATTTAAATCGTGAATTTTTCGATATGACTGTAAGACATATATTTTCCTCTAATTTTTCAACTTAATTTTATAGCGGAGATTTTGAGGTAACGACCTAAAATGGAAGTGGAAAGGGTGTTCAATCCTGGCCACCTATGGTTTTTTTTTTTTTTTTTTTTTTAAATTACGGTAAATTGCGCAATATAAATAGTAAACTGTAGGTAGTAAATATGTTTATTTCACAAAATTATCTGGCTAAATTCAATAAAAGCAATATTTAATTCGCCTTGCATTGGGCCGTCACGTATTCAATCAGTGAAATAGTTTCGTCACTATTTAAATCAGTGAAATATTTTCACTGAAACAATCAGTGCTTTTTCACTTATTCTAAGTGGGGCGTTTTCACTGATTCGGATAGTTGAATTCCACTGCAAATCAGTGGTTTCCAACTGATTCGAATTTAGAGTGTAAGAAACAAATGTTTGACGCTTACGACTTATCGCATTATGTCTATATCCGCAATACTATAATTTATTTTATTATTGCAAACTGTTCTCTTTCGTGAAAGTCCGAATGTTATCGACTGGACCGTTCTTAAGTTGAGCCATATGACAAGAGCTCTGTACTGTGTGTTGCAAATCGTCCAACAAAATGACTGGACAGAGATGCTCTGAACTTGCGCGGCAGAGCACAGGAAAGTCCAGTGTTTCCTCCGAGGCATAGCTAAGCCGTGTCCTTATCCGCCTCCGAGTTGCATGGAAGTTTCAGTTAAACGTGCTGTCTGCTCTCTGAAACCGAAAGAGTTAAAACTGCCCTCGAACCAGTGAATTTAACTGCATGTCTGTTGAATTGCTGCATTGAATCAGGAAAATTTTACTCGTCATTTTAGTTGCTGATATTCGCCAGTAGATAACCGCTCATTAACGAAAGATTCACTAAAAATACTTCTACTGAATGAAATCACCGATCCAGATTTAGAGTGTGGTATATTCGTTGTCTTGCATAAAAGGCCCGCAGCCAATGACAATGAAGTCACGCATGTTAGTATATATGATTTGATCTCCTAGTCCCAACCATTTATTTGAGGATAAATATTTGTAGTGAATCTCTTCCTTCTGCTAATAAAAGAGTGCTAGAGCGATACACGGTGTCTTAGAGACGCGGAATTTTCACGTATTCATTTGGAAGCACGCTGGACTCCGAAATGCTTTGTGTAGGTACTCGAGCCTCAGTTAGTCATGCACTGTCCGTTGCTGCGACTTAACCGCCCGCCGGGAACCGATAAGCAACAGACGGGTAGAGGGTACAAAGTGAAGTGCTCTCCTCCTGTCTATCAGAATGACGGAAACCCCGCTACACCCGGCCAGCGATGCTCATGTAATTGGACCGCCGATAAGAGGAAAGGTAATTTAGAATCGCGCCACAAAGTAGCATGCCATTCGGTCATTGTTTTCGCGAAGATTCGTAGTTGGTCGAAAGCCGTCTGAGGCATGTCTTACAAAACGTGACCCAACATGTTTGTTGAAGTTTTAACTTGCCCTTGAATGAGTTAGCGAAATTTCTGGGTCTCTTACAGTATCGTGCGTGGTAATTGTGACCCGTGTTCTGTTAACGGGATTCAGATAAGGAATGTGGTCTTTGCAGGACTTTAGAGGCAGGGCTCGGGTGAAATGCTTGTATTTGTTGGCAACCAAAGAGATGAGGTGAAGGATGGTGGCAGCTTGCAAGCCTGACGATAGAGGGTACTGGAGAATACTAAGATGAAATATTCTCTTGTACCACGAACTCCAGCCGTACACGGCAGCCAATTAGCGCCTCGTAATCCACTCGCCAGAATACAGCACAGTCAATAGCAGAACTTTGGCAGTAAGCAGCAGCCGATAAGACCCGAGGGCCCGTCCGCAGAGGCTCGCGCAACCAATCAGACAATGGACACGCCCACATGTACAGCGCGGCATCTCACCTTGTGGACGCAGACGTCTCGGGGTTGTAGACGACTTCGCGACTGGGTTCCAAGACACAGACTGGGAGGGCGGACGTACGTCCCGTCTGCTCGAAGTACACGATCACTCTGTCGCTCCTGTCTGCCTGCACCCCTCCGCCTCGCCCAGTGAGCTACGTCCTACCTGCCCCCACCACCAGCTCATTCCTCCTTCCGCGTCCCCCATTAGCTGTCGGCGGCGGACGTCGGCTACGCGCGCCCCTTATCGACACCATCGTTTACAAACAAACAAAAAAAGTATAGAAACGAGCTCGGCTGCAGCAATCTACCTCTCCCGACGTTGAATTATTAAAAACATGGTCGATGCAGCTCGCCTAGAAGTGGGCTGGCTGCACGTACCTTATCGACGGTATCACACATGCGACCTCGCTGGACGCCGGGCTGTCGATAGCGCCCATAACATTTCCCCTGCTACGTGCTCTCAACCAAGATCACAACTGGACTGACTGAGGGAGATGTTTGCTTGATCTAAACAAACTTACTAGAGTAGTGTGAAAACAAAATTCAGAGCTGTTATTTCAGCCAAATAATTTGACAACTTAAATTTTGTCTCAGAAAAAAAGGATTAAATCTATGAAACCTAAATAAGGGGCCTAGAACCAAGTCAGTTTTGTTGGATCTCAAGATGCCTGGCAATATCGACTGCTTATTTTTTTGGAACGTTTTAAACAGAAATATCAATAAAGCACTAAACATTTATTTCAAGGTACTATATTTTCTGACCATCCGCTCCAATAAAATATTTTTTTTGTTACATAAGAAGATAGTGAATGAAAAACCTCACTTTTTCTGGATCTCCTTAGAACAAATCAAAAACGCAAAAATGATTGAAAACACATTACACTAAATTTTATACTGATTTCCGGATAAATACATAACTTTTTTAATCTACAAACAGTTGTTCCTGACATACAAGGAACAGCCAGTTTAAGATATAGTGTATACATTTTGACTAGTTATTTATAAACAGGAAATCAGGAGAATGATAAATGGCACCCACGCTCCATACTAAACAATAAGGATCAAAGAATTCATTTAAAGGTGATGACGAAAAGTATCTTGTGCAGCGTATTGTGAAAAGTATCTTGTGCAGCGTATTGTGAAAAGTACTTACATTATTAAGGCGTGTTACATGGAAGGAAGCCAACCATCTGGCAGCTGCGTTTCAAGAAAATGCCACTTGGAAACCGAAACTGTGAGACCATCTCAAGGACAGAGAACAACGAACGACGTCTTAAAGAAGCCTTGATGTTTTACTTCGAAGTTTTCTCCAACTAACGGCTCGAATTCTCACGAAGATGTTAATACGAACTTCATACATCTACATATCAATCTCTATGGTTCTTTTGCACTGAAAAATACACGACTACAGCAGAAAACCTAGCTGGGAAATACAGCCTCCTGTAATTTCATACGTTTAGACAGTTCGAATAGGCAGAATAACAACCGCCATTAAAGAATACATATCTGACTACAAACACGAAAATCCCCGATCGATAATAGCGTAACATTGAGTTGAAATTACCCAAATTTTGAATCTGACAAATTTATTACCATCGCCAATAACCACAACTACAAGAAGATGTATCCCAAAGAGGCTATCAATGACGTAACACGTTGGCGGCCATGCGTATCAATTTAATATATTTCTAGTCCACAACTGGGGCCATGTGTGTAAACGTGATATACGTGAAAGAGCCAAGTTTGAGGCTCGTGCATTGTGTGTATACATGCTTGCAACTTACGTAGCATTGGTAATCGACCTTGGGTGGCCTCGTAGTGTTGTAGTTAGCTATTAGTTTTTTCTCCCGCTAGAGGGCAGAAACGTCCCTTCACTTTCTCAACAGACGCCTGGTTGCTTCAACACAGTCGAGTGTATTCTAACTAGAAATGGCTGACATAAAACATCATACGGAGGAAATATTGCGTAGAATTCTCTCGAACAGCAGAGATGATCCCATAGTTGGAGTGACAAACATGCTATCATATATGTTGAAGTTGTATGTTTGTTTTTTATGGTTTTAATGCCTAGCGGGTTTTATCTGCCGCTCCTGCAGCGGTGATGAAATCCGTCCCAATAAACGGCGATGCCAAGGAATTATGTTACAATTCCATTAAATCCTATGATTAACCACCGGGGGTGTCAATAATGGAGGTGAGATTCAAGATAATTTATGGAATGACACTTCAGTTTGTGACTTCCCTTATCCTGTAGATGGCAACTGCTGCCGTCTTCCGAAACTTTAGGTTTATTTCCGACTTCTAGGTGACGAAAAACAAAATACCAAGATCACTTATAAACGAAAAACAAAAAACCAAGATAACGTTTCACGGTAGTTTATGTGCTGGACTCGATCGGAATAGTGTGTAGTTGTGTCGAGAGATTTAAGCGGCTCCTTACATCGAGGTCTTGAGAGCCGAAAAGGGTGAAATGAGGTGAGACTGGAGCAGCACGGGAACTTAAGGGTGGGGGAAACGGGAGATCCCCGAGAAAACCTGCCGACCATTGGCATCGTCCGGCACGATTCCCACTTGCGAAAATCCGGGAATGACCCGGCCAGGGATTCGCCTTGGTGGGAGGCGAGCAGTCTAACCGCTCAGTCACCGCGGCCCCAGGAACAGTGTAGAGATTTGAGAGTAGTGTGTAAGGAACTTCACGTGAGGCGACTATTCTCGCCGATAGTATCAGCAGCGAACTCTAAATCAAGCAGTTGATGTTAGCACGCAACACAGAGCGCCTTTCCGAACAGTAGGTCAGGTCAAACAGCGCAACTGTAACTGTACTGTCACGCGAGTTGCTCCCAGACCTTTCTTGCAGCGACAAGAGGACTTCGTTTTTAAAATCGCGTGCTCTTAGAGAGTAAAATAGAAGGTTATAAGAGAGAGGAAAAATTCACGGGTTGAATGACCTGTAGGTTAAATTTCACAGCCGTCTTACTATCGAGATCATGCTCTGAGTTCATTGGCTGCTGTTTCGGCGAATAGCGGTGTTAACCCCAAAGTAGTTTACATGAGATTCGCTTGTCACTTTCTTGCAGGCGTTTAATTGCCTCAGCCATTTAGCAGGCGCCTTAGCAAACTATGGGCCAATCATAGAAGTAAAGAATAGTTAATATGCTTCAAGTTTAGCTTGTCGTAAAATGAATTGGCGATCATTTCCCGTCCCCAAACTGCGCAGTTTTAGTAGCCGAAACTACTTATGGTAGCTGCTTGGGTACAGTATTGACGACCAGTGTTCTACGATGTCCACTTTTTGATATCACTTCGCCATGTGTTCTCCGTATATGTTAAATACATGTCCTATGTTTCACACCCATCGTATTGGGAATCCATGGCAGTATTTCGCAAATATCAATGTCACCGAGTTGATTACGGAGCATGTTGCTCAGACAAGCAGAATCGGGTAAATAATCGCCAAGGCCTGTGTTTAGAGGCCATCTGGAAAATCGTGTAAAACCGAAATCAAAGTGGCCGAATCAGGAATCTAACCCGGGTCCTCGGGGGGGGGGGGGGGGGGTGTGAAAGTCCAGAAGTTTACGATCTTGCTTGATTGGTTAGCAACTGAAAAGACATCCATTGAGTATCGACTACTTCGTGACTTCATTCGATGGCTTGTAAGACTTCAAGCACTCGGCCTTTAGTCCTACTGTTATGACTGGACGGCAGTTTCGCAGTAATAAGCAGGAAACAATAGTGTGACTGAGTCTAGTCCCATAAAAAAGCCTTGCATAATGTCAACAGGTGACAACCATACATAGTGACCTGAGTGTGTAGATGACTGTGAAATCCAGGCAAATGCAAAATAAATTCGCGAAATACTCATAACTGTAGATATTAGTAATACTATAGGCCGTTCACAGTAAAGTGAGCACATTTGAAGCCCTAGTTACTTTTTTCATTCAGCCCATTTATATAATTCCACCACTTATTAATGTAAACCCTGCCATGTGAGTAATAAACACAGTTTATAAATTCACCATACCCAAAATCAAAAGTCCGAGGCCACAATGAAATTTATTTATTGGTTATTGTGTCTGACGAAACAACTTCAAAAAGTGCTCACTTTACCGTGACGGCCTTTAATGCTTCATGAGGTACTTAAAAAAAAAGGTCCATTTAGAAATTGTAGGAAAACTGTATAGAGTAAATATGATTTAATATGACCAATATATATTTGCATAGTTACTTTATTTTTCTACACAGTCGGCATTAACTTCCATACACTTCTGGTAGCGTGTAACTAGTTTTCTTATCCCACTGTCAAAGAAGTCTGCCCCCCCCCCCCCGTGTCCTTTATCATTGATTGGCTTTGTTCATGAGTTCATCGTCAGTAAACGGTTTCAGTGGAAGCCAGTTATTTAAATGCATAAAGAGATGATTCACTTGGTTCCAGATCGGGGTCATAGAGAGTTCTTCTTCAAGAGCGTTCCCCCTTCTCGAAAGAAACCACTCTACTGCCTAATTTTACTGTCACTCATAACATTCGGCCTGTTAACGTTCACAAATTTCTTTGTGGATCTCAGCTGCACTGTTGTTTTTTTTTTTTTTTTTTTGCCAGAAAAACAGGATCACAGCACGTATTTCACAATTGTTGAGATTATTTACTGTCGTAATCATTCTAAATTACTCACACGTGGCATCCTACGCGAATATAACTGCAACAAAATAGACGACAGCTAGCAATTTGACGAAACAATGCAACAGAGCATTCATTATATCGATTCTTAGTATCGATCGGCGGTGACGTCTAAACGGGCCTTACTTCAAAAAACACGCCTCGCTAATATCGGTATCAGGAATTTAAAAAAAATATATTGAAATTGTAAATATTCATATTGGCAACGTCGCAAATATTTGAATACTAAAATAATGGAAAAATCAGACAAACTTATACGTTTCTCTGCTGTTTTGGGCCTTGTAGCAATTGTGATATTTAAAAGGAATTTAACGTAGATCGATAAGTCGTTTCTCACAGTTCCACGATGTAAACTACTGCAGTAGGAAGCAAATACGTCGCCTCGTGTGACAAAGACACTTCAGTCGACTTCGCCTCGTGTAACAGGTCCTTCAGCACCGCTCGCAGGCGCTAGTGCTGGAGTCCAGCTGGGTGCGTGCAGACAGCTCGCGTGCCTAACCCGACCGGCCATCGACGGTCCTTCGTTTATTTATCCCGTCGAACGTGGTATTTCCTCGTCGGGAATGTATCATGAAATGGGAATTTCCTTCCTTGTATTCCGCCCTTCTTGATCTCGCAGCCATGTTCAGGTCAATTCGTCCTACTACAATGTGGCCACAATGTTGGCACTTCCGGTATGCTTTGGCGAAGTGCAATGTCTAGTCATTTGCAATGCTTTGGAGAGAAACCGAGCTGATTTATTTATCATCCTGTTTGAGAAACTTGTTTTGTTAATATCATTTGAGTAATATTTTTGAAATGTGTTAATTTTTATTACTCTGTTTGCACTAAAGCGGAACTTATTTTTGTGGAACCCCTTCGTTTTAGTTTTCTAGCAGCTTCCGTGATATTTTGGTTTTGTATTGACAGGTTATGCCGCTCCGCACGCTGATAGTTTTCTGGATATTTGATTAAATAAGATATTTTGTATGATCTTTGGCAGGGGCGTGATAAGCCAATAGACTAAAGATGAGATAGAGCGGCGATCTCGCTGGCTGCGCACAACCAATCTCCGTGTCCCAACATTGAACTGCTTTCCTGCTAACACGTCTAGCGAGAACGGCATGGTTTGACTTTTAGGTTAGAAAACTGATTTGTAAAAATATGCTTTGATATATATATATATATATATATATATATATATATATATATATATATATCCTCTAACCTATTTGTAATGCAGTTTGATTAAATTCATATATGTAACAGCATTTTATTAATTTAATAGTGCTGTCATTTGAAAATTAAGATGTACACGAACACTTTCATCACTGTTGACCATGTGACATTGACAGTTGTGTAGGATTGGGGTAGGTCAATGTTGGGTACATGCCCAGAAGACGAATAAGCGGTCTACCCCATCTCTAGTCTATGGATAGGGCCTTCCGATCCCCTATCTTCTCGGGTCGCAGCGGTGCCGCCAACATAAAAAATACAATGGAAATGTATTCATGTTAAAAAATTATAAACTATAAACAACCAAAAGATATCTGCTCAGTTTGTAACTACGAGATAATTAGAAATATAATGTTATTTGTAATACATAGCAGGTTAAACAACGACTATTTTGTAACTCCATTCTATAGTTACACAGTGGCTGCTCTGTCCCACTTGATACTATGTGTCTTGAATGGTGTTGTGTTTATAGAGATGAAGTCGTTGATTTTCTAATTACTTGGTTAAGAAGGATGTTTAAAATACGAAGATGTTTGGAAAAAAAATGACGATTGCCACTCTTCAATGCCTAACTTTAGAAAGAATTAGAAGTCAGCCCCAGAAATAATCAATCTATACCATTTAGAACAATAGAAAAACAAACTTAAAAAAAAATGGCGTAACCTAAAAAATGTTTAGTTTGACGACGATGGGTTCCCTAGATTGTCACATCAGGTTAACCAATATCTGAAGTCATAGCCTTTTTCATTCGTGTTGATGTGCATTGACGAATATTCTTGTGTTGGCTGTATAACTGCGACCTGTTTACATTATGAAGCACAAAATGAAGAGCTCGACGTAAAATATGGAAGTGTCGCTTGTCTACTTCACTTGCTCTGTAATCTTTGGAATGCAGCAAGAACGGGAGAAGTACAGGAAAGTAGCGGGGAGCAGGGTTGCCAGATTAGGCGATTTGTCACCGTTTAGGCTATTTCAAGGCGAAATTTGCGACTAGACTATTCCAAAATGAGACTATCGCAGTTTGGGCGATTTTTGTAATGTATTTGCGATTTTTGGGCAATTTGAAATAATTTACGTGGTAGTAATATATTTTATGATTGTAAGCAAAATATTCGATTCTCATAAGTAAGATTTGTTTTTGATAACGGTGATTACTGTAGCTGCATTCGAAGAGAGACTCATGACCGACTTTTGATTCTCCCTACTACTCGCTGGTGTTAATATACCGATAAATATAATATCAATATATCGTTTTATACTTTTACCATTAATATATATATATTTATTAAATTGTGTGTACATTTTTTTAAATTTAAATCAATTAGTGTTAACGCATAAAATATTGTACATGAATAATTTACATTCTATTATAACAATGCAATTAGTATAAAGTGTATAAAAACTGGGCCACACTTGGCGACAAACTATTAGTTATTTAGGCAACTTGATCAAAAACAATCTTGCAACTCTGGGAGTGTCCGGCTGGAAGCGAGGAGTTCCGGACTTAGTGCACGCACGTAGGTTGGCATGCACTAGCGAGTACACAGTCTCGTTATAAAGTGGACCTTTGGTCACTAGCGAGTACACAGTCTCGTTATAAAGTGGACCTTTGGTCACTAGCGAGTACACAGTCTCGTTATAAAGTGGACCTTTGGTCACTAGCGAGTACACAGTCTCGTTATAAAGTGGACCTTTGGTACTTGTCAAGAAGTTAGTACCCGTAGTTGAGAGCTGTGACTATGGCAATGAATCATTCCTTTGCACATTGGGTGAATCAGGCGCAGGGTTTTGTTATGCAGCATTATTGCGATACGAGGTTTTCCCGACGATTCCTTGCAGCATGTCATCTTGTCGGGCGAGCATCAGCGGCGGTTTTAGCGAAGCCATTGCAGTGACCTTGAGACCATGATATAGAGTCCTCGCGAGGAGCACTGGGTCTTAACCCCCGCCTACCCGTGTTGCTTACTCTTGTAGTGTCCCTAGGTATTGGTTACCTCGCCGAGTACCGGAGGTACTGCTTTTTCAGCGCTCAGTCCCAAGGTTCTGTACTTAGGCTGCTAATTGCAAGCCATACGGAACGTATGGAGTACATATGTGCTATGTAAATGAATGTTTACCGTTGTTAACATCTGTATGAAACTGACATTATTTGCTGAGCAATCAGTCGTTGTCAAATTACCTATGCCATTATTTGCGCTTGTTTTCGTTTTTTCATAGTTGGACAATGGTGAATACATATTTATGATAGGGTGTGGCGTAATATTTACATAGGTACACACTTGTAGGACTGGATATAATGAAGAAAAGTAGATTTCCTCTAAGGAAAATGTGCAGGCATATAACTGGGTAAATAAAAGCAAAGTAAAATACATGTAAGGTAAATGCATACTGTGCAAATGGAAATAATGTGTATATTTGTTCTTTGCATTAGATCCTCTATTTATAGTCAATTCTCGGTTCGTCACACTTTTCTGCAACCCTTATTGTTTACATACTTCCAGGTACAGACAACATATCCTTACACGTCATGTAAATAAAATCAGTACCATGTGAAGTCTAATATTTCAACTGCAAAATGTTTTGTTTACGTTCTTCAGCTGTCATAACAATGGTGGCGTATTTCAAAGAGCGTAACATAGGCCGTGTCCGAAATAATAAATTCGTTATTTTGAAATTTGTCATTTCATAAGTTTCAATTCGGACGTTGTCGACCGTCATTTGTTTAACACTCGCGGCAACGCATTCTTACATTAACAGTGAAAAATGTTTTTATCTAAGTTTAATGCTTAAAACGGACTTAATATTTCTACAATCACCAATGTAATGCTGCGCGTACGTTAAAAAATAAGAAAATAATAAATTATACAATAACGACTTTAAAAAAAATTCTGTTACGTAATATATAAAGAAAGTACAGTATTTATTTGCCTTTTAAAACATGCTTAGTGTATTTTATGAACAGTCATTTGTTTAAAAAAAAATTTATTTACGTATTCGCGCATGTGTTTTGAAGTTAAATACCAGCATAGCGCCGATTTTGTCATATTGTATTTTTGCTAGCATCCGTTAGATACAAAATACGAAATTCTAAATTACCGAATACGTCACCATTTTGTATACAAATCGGGCCAAGTGATCATTTTGTCAACAAAATCTGTCATTTCGGACACGGACATAATAAATGTTCAGAATTTTGACATATATGTCGGTCTTATGACTTTTGACCGTGACTGTATTGATGATAGTTCGACTGGGTTAAATTCACGATATAGCAAATTAGGCTAATTTTGCCGTGACTATTTAACTAGGTAGGTGAGGCGTGTAGACATTACGTTACTTCGATGAAAGGACGGCGTCAATCGAAATACAAACGAGCATCCAGTATAATAGCACCTTTCATTGCTACTACTGCTACTCCAGTAGTGCAGTTTGGATGTCTGGAAGTTACGGCAAGATATAATAAACAATCAGCTGACATTTTTGTAATACTCAGGCAAATAAATGTTTTTGTTTGAAAATGAATTGTCAAGGTTACCTTGAACAAAGTTGCTTACTATCGCTGTGTTTCAGTATACCCGTAGATATAAGTGTGTAATTATATTTTAGTAGTGTTATAAAGTGTTTGTACAGCTCAAGTGGCCCTGTTTAGGCGTTGCAGCAGCACAGATTGTAATCTGAACAGTACGCATTCTTGTCGGAACTCAAAATTAAAATAAAATAATTTTTTGGTCCATACGCATAAATATTAAATTTTTTCTTCTACGCCCTCTCATTTTGGCGATGTTTATCAATAAAGTTTACAGTACGAGAGGTTTGTAAATCATGTGATATGACACATCCATGTGCTTAGTTAAAGAAAGTACGCGAAAATAAGACTGTAATTGAAGGATGTTGCCAGAATGTCTCTCGACTTCCTTATTTTGTGTGACACGCTATGTCATGTCTTCTCTTATCAGTCGGCCAGGCCAGACAACTGTCCTTTGATCAAAACGGACGCCTGTGATGGAAATAAAAAGAGGGAGGGTGTCCTTGGAAAAAGCGACTATATCCTAAGCGCACGACTTTGCGTCTGTTTTAAACTTGGGCACGATCGAACGACTGTGACAAAAGTTAGCCCCAGTGTAGATGCAGCTTTGACCAGGAGCTGCCTGTGTCTAGGGAAACTCACCCCCCCCCCCCCCCAAAACCTCGACTAGAGTCTGCGAACTGCGTGCACGCATATCAATCGCGAACGTTCTGATTTACAGTATCAGAATCCTCATTGGTCCAGTGAAATGGTATAGATCCTTCATACATGCATGCCAGCCAATAAGAAAATAAAACTGTTGGTTGGGCATGTGTCCTAGCAAACAGACAACTTTTCCCGAGACATACCATCATCTGTACGCATCGCTCTTTCAGCTCGTGGCGCTGCCTTTGCACCAGCTGGACCTCTCTTCAACCTCCTGCATAGAGCACTTGAGAACACAGTACCTCAAGTTTCACCTCCACGCGACAGCATACTGACTTTACTGGCCAGCAAAATGTTGCCCGCCAGTGAGCGCCTGGTAACTTACTCACCGGCTGGCAGCCTAACCAATAACGAAAATTTCGCAGCAGGCAGTGGCCAATCAGATGCGAGGACTGTTCTCACTGTCTCGCGCAGCGAATGGCACGCTTACATCCTAAATCTGAATCAGTGAAAATTGCACTGTTTCAATCAGTCAAACGTATCTGCCTGATTCAACAGTCACTTCAGGGAATTTAACTGATGAATCAGTGAAAAAATTACAGATTTCCTTCACTTATTGATTCAGTCACATTTTACACTGATTCATCAGTAATTTTTTTCTCTACTTACTCAGTGGTTTATTTTTGACTGATGGGTCATTTAAACAGCGTGTATGAATGGCCGTCAAACAACTTTTAAAAATGGTCTTTATATAACGCGTATCAAGTGAAATAACAATGAATAAACTAATAAAACCAACACAAAATACTTTCTGAATGTGTTTTATCTTTCAAAACGCCATTTCATTCCGTTTTTTTCCGTCTTTCATTACGTTTTTTGTGTAATTGTCACAGATGTAACAACTGGTTTTTCTTCCAAACTTGTTGAATAATGTTAACGTATTTTAAAGGTCACAAGTTGAAGATATATGTAAAAATTGATCCAGTTAAAAAAGTAAAATAGGTGTATAAATGTTAAACAGATCCCTTAGTTATAACTTTGTGATATTTTATCAGATAATTTCTATGAAAATATTTGTTTTGCTAAATGCTTTCTCTTTTTTAAAAACATAAATAGTACTGGTTGTTAAGGATTTTTTTCTAATTTTAGGAAAGTTTTTACGAAGGTTCGAAAGGAATTTATTATATAAACAGCTGAAGGACGAATGTCTCCAATGTAATGTGTTTCATGATTGATGTTAATTTGACACTGATGATTAATTGAAAAAGATTTTATATTAGCGAGTAAATGTAATCAAGATTGAACTACGGAAATACGCAAAAAGCAAGAATTAATGGCGTATTTGTAGGTCATCAGAGACCGAGATGTCAGCAACAAATCCCAAAGGAACCGAAGGCCTCATCACTGGATTCTCGAGGAAATGATAGACATTCGCCATTTGTCTATTTCTGAAGAAGGTTCATCACCGGAGACAAGTTTCAACTTCGGGGACCAGGTCATCACAGGCAGTTGTTGGATACGGGAGTCAGTTACAGGACTTAAGCTGACAGAAGGATGTCGGAGTGCCTATTGCTGACATGTGATTGCAGTCTGCTGGGACACAAGAAGTACCAGGTTCTGCTCTAATGGGAGAATTCCAGATTCAGCTGCGAACTACCTGATTCCGCTACAACAGCGAAGTCTAGCGTCTCCTGTTTTATTTCAAACTTTCTTTGTTTTTCAAAGGTTAAATATTAATGAGCTCTAAACCAGAGCGACTCATACAATTAGTCGGGGTTCCACCTCACCTACTGATACTTGCTTGGTTGACCAAATTCCTTATAACAAATTCATCTATCATTTTCTTGTAATGATACCATCTTTTATGTTCTCGTGCCGAATAGATATAAATATTTTAATTTATATTAACACTTGTAGAAAGCTAATAATCCAAGGAGTATCAATTTGGTGTTAGTTCCAATTTATTTTGTTCCATTCACGCCATAATAAACATCGAGAGTTGCTTGAGCTTAACATTCAATTCAGTATTTTTTAAAATATATTTTTGAATAGTACCCATGCTCATAACCGAGGCAAATTGAAATATGGATAACTATCCTTAACACTATATATTTTAAGTGGTAAATACTATTATTTATTTATAAGTAACAACTATTATAATTCTTATATTCGGTAGAGAAGTAGCACCCACCCATGCTACAGAATTGCCAACCAAGATATTAGTATATATGTAACAATAATTCCTATTTGGGTTGGTACACAGCACCCTGTTTGATGGTGTAAACTGCATATAATATGATGAAGAGAATGCCTTCATATATACTATTCGTTTTAACAACCGTAACAATACCAATTAAACTAAATACGAAAAGTAAGATCATACAATATAAATATTCACGATTTCACGGCCAAAGTATAAGCTATATATTTTCCTCTTATTAATGCAATGTGGGGTGGTAGCGCAGGTGATAGCGTAACGGCGTAGAATCGAAAGGTTTGTGAGTTAAATCCCAGCTGCCTCAGGAATTTTGTCTATTCAAAAGTATGGTGAATTGCGCAATATAAATAGGAAACTATCGTAAATAAGTTTTTTTCCACGTAATTATTTGGCTACATTCAATAAAACAATGTTTAATTCGCCATTGTAGTCGGCCGTCACATATTCAATCAATGAAATTTCACGTCACTAATTCAATCGGTGAAATTTCTTTACTGAAACAATCAGTGGTTTTCAGCTGATTCTAAGTGGAGCCATTTCTACTGATTCGAGTAGTTGAATTTCACTGCGAATCAAAGGTTACCCACTGATTCGAATTTAGAGTGTACGTCAAAGGAGCAGCCTCGTCGTTTCACCTATCGTACTTGTCAACCCTGTTCTCCCGGCATACAGCACAACATGTGAGTTCTGAGTACGACACACTGGCCTGCCAGCTTCATATAGTCACTACTGCGTTGACACACTCCATGCGCGGGCTAGGTTTGGGTTTATAACTAAGAACATCATTCTCCGAGCAGTTATTCCGACATTTTGGATGAGATTTGGCCTTTTACAAGCGTATGTATTGAGATTACTCTCCTAAAAACTCTCCTAATATAAATATATATATATATATGAAGATGTGAGGGTAACACAACACTCCATTCTGAGCACATGAATCAAATCCTGTCCACCTTGAAGATTGTCGATCAGAACGGGACTAAAACTCGGGGCCTTTGATTCGCCGTTCGAGTGTTCAGATATTGACGACATGGCGTTGCCCTGAAAACAAACAAACTTTCTGGACGCACTTATGTCGTTGAGGAGTTGAGAGGCTCGTGGTCCCGTGCGCAACGATGGAAGATTCCTTGGACGATCCCACGTAAGCTTGCATGGCCGCTAGTATGAATGCTTCCATGGGAGATTTTGCCGACTGCTTACCGTTTTTATGGACGTTTTCATAGTTGTGTGCAATGTTGGATGGAAGGTTTCCTATATGGTTGAAATTTTAGACGATAAGACGCAGGTGGTAGAGTCAATTTTGTGTATTTAGTTTTGAGAAAGACCGCAAGACTTAAACACGAATTAATAGTAAATAAAAAAACCTATGAATATGTTTACTTATTATTTTTGTGAAAATTATAATGAACATTCGTGTTTATTATCACAAAAGTTCCATTAACGTGTAAGGCTGACGTAATGTGACGAATGTTCATGGACCCCAGTTGCAGAAGTAAAATAATAAGAAATACACTTGTCTCCACTTGCGTGGCAACAAGTAAAGTTGTATAGGTATTGGGCTTAACGTCTGGTCGACAGCGAGGTCATTAGAGACAATGCAAGAGGGATTGGGGAAAGAATGGGAAGGAATCAGCCACAACCTTTGTTAGAGTCCTATCAAAGCATTCGCCTCGAGTGATTTCGAGAAACTTAGGGAAAACCGAAATCAGAATGGCCGGACCGAGAATCGAACCCGAGTCGTCCCAAATGCGAGTCCAGCGAGTTACCACTGCGTCACCTCGCTGGGTCGTCGTATAGGTTATTCCGGAGAACCTTCCACGCCTGCTTGCATGCAAGCTCGTGTAGCAGGTCTCGTGGAAGATTGCAGCCGAGCTTGTGCGGAGAAAGATATCGTGGTGTGGCGTGGCGTACTGGCTCGAGGGACGGGCAGACAGTAAGCGGCGCCTTGTTCCAGAGAATGTGGCCTCGCCTCATTGTCAGCGGCCAAGGAGCGTGACAAACTACGCCCCTAAACTGAAGACGAGGCAGGCCGACCTCGCTGGCTGCGCACAACCAATCTCCGTGTCACCACACTGAAGTATTTTACTCCCAACACGTCTGGCGAAAACCGCCGTAGATTGGGTTTGAGGTTAGAACACTGTTTAGTAAACAAGTGCTTTCAGATGTTATTACACTTCCTCTAACCAATTTGCCTTGCAGTTAAATTAAATTCAAATTGCCGGACATATTTTATTTATATAAAAGTGCCTGTCTTTTGAAAATTAATTTATAAACAAATTCGTTCATCACTGTTGACTACGTGAATTTGACAGTTGTGTTCCTTTGGGGTAGGTCAATGTCGGGTACATAAGTAGAAGACGAACAAGTAGTCTACCTCGTCTTCAGTCTCTGCCGCCAGCGACACGTAATACTTGTGACGTCAGACGTCTCCACACGTCCTCACAAATACTGTACGTTCTGTCGCCGCCGTTCAGTGGGGCTGTGCTGTATGACGATGTATCACTCACGAAAGAATATTTTTGAAACATAAGACAAGTAACGTATGGACGAGACGTCCATACGTTACTTGGGTTGAGTAATCACAGCACAGCAGAGGGGCTGGGTGGGGTGATAGTGCACCGGGCATCCAGAATAAATAACCGGAGGGGAAGAGAGACCAATCTTGCAGCAGATGAAGGGTGGAGAGGGGTGTTAGTGTATCAGAAATTAGGTGTAGATAACCACAGTACAGTTTGTTGTGGAGGATGGTGAGGGGTGTAGGGGTGGAGTTTAGATAGAGGGAGCACGCAGAGCCGAGTGCGGTGCTAACTGCGAAGCAAGTTTGTATCCTCATGTCCGAACCCCTTCCTAGGTTAATCTTATGGCACTACGAATGATTGGGGTTATCGTTGCAGGATTGTCCAGAACGTAGTTCCCCACTTAGTGGCAGAGGACCTGTGCGCTCCACTACTGCTGCACTTAACGTATAGTTGGATTACGCGTCGGGAAGGGATGAAAGTTTTGAATGAGAGATACACGACTCCATTTTTGGGATTTCGGGCCAAATTGGGGGAGAGAGCCAATTTTGACGCATACAGTATTTAATTTGGCTATTAAAGTGTGTCCCTACCAAATTTGGTCCAGATCCGTTTAACGGTATCGAATTGAATAGTGATCAAACGTGTCTGCTTATATACAAACGTTGGCATATATATTTAGATAGAGATTTGACAAGTGTATATTTTTTAGTTTGGTCTCCGACCGAGATGACATCCAGACTTTCTTCTATCCACGATCTATTACTTCCACTACGAAAGTTGATGAAAATAACTTAATACTATCTATAATTACATTTTTATTGCACTGCAATCTCTTTTCGTGACGGAATTCTCGTATTAAATTTACATCAACGAATGAATTATATATTCTTTTTGAATTTCCGAATTGGAATCTTATTTATGTTATTCAATTTGTGCAGTATATATTCATTCTTTACTTTGAGTAGATAAATGTAAGTACCTTTACATCAGTAAATGCCTTACGTTTACTCGCACTATTCAGTATATTTTCTAACAGATACGCTATCCGTTAGAAAGTAAATTACAATAATGCAAAAGCAGATTCTGAGACACTAAAAACTCAGCACTCAACTCAAATTATGGTATCCTTAAAACAAAATACCACAAAAATAAAATTTTTATAAAGGAAAGAAAACTTTATTTTTAAAATTACATTTTATTAATATAGTTTACGTGAAAGCATAGGGCCGAAATTGATTTCGAAATCCCTTCGATGTTACACTAGCTTGTTTGTAACAAACGTTGTAAGAAACAAGATAGTAAATACCTATAGTCCATTCCCCATTGGAAGTAACTTTCTCGGAGCCCTGCTAAATATCTACTTGCAGGCCCGTTTCGTATCCTTCCGCCAATTGTAAACAAACATTTCCATGTGACTGCCATGTAGCATATGTCAAAATCAATGTTTACATTCCATTGTATGTGTACATGTGTTCGTATACTTTCGCTACACCTAAAAATAAACATTGAAATGTGACTTCTACTTTTATACCTGTCGAATGAGTTGTTTACTGTTTACAGCTTTTCAAAGAATTATGTCATATTCCATAAACCATTCCGTATGAATATTCACAGTTTAGGCCTCTGACATTATTTAGGTCAGCTTAACGACGTTTTAAAAAATGTCTGAATTGAAGACAGTTCTTACTGTTATTTTACATTAACATATTTGTTTTCCACGACGTAGCTCAATACATGTAATGCACGTTTGTATTTTGCCGTGACTGTGTTTAACACTGTTACAACTGCGAGGTAAAGGATTGTACTAATTATCATTTTGTTATTGATATGTGTTGGGTCATTTCTCTAAAAGGACGGCCTCAGTTGGAATAAATATTAAAACGAAGGAACGGCCAGTGAAAAAGGTACATTAAATTCCAGTACGCAACTCGTGTTGCTCATTTTTGTCATACAAACTTTAAAAGATAGCAGTGAACATGCACACAAATAAACCTGCGATAACTTTTATTCCGCTCAAATTTCTATGTATTACTACTTACTGTTTATTAGGTTTATTGAAATTTATCGGGCTGGATTTAGTATTTTTCTTCTGGGATTGTGGTAAATTACGTTACACGACTGTGTTTCAAACCCCTTAGTGCAAAGGTACAACGTTGTGATAAATAAACAGACGTGGGTGTAAATAAATAAGTTCGTCATAAAAACAGTTCACAGTTAAAACGTATAAATAGTACTAATCAAATATTCTAAATCACGCACACACACACATGGCCATATATCGACCACGATGCACAAAGGAACGCCATTTCACAGACACAATTATTAACGAAACACACGTCACAGTATTTTTATTACTGCCGTGGAAACATAAATGTATCACAACATCGTACCTTGCTAAGGTAGGTTTATAAAACACAACGCCTACAAACATGATGTGGTAATTTGAAGTATTTTTCGGAGTAAGAATAATTTACGTTTGTTTCGTTTGACAAAAAGCAACACTCCATGTCATGGCTCGCCACGTCTGCCAACTTCACTTGGTAATTGCCCCGCCATCATATCTAAATATATTACATTAATTATTCAAACATTAGAATATCTTTTCAGATGTAAATTACAAATTCAAAAATCATTATTTTGCTGTAATAAGTATGAAATATGCTACAATTGAAAACATGTATAATTTTGCTAGCGAAGTGAAATTTCCCAAGTTTGAAAGAGACGAAGAAAGAGAGAGAAAGCGACAAGCCTCGCCCAGCAAACAGATCTTCATATGCTTTCCCGCTCGATAAAAAAACACCCTACCAATACGGCCTACTCACGATATTTTCCGCTGTTATTTTAAACTGTAAAATGATATATGTTGCCATCGGGGCTACCTAAATATTTAAATATTTCAATAGCCACCGTTTAGTTTCCAAATAGTATACTAAAAACTACGTTAAAATAATATTTTAACTGTGAACTATTTCTTACCGGTCGTTGCTAACACGTCGCTGCTCTCGCTGTTGTTAATTCATATTTAAAAATAAATAAATATTACAAGTTATAGAATATATTATGGCATAGTTTCATTTATTCAATAATACAGTATTCTGAAGTTAACCACAGTGTTATATATTTGTGGAATACAAGTTATTGAAAAAACAGGTTGACATGTATGCCTAGAGTGTTTTTTCAAAGGTTTGATTTTCATAAGTCGCTTCCATTCGGGAATGGACTATATACTCCTTCGTGAAAACATTTGTTTTCTCTTTTTTTTTAATGCAGGAAAACGATCGCACTCACTTTCGTCGCATGATTCCCTGTCTTTGTTTTTCATATTTCCAAATCTCTGTGTGGGTTGGAGGAAACTTAGACACTGACTTGACGTAGATCCTTCCCGTTTCATCCCGACGATAAGTCGATAGGCACTATTACAAATACAAAACCAATGGCGGTTTGTAGACTTTACGTTACTCGATTTTTTTACCTGTGGCGAGTTTTGAAATATTAAGTACAAGCGTATCCCACTAAAGTATGGGTGGTTAATTTTTTAATTCGAAATATTTAATCACATTATATGTAGCTCCTCCATTACTCAGACTATCAGGAAAATTAAACTAATTAATTTGACGAATGTGAGAACGTTCCCTTGTTTGCTAGAAAGGTACAGCTAATTATAAACTATTCACGGTTGCTTTTGCTGTTCAATAAATCTAATATATTTTTTAAAATAATTATCAATTCATTTCAACCTAGTATTTGATCCATATGAAGATTTTTAATAGTACGCGTTTAGTGTTCTACATAATTACATAAATCCTCTTAAACAATAATTGTGTTTTTAAATGTTTTCAGTTGCATAACTATAAAATTATTTGAAAGAATCTATTTTAACCACAAGGATGGTTTAACAGGTAATGTATCTGAGGAGTCAAACATTGCATGTATGTGACTATATTGCTCTGTAACAATCACGTACGCTCACTCTGTTGTTCACTGGCCGCATGAACATGTGGAAACGGGCTTTGGGTTCGCTACTACAGCTTATGGTATACTCCTTGATGTCTAGACTGCCCTCTAGCAAGCAAGTCTTTAAGAGTTGATTGGTGAAATATGTTCCAACAAATCGCTGGTCATTGAGACCATCTTGCGGACGTGTGGGGCTGCAGTTTGCAATAAATGGCTCCATTTCACTTCTGTTATATTGAAGCATTCTACACTGAGAGAAAATCGAACAGAATATTAGTTTGAATAGGGCCAAATATATATTTAGTTGCCCTAACAAAATATATTGTTGACCAAACAAAATTTGAAAAGCAACAAAATTACTTTTGTTCGTCTAACAAAATACATTTTTGAATAAACAAAATCTCTGTGTTGGGAAAAAAAAATTAGATTGCCAACTAAATATTTTGTTCAATAAACTGTACATATTTGTTTGGCCACTCATTTGAATGCCTTCGTACGAAAATACAGGTCGAGAGTTTGTTTGTATTTTTTTTGACAATTAGGATAGTAACAGTGTTTGTTAGTGCATCTATTGATGCTCAACAATCGTATAAACCCATTAATAAAACAATGCAACAAGAAACTGACGAGTCAAGATGTCAAACTTGAAATATTTATTTGCACACGTTGCCCAATATTTGCAATATATCTATTTAAAAGCTTTCCAGCGTCATAAGTTGCCACATTAGCTGAGCTTACTAAAGCGTAGCGTTCGGACGCAGGTGATCTAGGTTCGAAACTCGCGCGAACGGGAAACCTATTTTTATATCCGTCCAAACTGTTTAATGTACGTGCAGCCAAACAAATCTTAAGTTGCACCAACCAAATCTTAGTTTGGGACAACCAAATGAGAACAACAAAAATTATTTGGTTTCAGGAACAAGATATTTCATTGCCCCTATACAAACAAATAATTTGGTTGCACCAAACAAATTTTGTTTGTTTCAACAAAATGTTATTGTCAGTGTGTGACTCGGGCGGTCTTATTTATTCTCATTCACAATGGCCTGTCTGAAATGCGGGAAGTAAGAGCGGAGAACTGTTGCTTGTCGATAACCCCAAGTGGTCTAAGGCAGATCAATACATCCACAGTTCACGCAGACCAGACAGAGTTAGCTGAGCGGATTTCGCACTTCACCAGATGTTTCATCTTTGCACCCATAATTGCAAGCTCTGTTTGTTTGTCCATCATCTGTCAGAATAAAAGTTTCCGTTCCTCTACAGATTCACTGCGAGGTGAGGATGTTGAGAATCCCCATTATTACTTTTTTTAATTAAATTCTTCTTTGTATATTTTACCGAATGCTTTCTTTTACATGATGTATAAGCCTTAACCTCAACACATTATTGTCGACGACAACATTTTTATTTCCTTGAAAACTACGCACGAAATTGTGGGTATTGTCAGCGTTTTATCCACTGGCAATAAGTGGAGATCTGCGCAGACGACGTGGATATCCCTATCGCAAGAGAAGCTCTCTGATTGGCTGTGGATACTATGTGCGCTGTGTGGTCGGTGTGTTGTGTGAACGTGTGAGTCGTGTCCGCGGGTGCAGTCTGTTACCGAGGTAGCCGATGGAGGTCAGGAGGCCCTTCTCCCCGGATGTCATGTGGAATTCGCAGGACGCCGATGGAAGTCAGGAGGCCCTTCTCCCCGGATGTCATGTGGAATTCGCAGGACGCCGATGGCAGCAGGTAGGATGTATTGATTCTCGACACTACCATGGTAATCATACACATCCCACATCCAGCCAGCAGCATGTAGTGGAACCTTCCATTACCTGCGTGACACAACACATAAATCTCTTTAATACCTACGTTGTACCACAACTTTTTCAATACTGTATTATGTTTAACCAAAAACAAATTATTAAATTGAAAATTTATTCGGCCATAAGCCATTTCAGAGCTCTGCACTGACGTATGTCCGGAGTAATTTTTCATTTCATTACTTAACCCTATAGCGGGTATCATTCAAAAACTGGTTAAATACAAATGTAAAAATAATAAGAGATAGTTACAAATACCCAAAAACTCATATTTTCAAATTATACTATATTTTTATAAAAAATATTTTCTTCTCACTAAGTTCACACTACGTATTAAGACCCATAAGCAAAATATGCTGAATTTTTCGTTTTAAAATAATTTACCACAGAAAGCCAATATACAAAAGAAACTAGAATTTACTGAAAACTAATACTCCTACTTTCTTCTACATGGGTGTAAATAAATGTTATTGGTATCCTTGAAAGTTTAGTTGGCAGGTAGGCGTTGGCATCTCATTGTCAGCAATATCATTAGAGATGATACCAGAAACATGTGAAACATCACCAAGACAATGAAAGGACATGAGTGATACACACGGGATTAGAATTCAGAAAAACACGTTAAATTAAGATAGCGTGAAAACTACTGTATCAGGGTGGTATCAACCTCTGGCGTAGGCCTAATCAGTCTAATGATTCGAATGATAGGGTTCACTAACCTGAAATATTTACGCAGCCATCATTTTGAAAATAAGTGTCTGAGACACTAATAACACACAAGTTTACATTGCTTACCATAACACCCCTTGTTTGAAAAATTTGGTGGAAATAGTTGATTGGTTTCCAATATATGGCATAAAACCTCCATTATCATGTGACGATCATCATAAATTGAGGACAAAAGTTTATGCATTATCAGATTCGATAATTGTCTAGATACAATATATAAAGTTAAATGCAAATCTGATACATTGTGCCGTAGATATAACACGCTAAGCTAAAAATTTCATATAGGCGCAATTCGGAAAATAAGAGACTTAAATACTTAAAACGCATACATTAATATGGCCTACCACACTAAATCTTCTTCGCTGGATTTGAAAAAAATCGCTTGATTGTTTCCCGTGATACGACATTAAAATTACATTATTCCATGAGGGGCTATCATATTAAATGGTGGAGAAATAAGGCTTTGCATCGAAAATTTTGATGGATAAAATTGCTACTGTCTGCAAATAAGTCAGACCCTCTCAAAATTGGATAGGAATCTGTGTTTTGTTTGGAGATATCACGTAATTTTTAATTTGTCAAATGTTACCATTTTACAAAATGGCGGACACATTTGATGGTTGTAAACTATACAGTTAGCATGGGAAGTTTCACTGGAATTAATTACATGGTTTCTGTGATACGACATACAAAACTAAAATAGTTATATGGCCGCCATCTTTAAAATATATGCCTGAAAAACCTAAAACATATCAGTTAACATAAACTACTGCATTACTACTTGTTAGCTATATTTGGTAGCAATCGGTCAATTGTTTCCCGAGATATGACAACTATTTTATTAATTCGTTTAGCTCTATTTTACATAATGGAAGACAAAAGAGTTTCTGTGTAGACACATTTTATGTTAGTTATACATACTGCCAACAAACAAAGTTTCATTGTAATTGATTACATGGTTTCTAAGATATGGCATACTATTCTAAAATAGCTATATTACGCCATTTTGAAAGTAAGTGACTGATATACTTCAAACCTATTTCTATGTACATATCAACTACTGCAATACTACTTGTTTATCAATTTTAGTAGAAATCTCTCAATTTTATCCCGAGATATTAGGTACACAAAAATTGATTAATTAATTTAGCAATATATTTCAAAACAGCGGACAAAAGTGGTTTTTTTTTGGCTTATGTGAGGCTTGTAATAGATAACTGTCAGCGTACAGTACATGGTGGAAATTTGTCAAACGGTATGATAGTTATACAAAATAAACTTCTGCTTGGTTTATATAATATATTAGAGGAGAGGGAGGAATAGGTAGCATAAACAAGCCTATTGATGGCGTTAATCACATTTTCTTGTTAACATAATGTCTCTTTCAAATCATCACTCCGAGAAAACTGCCTGTGGCAGAATTTGCACTGAAATAACATATTTGAATATGTGATACATTCATACTGCTCCAAGTATGGAATGATTCTGAAACAAACGTGTATAAAACGAATGTATTTATAAGTTTTTACATCTGTTCACCACGATGCCTCGAAGAAGTAAAACTGTAGCTGGATGTGGGATCGTTGATATACTTATCAACAATTTACTGTTCGAGCTGCACATTCTAGGATACAGGTTCTACAGGTCGGGAACCAAGCTAGCTAAGAGACTGTCATGTGAGACAGGCGTAAACACCCTGGACAAGGCATGCAAGTAGCTCGACATCGTCGAGCTCGACATCGTCTGTTCCCAGCGCAAGTATCTGCAAGTCAGACACTAGGCAGACAAGATACTTGCACAGAAGGCGTAAGAAATAAGGAAATCATCAGACATCAGACTCAGAGAAAAAGTAGCAGTGTGGGGCATTTCCAACATGATGGAATTTGAGGGAAGAAGGGAAATTCTGAGGGGAATTTATTCAATTTTTAAGGGGAAAAAGACATTTTAAGAAAAATGGCCGCCAGGAACCAGAATTATTAAATAATTTTTAAATAATCTGTTAATAAGTTTTAATACTAAATTCCTTGTATTTTTTGTAATTTCTTGGGATTTTTTCGATTTTTTTGGGGGCAAAGGTCACCGGGGTCAAAGGTCAAAGTCAAATGTCATGGTCACATGGATCCAAGATGGCAGTTAGGTGACACATCATGGCGGCTGACTGGCTTGTACGCTCCTTTCCCGCATCTCATTGCACCAGACTTCACCAAATTATACTACACGTAACAAGGATTAGAAAACTCTTATTTGAAAGTTGGTAATCCCAATAATATAGGGAAAACTTAGTTTCGGCTGGTTTAATAAATAATAATAATAACATCGTTGCTGTTGCGGGTTAAGTATGTTTAAATAAGTGATGCAAACGAAGCGGGATTAATTTAAGTAGAGAAGATATATTTCTACTCGCACAGTGTGTGTTATAAATTATTACTAAATATATTCATACATTAATTTTGTTTTTGAATCTCGTTGTTTGATATCGTTTATAAGAAATGTCTCAAAGGCTAAACTTCATCTCGGACGATGAGAGAATTGGCCCAATATTGTGCCAGTTGTAACTGCGCTGTATTTACAGCTTTGGTCTCTAGTATGGTGGCCGTCAAATTCATGGCCGTAATATGTCAAGTTTTGCCATTTCAAATGATGACATGGAGAACGTATATTGAGACTGGATGTGTTTTGGCTTGGTGATATCTCCGCACTGCAAATATTTACGTGTTATTGTACATCATAAATATGTGTACATTGATTTTAATAATTTCATAAATAAAAACTGTTAAAAAGCGAATTTTATGTAACATTAGATTCTTCAATGTATATAAATAATGATTAAATAATAGAGATGGAAATTAATACATCGTTACAATCGTCCTCTAGGAATTCGTAATTAGCATTGTCTGAACATTGTGGTGGAGGCGGTATGGTGGAGCGTTTGTAGACTCTGGAAGCTTGTTGTACACTTCTGTGGTCAGCTGGTGAATGTGTTTTTGTATGTATTGTACCTTCGATTGCCTACGGAGTCTGGAGTTGTGTGCATACCCAAGGATGTTCACAATGAGGCCTTGACTGTTGTTCTGAAAACGCTGTAACTCAATGACATGGATGGATAAGGCAGTTTATCAGGACGGGGCGGATGAGTGTATGGTAGGTAATGATCATACTCCAGGTTTTTATGGGTGATTTTTATATACAGTTGTCTTTGCCACCAGGTGGCTTGGTGAGCTATATGTGACTGTGTATGCTCTAGCAAAAGCTTCTATCCATCGTGACCCCCAGATAATCTTCGTGCTGTCTATTGATTAACTGTCTTTATATATATATTATATATATATATATATATATATATATATATATATATATACATATATATATATAAAGAGAGGAAATACTGCCTTGAGGAATTACAGCCCTATTTAACCTCGCGATGTTTCTACAGACGTTAAGGCTAACAGAATGTGGGTGCATTGTTGACGTATGGCGAAATTGACATAATTACATATAGTGAGAAATTATATTAATGTAGATTCTGAAGCAGTTTAAGATGATATAAAATGACGAAAATTTTTTACGTACGACAGGGCCACGACTGTATCTCTATACTCTTAATCAAGAACAAAATTTTGCCGCGTCTAACATACTCACAAACGGCGTAAAGGGAGGGGGTGACGGGCCTAGGGGGGATCGACAGTGGAAGGGGGCGAGGAATTGTTGCCGATCCCCACCCCCCCCCCCCCACCAAACTTTTGGAGGTGAGGGGTTTTTATGCCCCAGGCTTCAGGTTCGTTTATACCATTAAAGTTGAGTTCAGGTGTACGATAATTATAGTACGCAAGTTCATGTACCCATTTGTCGCGTACCCTCAACCCATAAGACTTAATTCTTAAGTCTTAAGCAGACGCTGAAGGTGCGAGCGAACACATGTAGGAGTTACCAGGCAAAACTGTACAGTAAATAATACTTCGTATGATTACCTGCTTCACCGACGTTGGCTTAGCCCACGGATTCCCCGGGTCCGTCCCCTGGTGTTAGTATTATTCGACGTTGGCTTAGCTCGCGGATTCCCCGGGTCCGTCCCCTGGTGTTAGTATTATTCGACGTTGGCTAGGCCCGCGGATTCCCCGGGTCCGTCCCCTGGTGTTAGTATTATTCGACGTTGGCTTATCCCGCGGATTCCCCGGGTCCGTTCCCTGGTGTTAATATTATTCGACGTTGGCTTAGCCCACGGATTCCCCGGGTCCGTCCCCTGGTGTTAGTATTATTCGACGTTGGTTTAGCCCACGGATTCCCCGGGTCCGTCCCCTGGTGTTAGTATTATTCGACGTTGGTTTAGCCCGCGGATTCCCCGGGTCCGTCCCCTGTGTTAATATTATTCGACGTTGGCTTAGCCCGCGGATTCCCCGGGTCCGTCCCCTGGTGTTAATATTATTCGACGTTGGCTTAGCCCGCGGATTCCCCGGGTCCGTTCCCTGGTGTTAATATTATTGGACGTTGGTTTAGCCCGCGGATTCCCCGGGTCCGTCCCCTGGTGTTAGTATTATTCGACGTTGGCTTAGCCCGCGGATTCCCCGGGTCCGTCCCCTGGTGTAAGTATTATTCGACGTTGGTTTAGCCCGCGGATTACCCGGTCCGTCCCCTGGTGTTAGTATTATTCGACGTTGGTTAACCCCGTGGATTCCCCGGGTCCGTTCCCTGGTGTTAATATTATTCGACGTTGGCTTAGCCCGCGGATTCCCCGGGTCCGTCCCCTGGTGTTAGTATTATTCGACGTTGGCTTAGCCCGCGGATTCCCCGGGTCCGTTCCCTGGTGTTAATATTATTCGACGTTGGCTTAGCCCGCGGATTCCCCGGGTCCGTCTCCTGTGTTAGTATTATTCGACGTTGGTTTAGCCCGCGGATTCTCCCGGTCCGTTCCCTATAGTTAATATTATTCGACGTTGGCTTAGCCCGTGGATTCCCCGGGTCCGTCCCCTGGTGTTAGTATTATTCGACGTTGGTTTAGCCGCGGATTCCCCGGGTCCGTTCCCTGGTGTTAATATTATTCGACGTGGGCTTAGCCTGTGGATTCCCCGGGTCCGTCCCCTGGTGTTAATATTATTCGACGTTGCTTAGCCCGCGGATTCCCCGGGTCCGTCCCCTGGTGTTAGTATTATTCGACGTTGGCTTAGCCCGCGGATTCCCCGGGTCCGTTCCCTGGTGTTAATATTATTCGACGTTGGCTTAGCCCGCGGATTTCCCGGGTCCGTCCCCTGGTGTTAGTATTATTCGACGTTGGTTAACCCCGTGGATTCCCCGGGTCCGTTCCCTGGTGTTAATATTATTCGACGTTGGCTTAGCCCGCGGATTCCCCGGTCCGTCCCCTGGTGTTAGTATTATTCGACGTTGGTTTAGCCCGCGGATTCCGCGGGTTCGTCCCCTGGTGTAAGTATTATTCGATGTTGGCTTAGCCCGTGGATTCCCCGGATCCGTCCCCTGGTGTTAGTATTATTCGACGTTGGCTTAGAACGCGGATTCCCCGGGTCCGTCTCCTGGTGTAAGTATTATTCGACGTTGGTTTAGCCCGCGGATTCCCCGGGTCCGTCCCCTGGTGTAAGTATTATTCGACGTTGGTTTAGCCCGCGATTACCCGGGTCCGTTCCCTGGTGTTAATATTATTCGACGTTGGCTTAGCCCGCGGATTACCCGGGTCCGTCCCCTGGTGTTAGTATTATTCGACGTTGGTTAACCCCGTGGATTCCCCGGGTCCGTTCCCTGGTGTTAATATTATTCGACGTTGGCTTAGAACGCGGATTCCCCGGGTCCGTCTCCTGGTGTAAGTATTATTCGACGTTGGTTTAGCCCGCGGATTACCCGGGTCCGTCCCCTGGTGTTAATATTATTCGACGTTGGCTTAGCCCGCGGATTCCCCGGGTCCGTCCCCTGGTGTTAGTATTATTCGACGTTGGTTAACCACGTGGATTCCCCGGGTCCGTTCCCTGGTGATAATATTATTCGACGTTGGCTTAGCCCGTGGATTCCCCGGTCCGTCCCCTGGTGTTAGTATTATTCGACGTTGGCTTAGCCCGCGGATTCCCCGGGTCCGTCCTCTGGTGTTAGTATTATTCGACGTTGGTTTAGCCCGCGGATTCCCCGGGTCCGTTCCCTGGTGTTAATATTATTCGACGTTGGCTTAGCCCGCGGATTCCCCGGGTCTGTCCCCTGGTGTTAGTATTATTCGACGGTGGCTTAGGCCGCGGATTCCCCGGGTCCGTCCCCTGGTGTTAATATTATTCGACGTTGGCTTAGCCCGCGGATTCCCCGGGTACGTCCCTGGTGTTAGTATTATTCGACGTTGGCTTAGCCCGCGGATTCCCCGGGTCCGTCCCCTGGTGTTTAAATATTATTCGACGTTGGTTTAGCCCGCGGATTACCCGGGTCCGTCCCCTGGTGTTAATATTATTCGACGTTTTCTTAGCCCGCGGATTCCCCAGGTCCGTCCCCTGGTGTTAGTATTATTCGAAGTTGGTGTAGCCTGCGGATTCCCCGGGTCCGTTCCCTGGTGTTAATATTATTCGACGTTGGCTTAGCCCGCGGATTACCCGGGTCCGTCCCCTGGTGTTAGTATTATTCGACGTTGGTTAACCCCGTGGATTCCCCGGTCCGTTCCCTGGTGTTAATATTATTCGACGTTGGCTTAGAACGCGGATTCCCCGGGTCCGTCTCCTGGTGTAAGTATTATTCGACGTTGGTTTAGCCCGCGGATTACCCGGGTCCGTCCCTGGTGTTAATATTATTCGACGTTGGCTTAGCCCGCGGATTCCCCGGGTCCGTCCCCTGGTGTTAGTATTATTCGACGTTGGTTAACCACGTGGATTCCCCGGGTCCGTTCCCTGGTGATAATATTATTCGACGTTGGCTTAGCCCGTGGATTCCCCGGGTCCGTCCCCTGGTGTTAGTATTATTCGACGTTGGCTTAGCCCGCGGATTCCCGGGTCCGTTCTCTGGTGTTAGTATTATTCGACGTTGGTTTAGCCCGCGGATTCCCCGGGTCCGTTCCCTGGTGTTAATATTATTCGACGTTGGCTTAGCCCGCGGATTCCCCGGTCTGTCCCCTTGGTGTTAGTATTATTCGACGGTGGCTTAGGCCGCGGATTCCCCGGGTCCGTCCCCTGGTGTTAATATTATTCGACGTTGGCTTAGCCCGCGGATTCCCCGGGTCCGTTCCCTGGTGTTAGTATTATTCGACGTTGATTTAGCCCGCGGATTCCTAGGGTCCGTTCACTGGTGTTAATATTATTCGACGTTGGCTTAGCCCGCGGATTCCCCGGGTCCGTCACTTGGTGTTAATATTATTCGACGTTGGCTTAGCCCGCGGATACCGCGGGTCCGTACCCTGGTGTTAGTATTATTCGACGTTGGCTTAGCCCGCGGATTCCCCGGGTCCGTCCCCTGGTGTTAATATTATTCGACGTTGGCTTAGCCCGCGGATTCCCCGGGTCCGTTCCCTGGTGTTAATATTATACGACGTTGGCGAAGCCCGCGGATTCCTCGGGTCCGCCCCTGGTGTTAATATTATTCGACGTTGGCTTAGCCCGCGGATTCCCCGGATCCGTCCCCTGGTGTTAGTATTATTCGACGTTGGTTTAGCCCGCGGAATCCCCGGTCCGTCCCCTGGTGTTAATATTATTCGACGTTGGCTTAGCCCGCGGATTCCCCGGTCCGTTCCCTGGTGTTAATATTATTCGACGTTGGCTTAGCCCGAGGATTCCCCGGATCCGTCCCCTGGTGTTAATATTATTCGACGTTGGCTTAGCCCGCGGATTCCCCGGGTCCGTCCCCTGGTGTTAGTATTATTCGACGTTGGCTTAGCCCGCGGATACCCCGGGTCCGATCCCTGGTGTTAATATTATTGGACGTTGGTTTAGCCCGCGGATTCCCCGGGTCCGTCCCCTGGTGTTAATATTATTCGACGTTGGCTTAGCCCCTGGATTTCCCGGGTCCGTCTCCTGGTGTTAGTATTATTCGACGTTGGTTTAGCCTGCGGATTCCCCGGGTCCGTTCCTGGTGTTAATATTATTCGACGTTGGCTTAGCCCGCGGATTCCCCGGGTCCGTCCCCTGGTGTAAGTATTATTCAACGTTGGTTTAGCGCGCGGATTACCCGGGTCCGTCCCTGGTGATAATATTATTCGACGTTTTCTTAGCCCGCGGATTCCCCAGGTCCGTCCCCTGGGGTTTACTATTATTCGACGTTGGTTTAGCCTGCGGATTCCCCGGGTCCGTTCCTGGTGTTAATATTATTCGACGTTGGCTTAGCCCGCGGATTCCCCGGGTCCGTTCCCTGGTGTTAATATTATTCGACGTTGGCTTAGCCCGCGGATTCCCCGGGTCCGTCCCCTGGTGTTAATATTATTTGACATTGGCTAAGCCCCTGGATTTCCCGGGTCCATCTCCTGGTGTTAGTATTATTCGGCGTTGGTTTAGCCCGCTGATTCCCCGGGTCCGTTCCCTGGAGTTAATATTATTCGACGTTGGCTTAGCCCGTGGATTCCCCGGGTCCGTCCCCTGGTGTTAGTATTATTCGACGTTTTTTTAGCCTGCGGATTCCCCGGGTCCGTTCTCTGGTGTTAATATTATTCGACGTGGGCTTAGCCTGTGGATTCCCCGGTCCGTCCCCTGGTGTTAATATTATTCGACGTTGGCTTAGCCCGCGGATTCCCGGGTCCGCCCCTGGTGTTAGTATTATTCGACGTTGGCTTAGCCCGCGGATTCCCCGGGTCCGTCCCCTGGTGTAAGTATTATTCGACGTTGGTTTAGCCCGCGGAATACCCGGGTCCGTCCCCTGGTGATATATTATTCGACGTTTTCTTAGCCCGCGGATTCCCCAGGTCCGTCCCCTGGGGTTAGTATTATTCGACGTTGGTTTAGCCTGCGGATTCTCCGGGTCCGTTCCTGGTGTTAATATTATTCGACGTTGGCTTAGCCCGCGGATTCCCCGGGTCCGTCCCCTGGTGTTAGTATTATTCAACGTTGGTTAACCCCTGGATTCTCCGGGTCCGTTCCCTGGTGTTAATATTATTTGTCGTTGGCTTAGCCCGCGGATTCCCCTGGTCCGTCCACTGGTGTTAGTATTATTCGACGTTGGCTTAGCTCGCGGATTCCCCGGGTCCGTCCCCTGGTGTTAGTATTATTCGACGTTGGCTTAGCCCGCGGATTTCCCGGGTCCGTCCCCTGGTGTTAGTATTATTCGACTTTGGTTTAGCCCGCGGATTCCGCGGGTTCGTCCCCTGGTGTAAGTATTATTCGATGTTGGCTTAGCCCGCGGATTCCCCGGGTCCGTCCTCTGGTGTTAGTATTATTCGACGTTGGCTTAGC
Source organism: Dryococelus australis (assembly GCA_029891345.1). Lineage (NCBI taxonomy): Eukaryota > Metazoa > Arthropoda > Insecta > Phasmatodea > Phasmatidae > Dryococelus > Dryococelus australis. The sequence goes on from CM056997.1 coordinate 6,659,415, forward strand.
TCGCGGATTCCCCGGGTCCGTCCCCTGGTGTTAGTATTATTCGACGTTGGCTTAGCCCGCGGATTTCCCGGGTCCGTCCCCTCGTGTTTTTTGAATTATTCGACGTTGGCTTAGCCCGCGGATTCCCCGGGTCCGTCCCCTGGTGTTAGTATTATTAGACGTTGGCTTAGCCCCCGGATTACCCGGGTCCGTCCCCTGGTGTTAGTATTATTCGACGTTGGTTTAGCCCGCGGATTCCCCGGGTCCGTCCCCTGGTGTTAATATTATTCGACGTTGACTTGGCCCGCGGATTCCCCGGGTCCGTCCCCTGGTGTTAGTATTATTCGACGTTGGCTTAGCCCGCGGATTCCCCGGGTCCGTCCCCTGGTGTTGGTATTATTCGACGTTGGCTTATCCCGCGGATTCCCCGGGTCCGTCACCTGGTGTAAGTATTATTCAATGTTTTCTTAGCCCGCGGATTCCCCAGGTCCGTCCCCTGGTGTTAATATTATTCGACGTTGGCTTAGCCCGTGGATTCCACGGGTCCGTCACCTGGTGTTAGTATTATTCGACGTTGGCTTAGCCCTCGGATTCCCCGGGTCCGTCCCCTGGTGTTAATTTTATTCGACGTTGGCTTAGCCCGCGGATTCCCCGGGTCCGTTCCCTGGTGTTAATATTATTCGACGTTGGCTTAGCCCGTGGATTCCCGAGTCAGTCCCCTGGTGATAATATTATTCGACGTTGGCTTAGCCCGTGGATTCCCCGGGTCCGTCCCCTGGTGTTAGAATTATTCGACGTTGGCTTAGATCGCGGATTCCCCGGGTCCGTCCTCTGGTGTTAGTATTATTCGACGTTGGTTTAGCCGCGGATTCCCCGGTTCCGTCCCCTGGTGTTAATATTATTCGACGTTGGCTTAGCCCGCGGATTCCCCGGGTCCGTCCCCTGGTGTTAATATTATTCGACGTTGACTTGGCCCGCGGATTCCCCGGGTCCGTCCCCTGGTGTTAGTATTATTAGACGTTGGCTTAGCCCCCGGATTACCCGGGTCCGTCCCCTGGTGTTAGTATTATTCGACGTTGGTTTAGCCCGCGGATTCCCCGGGTCCGTCCCCTGGTGTTAATATTATTCGACGTTGACTTGGCCCGCGGATTCCCCGGGTCCGTCCCCTGTTGTTAGTATTATTCGACGTTGGTTAACCCCGTGGATTCTCCGGGTCCGTTCCCTGATGTTAATATTATTTGACGTTGGCTTAGCCCGCGGATTCCCCTGGTCCGTCCCCTGGTGTTAATATTATTCGACGTTGGTTTAGCCCGCTGATTCCCAGGGACCGTTCCCTGGTGTTAATATTATTCGACGTTGGCTTAGCCCGCGGATTCCCCGGGTCCGCCCCTGGTGTTAGTATTATTCGACGTTGGCTTAGCCCGCGGATTCCCCGGGTCCGTCCCTGGTGTAAGTATTATTCGACGTTGGTTAACCCCGTGGATTCTCCGGGTCCGTTCCCTGGTGTTAATATTATTTGTCGTTGGCTTAGCACGCGGATTCCCCGTATCCGTCCCCTGGTGATAATATTATTCGACGTTTTCTTAGCCCGCGGATTCCCCAGGTCCGTCCCCTGGGGTTAGTATTATTCGACGTTGGTTTAGCCTGCGGATTCCCCGGGTCCGTTCCTGGTGTTAATATTATTCGACGTTGGCTTAGCCCGCGGATTCCCCGGGTCCGTCCCCTGGTGTTAGTATTATTCGACGTTAGTTAACCCCGTGGATTCTCCGGGTCCGTTCCCTGGTGTTAATATTATTTGTCGTTGGCTTAGCACGTGGATTCCCCGGGACCGTCCCCTGGTGTTAGTATTATTCGACGTTGGCTTAGCTCGCGGATTCCCCGGGTCCGTCCCCTGGTGTTAATATTATTCGACGTTGGCTTAGCCCGCGGATTCCCCGGGTCCGTCCCCTGGTGTTGGGTATTATTCGACGTTGGCTTAGCCCGCGGATTTCCCGGGTCCGTTCCCTCCTGTTAATATTATTCGACGTTGGCTTAGCCCGTGGATTCTCCGGGTCCGTCCCCTGGTATTAACATTATTCGACGTTGGCTTAGCCCGCGGATTCCCCGGGTCCGTCCCCTGGTGTTAGTATTATTCGACGTTGGTTTAGCCCGCGGATTCCCCGGGTCCGTCCCCTGGTGTTAGTATTATTCGACGTTGGTTTAGCGCGCGGATTCCCCGGGTCCGTCCCCTGGTGTTAATATTATTCGACGTTGGCTTAGCCCGCGGATTCCCCGGGTCCGTCCCCTGGTGTTAGTATTATTCGACGTTGGCTTAGCCCGCGGATTTCCCGGGTCCGTTCCCTGGTGTTAATATTATTCGACGTTGGCTAAGCCCGCGGATTCCCCGGTCCGTCCCCTGGTATTAACATTATTCGACGTTGGCTTAGCCCGCGGATTCCCCGGGTCCGTCCCCTGGTGTTAGTATTATTCGACGTTGGCTTATCCCGCGGATTCCCCGGATCCGTACCCTGGTGTTAATATTATTCGACGTTGGCTTAGCCCACGGATTCCCCGGGTCCGTCCCTGTGTGTTAATATTATTCGACGTTGGCTTAGCCCGCGGATTGCCCGGGTCCGTCCCCTGGTGTTAATATTATTCGACGTTGGCTTAGCCCGCGGATTCCCCGGGTCCGTCCCCTGGTGTTAGTATTATTCGACGTTGGTTTAGCCCGCGGTTCCCCGGGTCCGTCCCCTGGTGTTAGTATTATTCGACGTTGGTTTAGCCCGCGGATTCCCCGGGTCCGTCCCTGGTGTTAATATTATTCGACGTTGGCTTAGCCCGCGGATTCCCCGGGTCCGTTCACTGGTGTTAATATTATTCGACGTTGGCTTAGCTCGCGGATTCCCCGGGTCCGTCCCCTGGTGTTAGTATTATTCGACGTTGGCTTAGCCCGCGGATTTCCCGGGTCCGTCCCCTGGTGTTAGTATTATTCGACTTTGGTTTAGCCCGCGGATTCCGCGGGTTCGTCCCCTGGTGTAAGTATTATTCGATGTTGGCTTAGCCCGCGGATTCCCGGGTCCGTCCTCTGGTGTTAGTATTATTCGACGTTGGCTTAGCTCGCGGATTCCCCGGGTCCGTCCCCTGGTGTTAGTATTATTCGACGTTGGCTTAGCCCGCGGATTTCCCGGGTCCGTCCCCTCGTGTTTTTTGAATTATTCGACGTTGGCTTAGCCCGCGGATTCCCCGGGTCCGTCCCCTGGTGTTAGTATTATTAGACGTTGGCTTAGCCCCCGGATTACCCGGGTCCGTCCCCTGGTGTTAGTATTATTCGACGTTGGTTTAGCCCGCGGATTCCCCGGGTCCGTCCCCTGGTGTTAATATTATTCGACGTTGACTTGGCCCGCGGATTCCCCGGGTCCGTCCCCTGGTGTTAGTATTATTCGACGTTGGCTTAGCCCGCGGATTCCCCGGGTCCGTCCCCTGGTGTTGGTATTATTCGACGTTGGCTTATCCCGCGGATTCCCCGGGTCCGTCACCTGGTGTAAGTATTATTCAATGTTGGCTTAGCCCGCGGATTCCCCAGGTCCGTCCCCTGGTGTTAATATTATTCGACGTTGGCTTAGCCCGTGGATTCCACGGGTCCGTCACCTGGTGTTAGTATTATTCGACGTTGGCTTAGCCCTCGGATTCCCCGGGTCCGTTCCCTGGTGTTAATATTATTCGACGTTGGCTTAGCCCGTGGATTCCCCGAGTCAGTCCCCTGGTGATAATATTATTCGACGTTGGCTTAGCCCGTGGATTCCCCGGGTCCGTCCCTGGTGTTAGAATTATTCGACGTTGGCTTAGATCGCGGATTCCCCGGGTCCGTCCTCTGGTGTTAGTATTATTCGACGTTGGTTTAGCCCGCGGATTCCCCGGTTCCGTCCCCTGGTGTTAATATTATTCGACGTTGGCTTAGCCCGCGGATACCCCGGGTCCGATCCTGGTGTTAATATTATTGGACGTTGGTTAACCCGCGGATTCCCGGGTCCGTCCCCTGTGTTAGTATTATTAGACGTTGGCTTAGCCCCCGGATTACCCGGGTCCGTCCCCTGGTGTTAGTATTATTCGACGTTGGTTTAGCCCGCGGATTCCCCGGGTCCGTCCCCTGGTGTTAATATTATTCGACGTTGACTTGGCCCGCGGATTCCCCGGGTCCGTCCCCTGTTGTTAGTATTATTCGACGTTGGTTAACCCGTGGATTCTCCGGGTCCGTTCCCTGATGTTAATATTTATTTGACGTTGGCTTAGTCCGCGGATTCCCCTGGTCCGTCCCCTGGTGTTAATATTATTCGACGTTGGTTTAGCCCGCTGATTCCCAGGGACCGTTCCCTGGTGTTAATATTATTCGACGTTGGCTTAGCCCGCGGATTCCCCAGGTCCGTTCCCTGGGTTACTATTATTCGACGTTGGTTTAGCCGCGGATTCCCCGGGTCCGTTCCTGGTGTTAATATTATTCGACGTTGGCTTAGCCCGCGGATTCCCCGGGTCCGTTCCCTGGTGTTAATATTATTGGACGTTGGTTTACCCCGCGGATTCCCCGGGTCCGTCCCCTGGTGTTAATATTATTTGACGTTGGCTAAGCCCCTGGATTTCCCGGGTCCGTCTCCTGGTGTTAGTATTATTCGGCGTTGGTTTAGCCCGCTGATTCCCCGGTCCGTTCCCTGGAGTTAATATTATTCGACGTTGGCTTAGCCCGTGGATTCCCCGGGTCCGTCCCCTGGTGTTAGTATTATTCGACGTTTTTTAGCCTGCGGATTCCCCGGGTCCGTTTCTGGTGTTAATATTATTCGACGTGGGCTTAGCCTGTGGATTCCCCGGGTCCGTCCCTGGTGTTAATATTATTCGACGTTGGCTTAGCCCGCGGATTCCCCGGGTCCGTCCCCTGGTGTTAGTATTATTCAACGTTGGTTAACCCCGTGGATTCTGCGGGTCCGTTCCCTGGTGTTAATATTATTTGTCGTTGGCTTAGCCCGCGGATTCCCTGGTCCGTCCACTGGTGTTAGTATTATTCGACGTTGGTTAGCCCGCGGATTTCCCGGATCCGTTCCCTTTTGTTAATATTATTCGACGTTGGCTTAGCCTCGGATTCCCCGGGTCCGTCCCCTGGTGTTAGTATTATTCGACTTTGGTTTAGCCCGCGGATTCCGCGGGTTCGTCCCCTGGTGTAAGTATTATTCGATGTTGGCTTAGCCCTCGGATTCCCCGGGTCCGTCCTCTGGTGTTAGTATTATTCGACGTTGGCTTAGCTCGCGGATTCCCCGGGTCCGTCCCCTGGTGTTAGTATTATTCGACGTTGGCTTAGCCCGCGGATTTCCCGGGTCCGTCCCCTGGTGTTAGAATTATTCGACGTTGGCTTAGCCCGCGGATTCCCCGGGTCCGTCCCCTGGTGTTAGTATTATTAGACGTTGGCTTAGCCCGCGGATTACCCGGGTCCGTCCCCTGGTGTTAGTATTATTCGACGTTGGTTTAGCCCGCGGATTCCCCGGGTCCGTCCCCTGGTGTTAATATTATTCGACGTTGACTTAGCCCGCGGATTCCCCGGTCCGTCCCTGGTGTTAGTATTATTCGACTTTGGTTTAGCCCGCGATTCCGCGGGTTCGTCCCCTGGTGTAAGTATTATTCGATGTTGGCTTAGCCCTCGGATTCCCCGGGGTCCCTCTGGTGTTAGTATTATTCGACGTTGGTTTAGCCCGCGGATTCCCCGGTTCCGTCCCCTGGTGTTAATTTTATTCGACGTTGGCTTAGCCCGCGGATTCCGCGGGTCCGGCCCCTGGTGTTAATATTATTCGACGTTGGCTTAGCCCGCGGATTCCCGGATCCGTCCCCTGGTGTTAGTATTATTCGACGTTGGTTTAGCCTGCGGAATCCCCGGGTCCGTCCCCTTGTGTTAATATTATTCGACGTTGGCTTAGCCCGCGGATTCCCCGGGTCCGTTCCCTGGTGTTAATATTATTCGACGTTGGCTAAGCCCGAGGATTCCCCGGATCCGTCCCCTGGTGTTAATATTATTCGACGTTGGCTTAGCCCGCGGATTCCCCAGGTCCGTCCCTGGTGTTAGTATTATTCGACGTTGGTTTAGCCCGCGATTCCCCGGTCCGTTCCCTGGTGTTAATATTATTCGACGTTGGTTTAGCCCGCGGATTCCCCGGGTCCGTCCCCTGGTGTTAGTATTATTCGACGTTTGTTTAGCCGCGGATTCCCCGGGTCCGTTCCCTGGTGTTAATATTATTCGACGTTGGCTTAGCCTGGGTATTCCCCGGGTCCGTCCCCTGGTGTTATATTATTCGACGTTGGCTTAGCCCGCGGATTCCCCGGGTCCGTCCCCTGGTGTTAGTATTATTCGACGTTGGTTAGCCCGCGGATTCTCGGGTCCGTTCCCTGGTGTTAATATTATTCGACGTTTGGCTTAGCCCGCGATTCCCCGGTCCGTCCCACTGGTGTTAGTATTATTCGACGTTGGTTAGCCCGCGGATTACCCGGATCCGTCCCTTGTTAATATTATTCGACGTTGCTTAGCCCATCGATTCCCCAGGTCCGTCCCCTGGTGTGTATTATTCGACTATTGGTTTAGCCCGGATTCCCGGGTTCGTCCCTGGTGTAATATTATTCGATGTTGGTTTAGCCCGCGGATTCCCCGGTCCTCCTCTGGTGTTAAGTATTATATCGAACGTTCTTAGCTCGCGATTCCCCGGTCCGTCCCCTGGTGTTAGTATTATTCGACGTTGGTTTGCCTGCGGATTCCCGGGTCGCTTCCCTGTGTTAGAATATTCGACGTTGGCTTAGCCCGGTATTCCCCGGTCCGTCCCCTGTGTTAGTATTATTAGACGTTGTTTAGCCCGCGGATTACCCGGTCCGTCCCCTGTGTTAGTATTATTCGACGTTGGTTTAGCCCGCGGATTCCCGGGTCCGTCCCCTGGTGTTAATATTATTCGACGTTGACTTAGCCCGCGGATTCCCCGGGTCGGTTCCCTGGTGTTAATATTATTCGACGTTGATTTAGCCCGCGTATTCCCCGGGTCTGTCCCCTGGTGTTAGTATTATTCGACGTTGGCTTAGCCCGTGGATTCCCCGGGTCCGTCCCCTGGTGTTAATATTATGCGACGTGGCCCTGCTGCCAACATCTTATATATGTTTCATACCCACGTGGTTGTGGAGACTCGCGACCTCTACTTCACGTGCTGCAATGATGTTACATTGATGTTGCTCTAATCCCGCATCGAACATCACTCGTACTTGATGCGGCGGCGCTCACACGATAGTAAGTATACGACGGGTTCAGCTGAGGTAATATTAATGTCCGGCAGTGGACATGCATGAAGTGTATCATTAAGAAAGAGCATGTGTATAAGATTCTTACAAGATACGAAATTACGATATATAAATCTGCATTCGTATGCACGCATACACACACAGCTAAGAATTTACTATCGTTCAAACAAAGTAACAGCTGGAAGAAATTCCCTTGACTAAATATTAAAACACGCAGTTTTGTTTCACTTTATAGAAAAAAAAAGCTGTCACTTGTCTATGCATTTTATAAGGTGAATGTGACATTTCAAGAGTAAATTTACAACATAATAATTTATATTAACAACTGGCATAGTAAATATCTCAGAACATGAAAAATCTGCATTATTGTGGTGTTTCGAAATTGTTGTTGAAATAACTATAATACATTATAGAATTATAATATTAATTCGTTGTTATAACACTCCATCACGACTAAAGACGAAGTTCGCACAGTAAAAATATTAGTAGTAGCCAGTAACTTCTTAACTTTATTGTGAAAGGCGTACCTCTCGTACATGGGCGTTGTGCTAAGTATACAGATGTGTGCTGAAGGGCCTCAAGGTTTCTGTTTGCGCAACGACAGAGATATAAGACAGCTGCACGGTTCAGTTGGGTAGGTCAAGAGCAGGCAACGAATTGCTTTCAATTAATTGAAGACAATGACCGGAGCTCCGTCCTTGGGGCACGGGATCGTCCATGCTGTGGACTCGTGTGTGTGTATTATTTTAGAGGAAACGAAGGAAATGCTGTTCATTTTTAATGTAAAAAACAATTACTCAATCAATTACTGAATTACGCTGAACTACAGCATTAAACATTAGCTTTCGTAAGATAGTTTATACTAGGAAAGTGACCAGAGTAAAATGTAGAATGCCAGTAAGCCTGAGTCGGGAGGCCAAATTAGGAGGAATATGCGAAGGTGAGTGGGGTTTGTTATCCTCCTGGGAGAGAAGACTTGGATGTGTAAGGGCCATGGAAAGGTTTCGCAGTGCGAGAATGGCCGGCATATAGTCGTTATCAGCAATAAAATATCTTGTCAATAAATCTAACCCGATCAAAATATACTGATTAGCTTTAATTAACAACATCGTTGAGTTTATGTTTCGGGAATTCGCGCACTGCCATACCTTTCCAAAGACTTGAACTACTTTTTAATAAGTTTGAATGCGAGTGCCCTTCGAACATTGAGTCATCGCCGTTTAGAGTAACAAAAGGCAACAGTTCATTAATTTGTGTTTTCTGCAAGCCCTATTCAACAAGCTGAGACGTAGTGTCATTTCCTTAAAATAAAATTATATATCCGAGGATTTGTAATCGCGTGTCATTATCAGGTTATACTGCCATTGGAACAAATAATTGGTATTAATAATATTATTTAATAACTACACAAAGGTATCCGAAAAAGAAATTACATCTCTTGCTATTTCTACTAGTTAAAATGTATTCGCACAAATATAAAATAATTAATTTTTTGCTCTCCGACAGCTAGAATAAATTAATGATATGCGAAAGAATTTTTCATTGTAACGAATTTTATTTCAAAATTTAATACTTAATTGCGTTACGTCTGACACCAGAGCTTTTAAAGTGGAAAGTTCTCCATGGAGTTTATATTTGTTTCACAGGATATCTTTAAAATGTTATAAACCAGAAACTATATGGAGATAAAGTTAGCTTCCCCCAAAGTTATAGTTTGTGTCGAAGAGAAGTTTTCTCGTGACTTTGAAAAATAAATGAAAGTGTCTGTGCATAGTAATAAGATGTTGGCAACATTTCTACAAAAAAAAATAATACTCTGATTGAGAATCGAACTCATTGCAAGTATCTCTCATCATACCATTTGTAGCTGGCAATTAGTGCTTCCTTAACTCACATGGTTGAATTGATTCACTATTGTATATTTCATAACTATAGCAAAATTAATGTATTTATACATTTTTATCACATCCATAAAAATAGTTATTTACTAAACAAAGGTGATTATTATTATCTCTAAAGTGATATTGTATGCGAAAATATTGAACACTTGGCACATGCCTGAATACAGAAGAATCGGCCCACTTGTGTTTCCAACTTGTACCTTATTTAGTTTTCAAGTAAAAATTTATGAAGTTATTAATTAATGTTCTACATCAGTGGATAAATACAACTTATTGGACAAACAGAACAGTGTGAAACCTCATGTATTTATGTGCAACAACATAAGTAATCCCCCCGAATTTTCAGTAAGATCTAAACTGTGGTTGCTTGTCCTTACTAATCCTAGCCGGGAAAAATTGTTTCAAGTTTGTCTGCATTCAACTGTTACACAATATTGCTCAGCAAAAATGTACACTGAAGTGCCAGTTATTACAGGCAACCCGTGGGAAATTTACTAACTGTAGTCATTTAAAGCGATCTGGTTTGGCTGTCGACTGGAGCTGTAACTTATCCCGGAGACTATCAATTGAGTTTACATCACGGCTTATGGTCGGCCATTCAATTTCATTCGCTCCCATGTCATCAGACGTGGTAGTGGAATATATGAGTGGGAAAATTACCTTACTACGCGTGCATCTCTACAGCATCCTCAGCAGCTAAGTGCGGGGAGGGCGAGGGGAGGAATAAACACTCCGTAACACTTTATATTCACTAATACTGCCGCGCTATCGTTGTGGTGTAATAGATAGCGCATCAGTCTACCGTGGCAAATAACCCGGGTTCGCGCCCACCTGCCGGCAATTGGAGTATTTTACAGTTGGAGTTTCCGTTATTATTCCTTAGAGGATGAGGGTAATCATAGATATAACAATACTAATACGCCGTGGTATTTTTAAATAAGATTTTATTATACAATATAGTTAATTTTCCCTTACTTGTATGGTACTTTTTCCCATACGATTAGCGAATATTACTCTACTTGTTATGTAAATTTACTCCACATTTGACAGGTAATTTTACCTTACATGTAAGGGAATTTTTGTACAGTCACACTATGCACTTCCGCTGTCCTAGAGTCCACATACGACGTGTTTTGTACCACTGTAGTCGGCAGCGAGCTTTCAGTGTAAGGTTTCTGTGCTGCAGCTAGGCCGCGTAGAATCCTCTCGACTCATGGTAAGAGGACGCCAATCGAAAGTCTGTGACCACGGTTTCAAAAAAGCTGACATTTCATTACACGTCGAAGGCATCGCCGGTCCCTATCTGTCAATCTTCTTGGCGTTCCTCGTCGAGGTTGTGGTTTCATAAGCCCCTGGCGTGTTCCCATTCCACCAGTGCGTCGCTCAGTGTTGAACGCGGTATTTGAAACTTGCCAGAAATCTTATGGATGGAATGACATAATCGATGGTCGCCGACAATCTTGTCTACTTACGCCTCACTCAGCTTTCGATGTACCTCGGTTTCGATCGCTGTAACTAGTCAATATTTCTACCGAACGCTCATTGCTTTATATACCCTCACGGCATGTTCGCGGTAAATTGAGCATTTCTGAAGACCCCCTCATTTGGAACACTAGTCAGTAAATATATTACATTTAAGTCTTAGACGTTAACATCCGAGCGCGGTGGAATATACACACTGTGCTTATTACTTAGCCTGCATTACAATATTAATTTAAAAAGGTGGTCAAAGGATAAAAAATGGCTGAAAGGAAAAAGGAACTAGGGCCTCAAAAGTGTCCACGTTACCATGAATAGTCTATATATCATATGGGGACAGTCTAGTCTCCTCTCAAGGGCACAGTCTAGTCTCCTCTCAAGGGCACAGTCTAGTCTCCTTTCAAGGGCACAGTCTAGTCTCCTCTCAAGGGCACAGTCTAGTCTCCTCTCAAGGGCACAGTCTAGTCTCCTTTCAAGGGCACAGTCTAGTCTCCTCTCAAGGGCACAGTCTAGTCTCCTCTCAAGGGCACAGTCTAGCTCCCCTCAAGGGCACAGTCTAGTCTCCTCTCAAGGGCACAGTCTAGTCTCCTCTCAAGGGCACAGTCTAGTCTCCTTTCAAGGGCACAGTCTAGTCTCCTCTCAAGGGCACAGTCTAGTCTCCTCTCAAGGGCACAGTCTAGTCTCCCCTCAAGGGCACAGTCTAGTCTCCTCTCAAGGGCACAGTCTAGTCTCCTCTCAAGGGCACAGACTAGTCTCCTCTCAAGGGCACAGTCTAGTCTCCCCTCAAGGGCACAGTCTAGTCTCCTTTCAAGGGTATGCCAGATTATTAATGACGGTTCAGTGTATTTACCTTATTTACCTTCTGGAAGTAAATTTTAAGCAGGTATTCTGACAAGTTGGGAGTTACCACGACTGGACTTAACTAAGTGTGTTACACACATTATTTTTAAAGTCACATAAACTGTTTATATAAAAAGGACATTAATGATTAGCGACTCTAATATCCAACTATCTTTTCACATCGCGATGGATTAAAATGAAAATGTAGACGTTTTATTAACATACGTACACAAACAGCAAATAAAATCTGCGAGTACTTATTGTTGTAGAAAGTATTTCTATATGTGTAAGTAGTGCTACAAAATGGATTTGTAACATGTTCTCTTGGCACCAAAATTCTACGCTAACTTAATTAAAGACAATCTTCAAAAATTACGAAAGTTGCTAGGTTTCGTTTTCCCAGAAAAGTAAAAGTATACCTCGTACACTTTAAAAAAAAAAAAAAAAAAAAAAAACGCAACGAAATAAAAATATTTTAAACGCAAAACAATATAAGTAACACGTTTACATCAAAAACTTTATAACTAGACATATAGAAGCCACGCTGGTTTAGAGATACCT